>CM034155.1:432916994-433516994 GCA_019776745.2 Taxus chinensis
ACTGAAATCCGTTCCCATTTTCCTCTATAATTCTTCTCAAGGTATTATTATGCTTGTTTATAATAATGATATTCTCGTTCAGGTCAATAGCTTCATTTATACATTTCCTTGCACTTTGTAAATGCAAATTAAATACACTAGCCTCATTTTTCAAATTTGCATACTTTTACTACATTTCAAAAGAGAAAAAATATTAGTAAATTTCAAAAAATGAAGATAATACTGCATTTCAAAATACTTTAAAAATTAGTAAGACTTACCAATGCCTTATCTCATTCCACATTCACAACAATAACAAGGATGTTGTCTCTCAACCACATATTTTATTATGATTGTGCTTCTACATTAAAATTATCTACTCTATTCAACATAATGGATAAAATTCATCATCATAATTATTATCAAATGATACAAAACCAAAAATATCCTGATTGATCAAAATATCGATCTTTCCTAGCTCGTTATGATGTGCAGAATACAAAATATGTCTTTAATTGTGATTTTTGTATCATGAATTTGTTTATTTTATAAAAAAAATCCCTAAATTCCCACAATTTCAATTCCTCAACCTCCTTCAAAATAATATCAATATTGGCTTTTGTGTTATTATCCAAAAGAATAGCAATTGGAAGAGTAGTTTTTTGGTCATAAGATAAGATAGTACCAATGTGTATTGGAGATGGTGTTCTTAATTTATGAACTCTTCTTAGAGATGGTTGACTTGTTGTGTGAATCAAAACTTAGAGATTTAATGTTCTATGCTTCTCAAGTGCACTTTTAGTTTCAATCCCAAGATACACATCATCCAAATCAATATTGTTCAATACTAAAACACCTTGTACACTAGTTAAATTTCTGAATGACAATATTAGAAAATAAGAAGAAAAATTAAGTGTGCCCCTCCTTGCAACTACAGCAGTAAATGAAATATTCTTACTAGTGAATCTTTTCCTCATATTTCTTGGTAAGAATGGTGGAGGTGGGGTTGACATTAAAGGCCCTAAGAAATTGATTTGTAATTTTGTAAATAGTTTGAGGAAAAATAAAATTGAAACATAGTAGAAATTAAAAAAAATTACATTCACATAAGATACTAAAAATTGCTTTGTTGAGAGGATTATTGTTGTGGTGTAAGTGAAGAATGATAATGCTGATGTGGTGGTACTAGTTGTAGAGGAGTTTGTTGAAGAGACTTTTTTATATTATTTAAAATATAATTAATAATTAAAGATCTATTAGACTGTTGAATTTTATATCATCAAATATATTAAAAATATTAAAAAATAGATTGATATCTAGGGAAACTAGCTAAGGTGTTGAATATTTTTCAACGTCCTTCATTTGAGGCTGATGATACAATCCAGTTCGGATGGTAGTTTCTGTAGCAAAGCAATATAAATTTCAAGAAATGTTAAAAAGCATACACATTTTATCTAAATAATTACATTTAATTTTAAAAATACCCATGAATAATGCCTCTAGTATTTTGGATGCTTTAGTATCAGTGTTTAGGGAATTCCTCATCCTTTTAACAGGTGGAGGTGTTTTCTCATTTGTTTGTTGATTGTCATAAATATTAATAGAATCTTCGTATCCTAGTAGCAAGTGACCTCTAATAATAGCATCTATTTGTGATGCAGCTATAACTGCCACCTTATGTTATAATTTTAAACTAAACTATTGGTTCATTTAAAATCTTAATTGTAAAAGATAAAAATTACAATATGAAAAACTATAATTAAAAACCATCAACAAAATAATTGAGCCTCACCTCTTGCTCTTCAAATATTAGTGTTAAATTTAAATACGATAGATTTCAATTCATTTCTATCAGAGGAGGGGTATCACGTAAATTTTAGAGAGACTCAAAATAGAAACCAAGAATAATTTTTTTTTAACAGATGTGACATTATAATTTAAATGAATATTTTCTAAATTCACTCTTATCTAGGAGGATAACTAGTTGCACCAATCAAATATTTTCCCATTTAAGGTACATACGACGTATTTTAAGGCCCACCAAGGAATATTTGTATATCGACCTTGTAAAATAATAATGGCCTGGAATAACTGCACAATGGTCTGCAGAAATGGGTGAATAAAATCCTTGAGTTGAATTCCTCTTTTTGAAGGACTTTGTGAAGATTTAATTGTCAATAAAATAAAGAAGCATTTTGTCAGGAAATTTTAAACATTAAAACTATGATAAACTTAAAATAATGAAAATGTAATGTTTTAAAACAAAATTAAACTTACAAGTAGCAAAATTTGTAATTGAATAAATAGAAAACTAAAAATTAGACTCTTAATACTTGCATTATTTATCTAATAATATGACCTTCATTGTGACATTATCCACATATTTGTGTGGTAGTCATGTGATACGCTCAATGTCGTCAAGTGATGTTCTAAATGACTCTACATGGAATGGGATTGTATAATGAAATGTGAAAGTGGAAATTTCATAGTTGAGTAAAATAGTGTTAAGTGCTCAGTTGTCTATCTTAAATATGGGCATATCCAATATCTGTGTAAAACTGCTTACTTCAATCCAATCTAAAAACCTAGTAGGATCCTCTAGATAGTTGTAAAGTTTAGGAAATAACAGGCTTCGGTATAAAAAATTCTTCAAATTTGATTTTAGAGCAACTGCGTTGTTTGTCTCTCAAGATGTGTTGTTTCTTCACACCTTTTTTCAAACTATTATAAATTTCTTGGTTTTATGTTAGAGGTTCTAAGGCGTTCAAGTTTCTTCTACTTTACATTGTATCCTCACAGATCCAATTTCTCTACCTTCCCTATTGTATGGAGTGAAAATAACCACCTTTCTATATTTATTGGCGTGAAGTGGACAGCTGAATTCATTAAATATGCTTCCATCCAAAACTATATAGAATGATAATCACTAGTAATATACATAATGCTACTAGTTGGTAGCATTTTGTATGATACCCACCGGTAGCATGCAACATGTTATTAGCCAGTAGTATTCTTTACACAACCAGTCAGTAGCATGAAAAATGCTACCAGCTATTAGCATTTTTTATGCTACTAGCTAGTAGTAATCTGCATGCTAAACGCTGTAGTGCCCACTTCCCTTTGACACATTTTGTTACCAATATTGATACTACTGATTATAATATGGACATTATTATGGTTTTGATTTAGTATGATGTTAGATGTTATACCATGGATTATTGTTTATCTTGATTCAGTTATGATGTATGCTGATTATTAGAGACATTTTGAATGTGTATGATGATATATTGTTTGACATGCATATGTCATGGATGTTGTTCAGACATGTGATATTTGGATATTGTGAGTAGACCTAGAAAATGGACATTATTTGATGATGATATAGTTGTTGATATAAATTGTAAATGATATTGTTGGATTGCTTTGACGATTGTTGTGATTAATATGTATAGATGAATATGACATTATGTTTATATAATTTTTTGGATGTTCTGATATGGACACAAGGCCGAAGGAGGTATTTGTGTTTTGCAGGCTTAAAATACCACAACAAACATTTGGGGATTGGAGACCAACCACATTAGGAATTATAGATGAATTCAACAAGGTCATCATGGTAACTAGTATTTGTTATGTGTCGTGTTGTGATGTATTGTTAGGGAATCCCATGGGGGGGATCACCTTTAAATGTGACCGATATGGGTTTTATGTATTTATTTTCATTTAATTGGTCCCTTTTGTTAAACGTTTTCATGTGTTTATTATGTGGTGCTGATTACCCTTATCATTAATTATTAAATGTTGTGTTAATGTTGTGAGTAATCATGTTGCTAAGTTATTTAATTAGAGGATGTCATAAGATTGTAATTAATAGAGTTCTTGGCTCATGATTTAAGTGTTGTAAGGATGTGTAAGTGATGTGTAAGTTAACCTTTGAGTGTGAAACACTCCACCTTCTTGGAAATTAGAAATTGTCCTTGAGAGACTTATTTTGGAGGCTTTTGGGACAAGTTAAACTTGTCCCATACCTCCTAAATTTAATTACCAACAATACCTATGCTTTGGAGAGTTGAGATTAGAATTTTATAATGCATTTTGCAAAGACAAATTGTAAATTTTCATTTCACTTTTCATACACGTTGTAATTTCAGTCCTTTGGGGTGTGGGTTGGATTTGAGTGCATGTAAGTTGATTGTCATATTATTCACCCACCTATTTATTATGCATTGGAGAATGATGTTGACTTTGGGGGTTGGAGTTGAGGATGTGCATGATGTGGCATCCTACATGGACCCACCTCATCCTCTTCCCTTCCCTCTTCTATTAAATTCGATTTCCTTAGCCTTGTTTTGGGGTTGCTTCATATTAGGAGACTTCATTCTTGGGTGAATTATTTTGTTGTTGTTTGGCAGCTATTTATTTTGAAGAAGTTTTTTTTGGAAGATTGTGGAATACTTGTGCTTGGTTGATTTTTGTATTGTTTTCTTGGAAACAACTACTGTTTGGAACTTGGGAAACTCCATTAATGGAGAGGTAAGAGCTTGGCTCTTGAAATGCTCTTCTTTTATGAATGTAATTGTTAATATGTGAATGTTTATGGCATGTTTGTGGGATGTTGGGTAGATGGCCTAGGAATGGTGTAGGAGAATACTATGGGGTTTATTTTGTGGGAGGCACAAGTGTCTTTTTAGGGAGGTATAAGGGTGGAGGAGAGTTGGGATTTGGGTTCCACCTTAAAAATAAATAGTTTTCATTTATGTTACTCGTTATGGGGTGCCATAAGAGGTTGGGGAGGCATAAGGAAATGTGAGGAATAAGGGGTACTTGGGGGAGGCATAAGAAATGTCAGGGATTTGATATGCTATATTTTGGTGGTTTGATAATTCAGGCGGTGATACCCATTTCCCCATTTTGGGAGGCATAAGAAGAATCACCCATAGTTTCTTGCTCCTTTGAGCTTGCTTGATGAAGCCTCAGTAATGTTTTTCATGATTTAATGTAGTTGTAAACTACATTTTGTTTTGGACTGTGTTTCTTGTTGTGAAAATGTTGCTTGTTTGTTTGTAGAAGCCTGTTGTTGTCCATTAGTTGGATCACATATTTTATTGACATTTTGGTTGGAGCTTAGGGGCCAATGAAAAAGGAAGGATGCTCCTTTTCATTGGATTTATTTTTTGGGTGGAGAGCATTGTCGTTCCCCTACTCTCGTTGTGATCACAATTTGGAAGAATGAAAAATATGCATGTTGCTGTTCTGGAGCTGAGATAAGGACAGTTGGACAGTCCCTTATGAAATGAAATCTTATTGTAGCCATTTCCCACTTTTAAGTGGATGATACTTGTATATGTAATTTGTAATGGAAATATACTTTGTAGTGGTTATGAAAGAGTGAAATTGGAAATGTAGAAGAGACATACTCTGCTTTGTTCTTTTGGAAAGAATATGAAAGAATGAGTTGTGTTCTACATGATGTGTTTTGAATATTGAATAGAAAGGAAGTTGTAAGAGTTGTCTTTTGTAATCAATAAATGGAATTGTGTTACCATTGTTCATATGATATTCACTGTTGAATTGAAAACCTGATCAGTTTAACATTTACTTTGAAATCTCTGTTTGGAAAGTGGAAAAGTGAAAAACATGTGTATGAAGAAAATGTAATACTTCTACCCTGTTTACAATGGAGTGAACTTGGAAAGAATCGAGAGTTGAGTATTGTATTTGAATACTTTGTTTTGAATCAACTGGATGTAATAGATTTAAGACCATCATGGCATTGTATTCATACATTTTACTTCATGAAGAAAAAAACTGATAGATAAATCTTTATTCTGGAAATTGTATACACTTGTTTCAATGTCACTTTATACTTAGTAAAATATCCTTAATCCAAAATGTTCACAGATCGAACCATACAACAAAGAAATGAGGTAAATTAAACTAATAAATTGGAGATAATAATGAGGCTAAAAATGATCCTCATCTAGACTATAAATACTTAAGGAACTGTCTTGAAAAACTTAGGAATCAATCCAAGCTCAACCCTCTTACAGTCGTTTTTGTTGTCAAGATTAACTTGTAAATTTTCGAAATTGCAAATTAATCCAGACAAATTGACATCTTGAAATCCTATCTTAAATCCATCCTAATGGAACAATTCTCCATGTTCTATTTGACATGTTGAGAGGAGGAAGAATGATCAAATTTGAACAAATCTTACAAGTTAAAATTTACTAGTTTACACTGTAAAAGCCTCTGGATCATTTTCTTGAAATTGACTCCGTAAAATTTATCAAATTCAAAATCTAATGATTCTTGAGTAAAGAGGACGTCAAGATATTTCCATAAAGTCCTTGTTTTCCCAAAACTACGCTCTCTATCAAAAGTTATGGCCTTCTAAATTTTTTCTTCATTTTGTGTCAAAAATAATTCTAACTATAAAAAACAATTGGGAAAAATTTCCTTGGTGGATCCTGCAGGCCCGAATTTTTCCCTTAGCAATTTTGGTCAATAAAATACAAAAGGGACAAATTCCACCGCCTCTCCACTAATTTTTCCCAGGCCCCCATTTCTTTCAACATGTAGCTTAAGTCAGAGGCAAACCATGTGGAAACATTCACGAGGTGTTGGTGCCCGCAGGCCCACAACATTAAACTTACCTTTTTAACTTAGTGCTTGATTTAAAAATTGTAGGAAAATTTTCCTAAATTTTCCCCACTGCTCCCGCCTGGCCCACAGCCAATCAGGATGTTGCCACATGGCATCATGAAGGCATCAAGAGAGGAAGCACAAAACCTTTTTAACCTTTTTCATTTTCAAAATAAATTTTGAGAAAATTTTCTGAATTTTCCTCCACCGGCCCTACTAGCCTGTAGCCAATCAGAAGCTGTCCATGTGGCGTCGTGAGGCATCGACAGTGGACGAGAGGGTTCCTTTTTTGTATTTTGTTTTTCAGAAAATATTTAAGAAAATTTTCTACTTTTTTCCCTGTCGACCCGCAGCTAATCAGGAGTCAGTGCCAATGGCATGAAACGTGAGCTTCATCATGTGACGACGAAGTGTGGGTGAGATTTTATCGAATTTTCACCTTAAAAATGGGGCATTGGAAAAATATTTTAAAGTTTCCCCACCGCCATTCCGCTTTCAACCAATGCGTATGATGACTTAGGAGGCAGCCTCATGCATTGGCAGAGGCGCAGATCATTTCAGACTCGCGGGAGCACTTTTTCGGCTGCAAAGACATAATGGCTTAAATTGCTTCGACGACCCAATTTCTCACGTGGGAAATTGTAACACCGACATGTGTCCTCTTCGAGACCATGGGCATGTAGAGGAAAATCCTGACTTATCCTCCTAAAGAAGGAAAATGCACCAAATTTCTCCCCTGGCTCCGCCGACCCACCCCTGGTCAATTTTTTTTCCTTCAGGTCTACAAGCCCGCTCTTGAGGAAATATTTTCACTCCCAAGGTCCTGTCGGCCCATAACTTGAGAAATATGAGGAGTTAGGAGGACTTCTTTATACCACTGGAAAGGTGGGGAAATTTCCTCTCTTCTAGGAATGTTTAAGGGAAGTTTTGAGAGTGTTAAATTTGAGAAAAATTAAGTTGAATGTTTTAATCTTGTTAGAGAGTGGTATAGTGAGAAATTACCCTCCTAACCTAAGTGAACTTTTTAACCCAAAGTTTTGACCTTGTAATATTTAATAATTGTTGTCTTGGTAAAAATATAATCTAGTAAATTAGAATGGTTCCAGAACTATGTTAGTGACAACTGTTATCTTGTAACCCGGTTGTAGACTCTCCTAAACAAAAAGAAAAAATATTCCATAATTTTTCCTAACTAATCCTAGGTCATTCTTGGGTCTAGAGTGGGTTGTTTTTATGGGCATTGCACTTGGTATTAGAGAAGTGGTTCAAAATATTATACCCTTCGGCACACTAGAAAATTTGAGACATGAACTCTAAACCTAGCACACTTTTAATCTAGAAAACAACCTTGTTTGAAAATTGCATATTTTAGTAAACATGGAAAACTAAATAAAACCAGTTGGTAGAAGTTGAACCTCCATGTTTATATATATATATATATATATATATATATATATAAAATAATAAAGTTGTACTCGCTTAGTGACGTTTTGTCAAAACTCGGGTAACTGAAAATGTTAAATTAAATTGATATTTTTGTGAACTTCTTGTATAGCAGAACCTGTTTCTACTTTGAAAAGATGTTGTTTGAGGAATCCTAAACCTTATTTTGAATTGTATGATGCGATAAACCCTTTAGGACTCTCCCTTATTGGATTTTTTGGAATGATAAATTGTATGGTGTTACTCTTGTGACTTAGTGGTAGTGGTTATGTTCAGGAGTCCAACAAAGTAAATCAAAAGATGTTTAGAACTTCCTTCCTTTAGTGGTCAGGAGAGATGGCCTGGTTGTCAGTTGTCGTTCTGATACCTATATGAGTAAGTGAGATATTAGGTCTTGGTGTCACTTTTGATTCAACTTTGCGTATGTGATTCTTAGAACTGAGCTCGAGGTATAGTACCCCTATTGGTGGCCATGAAGGGCTGCAAAGTGATTGTGATGTTGACTTATGTATTTTATATTCATAAACTTATGTTATTTAATCAAGGACCAACATCTTATTTTATGATTGGATTGAGAAGCTCTGAGGCTTTTTTAGCTATTATTATTTTTGTGATAATTTTCATACTTTGCAATGCAGCTACTTAGCCACTTTCCTTGATTTTCGATATTTCTTGGATTTTATTTTGATTGATGACTCGAAGCTCTCATTTATCATGGGCTACTTAGCTAAATGTTACGTTTTCCTAACTTGTATGTTGTTGAGCTGGTTCTACAGCTATTTATCTTGTGACATTTTGTCATATGGGGGTACATCCTAGGTTCTTGGAATGTTTTCTTAGGCGCTTTAAGTTATGCCTTGGTTTTGGGTGCATAGAACCTTGAGTGTGTTTAGGATCTTCAGAGTGGCTATTTTATTACTTGACCTTGCAAAAAGGGATTTCTTTGTGTCGTGCGGTCCTCTCGGCGGTTTGATAGTAGTAGTGGTGATTCTCTTACAATTTGGTAAGAGATTTTATTCTCGCTAGAGTAGATGTATTTGGTTATGGGATTTTGGATTGTGTTAGGATTAGATTGATTTTTGGTTGACCATGGATGTTAGTGGAAAAGGGTTTGTTTGGTAGTGGAATTTCATGGATGGCATGCTAAGCTTTATCATGATTTCCTTGTTTCATTATAAAAAGTATTGACTTGTTGATTGTATGCATCTTAGTAATTATGGTTGGTCTAATCCCATTCAAGCAATGTGTTTAATTAACTATGGTTGTTTTTCTTATGATTGACCTATAAATGAGCCTACCCTTTCATTAACATTTTAAATTGCTATGAAAAACACTCTATGAACTATTAATCTTTGCGTTATGTGGAGACACTTATGGATGATTTTGGGTCTTTTAGAGCTTGCTATTAGAGATAGTTTGGTAGATTTTGATATTTTAATCTCAGTGGTGCTTATACTATGCTTCATCTTTAAGGAAAAAACTGTAACTCTTGGTCGTAAAGTACATGTTGAATAGATTAGATGATTTTCCACTTGCTTTTGATGCTTTCTAGTGGGGTATATGGTGTCCTTAGAGTAAAATATTTTCTTGTCATTTTGGTTGCTTGGTTAGTGGTATCTTGTGGAAATATGAGTCTTGATTTGAAAACCTTCCTTGTCATTAGTATGAGAGTAAAATGTTTGAGCCTAAACAACCAAAATTAGTAAACATCTAGAATTCATAAAATTAAATATGCCTCCATAATGGTTATTTTCTCGTAACTTCTTTTGAGACTTATGAAGACCGACTAGGAATGTTTTAAGATACTTGTAATTACTAGAAAAATAATCTTGAAATATTTTTGTGATCCACAGTTGGTTGATTGTGTACCTATCTCTTACAAAATTAATAATGTGTTTCTATGTTGAATGTACCTTGTTTCCTTATAAGTAGAAATGTGATGTGTTGATTTACTTCTCTCTCCCATTAAATTAATAAGTGTGATATATTTACCCTTCCTTTTCATTAAAAATTTAATTGACAAGTTGACTCACCCAAACATCATAAAACTATAATTGAGGAGATTTGGCCTAGAAGCTTAAAAAATAAACTGGAACACAAAAAAAGAAAATGGTCATTGCTTTAACCTTGGTAGATTAATAGAAGAAAAAAAAAACTTTGTAGAATAATAGAAAGGAAACATTTTCCATCTAACTTCCCAAGGAGTAAAATAAATACCTTTCCTCCTCTACAAAATAACAATATATCATGACCACCATAGTGGTCCTTATAACACAACTTGTGATGTCATAATAGGAAGAAGTTTAACTAAGAAAACTAGTAAGGAAATGTGCTTAGAAATCTAAACTACAACTGTTGACTTAATTAGTTGATTTATAAAAAAAGTAAGATTTATGTTTTGAGTACAATTTATTGTTGAGCCTTTAATTCTGCCACTTACCTAAAGCTATGAAACACCTTGTGGATATTGATGTGTCTTAATTATGAAGTTCTCCCTTGCAGAATTTTGGGTTGTTGTACCCTTGTTGCCTCACATCTCAATGAGTATGAGTTGTGGCACTCTTGTATTGATACTTATCTTTTATTTTTTAGAAGCAACCTTCGTGTGTGTAGTCTTGTCCTTAGAGACCTAAGTGACTGTAATTTTAAGGAAACATATGTTAAGGATATAAAATAACTTTGAGAAGTATCCTTTTATTTATGTTTTCTTGTGTCACCTTGTTATTGTTGCCCCTTTTTCTGTTATGATGGAAAGTTCAAGATTATGTTATTCTCTTTTGTCACAATGCACCTTGGAATATAGATGGACCCCCTTGTTACTTTTTTTTCTCCATAGCTATCTTGAGTCCTCCTTGATGTTTCTTTTTCTCTCCTTATGGTTATTTTGAGCTTGAGCAGGAAATAAGATAAATAAATTCCATTGTATTATAGTGTATGGTGCTTCTTGCATTGTTATACATTAGCTACTAATGGATTTATTTACTAAATGTTTGATGCCTCTAATTTGGTTAGTATTACATGTTTTGGATTTTTATTTTCTTTTAGTATGTAAGTTAGGATTTAGGAAAAATTATGGTCTTGACTTCGCTTAGTATTACCATGGAAAGTTAATTATACCCTGTCGAGTATAGAAGTGATTCTCTTGAATAGTTCCATGATTTTAAATGTTTTTCCAATTTATATGTCCTTCCTTTTTTACTAACCTCAGCCTGTGTGAATCCAAAATTGTGAGACCTTGAGTAGACTTGTTCCTCATGCAAATTTTTTGTCATAGTTGATTTCATTAGCCTTCTCTAGACAACAAATGTTGAAATCATGACTTAACCTTAGTAGAAACTTTAACTTTTGTTATTACAGCATGTCGTGTTCCATGGTAAACTATGTGGTCATTCTCGAACTCACAAAATTATACTTATTATTCCTCTACTTGGTGGTTACTCTTGAAACTCTTCTGAACTCTTCATGTTATATAGTTATGTGTTGTATCTTGGTTGATAGCGTAAAGTACTCTCTAGATTTAAATGTTCGTAGCCTTGTATATAGAGAGCTTAGAACTCATCCCTTACAATCTCCCTTCTTGTTGTTGAATTGCATTGAACCAAACAAGTTAGGTTCCTTTTTTGTAGACCCACAAGGATTTCAAGCAAAATAAAAAAGATGAAGAACCCCTGCATCCTTTTTTGATGCAATTATGATATCCTAGGTACTATCACTATGACTTGTATGAGGTACCCTTATTCTTGCAAGGGGAGTTTGATGTAGTGTCCACTTCCCTTTGACACCTTTTTTATACTAGATCTTGGTACTATTGATTATATTATGGACATTATTATAGTTTTGATTTAGTATGATATTAGATATTTGATCATGGATTATTCTTGATCGTTGATTTAGTTATGATATATGCATGATTATTAGATACATTTTATATGTGACATGATGATATATTGTTTGACATAGATATGCAATGGGTGTTGTTCAGACATGTGATTTTTGGATATTGTGAGTAGACCTAGAAAGTGGACATTATATGATGATGATATAGTTGTTGATATAAATTGTAAGTGATATTTTTGGATTGCCT
Organism: Taxus chinensis; assembly: GCA_019776745.2. Taxonomy (NCBI): domain Eukaryota; kingdom Viridiplantae; phylum Streptophyta; class Pinopsida; order Cupressales; family Taxaceae; genus Taxus; species Taxus chinensis. The sequence continues at coordinate 432,929,146 of CM034155.1, forward strand.
TGATGATTATTGTGATTCATATGTATAGATGATTTTGTGATTATATTTATATAAGGTCTAGATGTTCTGATATGGCGATGAGGTCAAAGGATGTATTTGTGTTTTGCAGGTTAAAATATTGCGACAAACATCGAGGGATTGGAGACCAACCACATTGGAATTCTAGATGAATTCAACAAGGTCACTATGGCAACATGTATTTTTTGTGTGTGTGTTGTGATTATTTTTAGGGATTCCCATGGGGGGGATTACCTTTGAATGCGACCAAGGGATTTTATGTGTATTTCTACTTTTAATGTGGTTCCATTCGTTACTATCATTTGCATGTGTTTATTTTGTGATGCATTTGCCCCTTTCATTATTCTTTTAATTGTAGAGTTAATTAATGTGAGTAATCATATCGTTAAAATAAATAAATAAATGAAAGATTTGGGATCATAAGAAAGTAATTAGTGAAGTGCTGTTGGCCATGATTTAAGTATTATAATGAATGTGTAAGTAATGTGTAAGTGACTTTGTAAGTGATGTGTAAGATGACTTTTAGAGTGATGAAACACTCCACCTCCAGTTGGAAACTTCGAAATTTGTCCTTGGAGGATGATGTCCTTAGAGGCTTGTGGGACAATTTAAACTTGTCCCATGACCTCTTAAATTTACATACCAACCTTGCCTATGGTTGGAGAAGTTAAATTTAGACCTTTTATAATGCATTTTTATAAGTCAAGTTGCATGTTTTAATTGCACTCTTCTTACATTTTATTAAATTCCTGTCCTTATGGTGTGTGGGTTTGTTTTGGAGTGCATTTAGGTTTACTTTCATATTATTCACCCACCTCTTTATTATGCATTGGAGAATCAAGTTGACATTTGTGTTTAGGGTTGAGGATGTGTGATGTGACATACTACATGGATCCACCTCATCCTCTTCTCCTTCCATCTTCTATAAAATTCGAATTTCCTTGATCCTTTTTTTGGGTTGTTGAACTTTGGTAGGAATGCATTCCTTGGGGTGAATCATTTATCTGTTTGATTGGGAGCTCTTGCGTTTCGAGGAAATTTTGGGAAGATTGTGGAGTACTTGTGCTTGTGTTTGGCTGTTTGGATTGATTGCATTGGGATAGAGATTGCTATTGTTTGGAACTTAGACAACTTCTTTATGGAGAGGTAAGAGCTTGGCTCTTAAAACACTCGTTTTATTTATGAATGTACATGTTATTGTGTGAATGCTTTAGAAATGTTTGTGGGTTGTTTGGGTAGACTGGCCTAGGAATGGTGTAGGAGAAGGCTATGGGGTTTATCCATGTGGGGGGCTTAAGGAAATGCCAATAGGCAGGTAGAATTCTTCTGGAGGGAGTTGGGATATGGGTTTTCTACCTTGCAAAGAAATAAATGGCATTACATTACTCATTATGGGGTGCCATAAGATTGTGGGGACGCATAAGGAAATGTGAGGAATAAGGGGTACTTAGGGGAGGCATAAGGATATGCCATGGGAGATGATATACTACATTTTGGCGGTTTGAAATCTAGCAGGTGGATACCCATTTTCCCATTGGGAGGTATAACTAGCTTCCCCCATAGTTCTTTCTCCTTCGGCTTGCATGGTGAAGCCTAAGTTCTGTGTGATGTCTTTCATGTGGTTGCAAAACTAGTGTTTTTTTTTGGACTGTGTTTTTAATTGTGAAAATATTGCTTGTGTGTTTGTGGAAGCCCGTTGTTTCCATGAGTTGGATCACATCTTCTATTCCATTATGGTTAGGGCATGATGGAGAATGAAGAAGGATGGATTCTTATTTTCATTGGATGTCTTAGTTGGGTGGAGAGCATTGCCTTTCCCCTATTCTTTTTGTTATCAAATTGGAAGAATGAGAAATATGCATGTTGCTATTTTGGAGCTGAGAAAAAGATGGTTTGACAGTCCCTTGTGAAATGAAATATTATTGTAGCCCTCTCCCACTTTGATGTGGATGATCTGTATATTAATTGTAATGGAAATATACTTTGTATTGACAATGAAATTTGAAATTTGAAATGTAAAAGAGTTATACTTTGTTTTATGTTTTTTAGAAAGAATGATACATATTTTGTATGTTGTATTTTGAAATCAAATTGAAACGAAGTTGTAAAATTTTCATTTGAATTAATGGAATTTTTTTTTCTAGTTCATATGATATTATTTCCATTGGAAATATTTGGTTAACATGCACTATGAAATCCCTGTTTGGAATGTGGAAAATTGAAACACGTGAGAGGGAAATGTATTATTCTTTCCTATTTAAAATATATGATTTTGGAAAGAATAGAAACTACATTCTTGTTTTAATGTTTGATTGAAGGAAAGAAAAATATTTAAGACCAGCACGGAATGAATTCAATGTTTTATTTCAAGGAAAAAGACATAGTTAATCTTTTCTTGAAATGTACACACTTCTTTCAATTCAGTGTATACTTTGCAAAATTCCTTTATCAAATGTTCAAATAACCTTGCAAATAGATAGGAGGAAACTGAAATAATCAATTCAACTTAACAATCCTAAAATGATCGTAAACCAAACTAAAAATACTTAAGGAAATATCTTTAAAACCTTCCAATCCAGCCAAGGCCAATCTATTGGCTTTTTGTTGTAAAACGAAACTTGTAATTTCGAAATGTAAATCAATCCAACAATTTTACACTTCCAATATATCCTAACACTTTTCTAATGGAAACGTCCATGTATATTTTACATGTTGAAGGAGAAAGAATGACAAATTTGAACAATAATTTTATAAGTTAAAATTTATCAATTTGCATTGTAAAATCCTACATAACGTTTTTAGGAAAATGACCCCTTAAACATTATCAAAATAAAAAATTAATGATTTCTATGCAAAGAGGATGTTGAGATATTTCTAGAAAGTCATTGTTTTCCCAAAAATGAGATCTCTATCAAAATTTATGGCCTTCTAAAGTTTTTCTCCATTTAGCGTCAAAAATAATTTTACCTGTCAAAAAAAAAAATGGGAAAAATTTCCATGGCAGACCTGTGGGCCTGAATTTTCCCTTAGCACTTTTGGTTAAAAAAATCCAAAGGAACAAAGTCCGCCACCACTTTGCTAACCCGCAGGCCTTTCTTTCTGTTAAAAATCACTTCAGTTAGAAAAAAGAAATTTTGGAAAATTTTCTCCCACGGACCCGTCGCCTCGCTTTTTCCCTTTTGTTGTCTTCTGCGGGCCCGCAACATTAAACTTAGATTTTAAAATTTTATTTTATTTTTTTTGGGAAATTTTTCATAATTTTCCTTGCCTCCCTGCCATCCCGTAACTAATCAGATGTTGCCACATGGCCTCATAAGGAAATGACGGAGGCGCGGAACAATTTTAACCTTAGTGGTTTTAAAAATAATTTTTTGAAATTTTTCTAAGTTTCCTCCATGGCCACGCCAGCCCTCAGCCAATGAATGGATGACACATGGCTTCACCAGGCGATAGTGGAGGTGCGGAGATTTTATTGACATTAAAACTTAAACCTTTCTTTGGATAAAATTCTAAATTTTCTCCTCCACTGTGCCACTTGCAACCAATGGTATGCTGACACATGGCATCCTTAGTTATTGTTGGAGGCACGGATCATTTGAATCCCTAGCACTTTTTGGCTGAAAAGACATAATTTCTTAAATCACTCTGATGGCCCAATTTCCCACCAGGGTGTTGTAACGGTGACAAGTGTCCTCTTCGGGCTCATGTGTGTGTGGAGCTAAATAACAATTTTTCCCCGAAGAAGGAAAATGTGCCAAATTTCTGCCCTGCTCAACCGACCCACACTTGGGAAAATTTTCTCCCCTAGGTCTGCTCTCGGAAAAATTTTCCGCCCAAGGTTTGTCGGCCCATAACTTGAGAAATATGAGGAGTTAGGAGGAATTATTTATATCATTGGAAAGGTGATGAAATTTCCAATCTACTAAGAATGTTTTATGGAAGTTTTGAGAGAATTTATTTTGAGAAAAATAAAGTTCAATCTTTTAAGCCTGTTAAAGAGTGGTATAGTGAGAAATTACCCTCCTACCCTAAGTGAACTTTCTAACCCTATGTTTTGACCTTGTAATATTTAGTAATTATTGTCTTTGGAAAAATATAATCTAGTAAATTAGAATTGACCTGGAAACTTGTTGTGGTAGTTGTTGTCTTGTAACCTGGTGGTTAATACTCTTAAACAAAACAAAATTATTCCATAATTTTCCTAACTAATCCTAGGTTGTTCTTGGGTCTCAAGTGGATTGTTTTTATGGGCACTAAACCATCCAGTAGCATTTCATATGCTACCAACTGGTAGAATTCTACAGTTCCATCCTTTAGCATGAAATCTTGGAAAAATCACCTCCAGCATGGTACAATTTTTCTTCGAATTCACCACACGAGAAAAAGTGGATTTACCAATATTTGCTGAATATTTTTAAGGATTTTTTTTGGAGATACGCTTAGAATTTTCCCTCATCTATCCCTCGTGTGGTATTGTGATGTATGTTGTTGTTGGGCACCCAAAAAAATAAATAAACTAAAATCTTAAAAATGAAATGTTAAGATCTTGAAATTGATAAATACTGTTAAGAGAAAAGAGTAATTAGGTACTAATGTCAACTTAAAATATACCAATCCACACAGAACATTAATAAATTATAAAACTCTTCCATTTTTTCTAAGGTTGTACTTTTGCAATAAGTACCTGTTTTCGTTGGTCGCATTAACCATTAATCATTTTCCTCCTTGCTTATGAGAACCCTATTCTAACCTTATTTTTTTTTGGCATTGAGGATAATGCTCTAATAAGGGGAGGGAGATGTAATGCCTGAATTCTCCATTGGAAATGTTCAACAAGGGATATATACAAACTAAATTATATAAAGAAAGAATAAATAAATAGAAGCTCGAAATGAATATGGTGGGTTTGAAATTAGTGGTGATCTTGAGTGAGTCATTTTAAAAATTGATCCTAATAATAATAATAATTAAATAGGAAATATATATAATAGTAAAATAATTTAAATAATTGAATTTATATATTATAAATAAATTAAATTAAATAATAATAAAGTAAAGTTTGAAAACTCAGGCAGGGGGCGGTTGGAGAGGACAACATCTGTAGATTTCTTATAGGAGGGTTATTGAATTTTCTTGGAGACATTTAACGAAATGAGTGTGATTTCCTAGAAGGTCCTTGCTCTTGCCCTCTTATCAAACCATCTTTTTACTAAGGCCTGATCCTTCACAATTGTCTGAACTGCATGTTCTCTGATTTCTTCATACTCCATCAACTCTGCATACCTGGCCTCCATTGGTTTGAACTCAAACAACTCCAACTGCTTCATGAGCTCCAATGCTGGCAATTCTAACAATATAGGCAATACTTCCTCTTTCCCATAGACCAAATTGTAGGGAGAATTACATTGTAGACCTCTTTGGCGTTATCCTATCAGCCCATAATGCTGATTTTAGCTTGGTATGCCATGTCCTTTGATTTTCATCCAGAGTCCTTCTGACGATTCTTAGCAAATTCAATTGTTCTCTTAGAGAAAACATCTGCCTAATGTCCATTACCCTGCGGGTAAATGCAATTTGAAGAGGTGCTCAAGATAGGATGTGGCATTGGTGTGGACAGACCATTCTATAATCTTGTTGAACCTATGAATGCCAATGCATTAGTCTGATACTGATAGTGAGCTTGGCACACCAAACCTAGTCACTATTCCTTCATAAAAGTCTATGATATGCTCTAGACTCATTTAAATTCATTGAGCGCTACATGAATTTGGTCCACTTGGTGATAACTAGTGCTCATTGACCACGAGAATCCACTTGTGGCCTTGGCTATGAGTTTTGTGTATTGTAATGATTCAGTCAATACCTTGTTGTTTTAGTCCAATCCCCATTGCTTTAAATCCGGTTGTGTATCAACTAAAATTGGGTGCAATGGAAGCGTTGCTAGTCATATTCTTTGCCTGTGAATGATTATGTTGCACATTTCAATACACTTTCTTATTTCCATGTATAGTAGTCACTAAACATCTATGGGCCAATAATACCCTACACATCATGGATCTTAAGAGCTGTTACAAAATGGGGAAAAATCGATTCCATCTGGAAGTGAGTCCATCGTGAAAATATCAAAACAACTCTCTCAATTTGTTACTTGTCCCAATGCACCTCAATAAAATTCCATTGATGTCTAGTTCAAGTTGAATAAGGAACACCATCAACAAACACATAGGTGGAATTGGCTTAAGTAATCTAAAGTATCATCCTTTTTTATTTGCTCATTTCTTGAGGGCATTTAGGCCTGTCTGTAGGAAGTTATTATAAATTGGTTCTTGAGTTTTATCCAACTACTGGATCTTGGGCACACTCATCAATTTTTTCCTATTCTTGACTGTATCCTGTAGGTACCAAGGTTTGAATATCCTCATTCTATAGTACCTGAGTTCATTACCCTTGCTGACTTGAGGCTAGTTGTTCACATGAATCCCTTTCCATGAGAACCATCTTAGAGGTACCTATATGTTTTGGGTTTGTCTATATTCGATTCCATTTTGACACGCAGTAGAAATCCATCCTACACATTGTCTCATGGGTCAGATACCATATCAGTTTAGAAGGAAGTCCCTGTGCACTTTCCCGTTTATGAGAGATGTCAATAATTGGATCTTGTTGTGATTGAGACTAGGTGCTTGTAATTTCTTTAATGGCTCCTGATTCAATAACTGCAATGAATGGTTTCATGCTTTTTAATTAAAGAGTACCTAGATTGTTCATATTCCTCCAAGCCTTGATTGAAGAAAGCAACTGGTTGTTCTAATCGAATCCTAAGTTTTGGACTGTACCAGGTATTGCAGAAATTGTGTCTCCACCATCGAAGGCATATAGCATGAAGGTCAACTTGGAGAAGTTCTAGATTTGATGAGAGTCAGAGCTTGAGGATACAAGCCTGGCTATATTACTGGCCTCAACCAACTTGCCTTAAGCCTTCAGATGTCCACTTAAATGTCATGCTCTTCTTTAACATTCAACATTATTGGCTTCTACCTAAGCCAGCTTGCAAAGTTTGGAACAAACTTGCGGACAAAATTGATCCTGTTTGTCCTTAAGTGAGCTATTGATGGAGACCTTCGTTGTGACTTGGTAATGGCAATGCTCAAATTGTTTCATTCTCCTTCAATGGGTGCAGGTGGGTCAATGGGCGCATTTCCTTTGAAACAATATGGACCTAGAATTTTTCTCTTCCATGTCAGCCAAGAATATGACCATCTCCTCCTTGGCGTGTTCAATGATACCCCAAGTGGATGCTTCTACACCTGGTAGAAATGAAGGTCTGTCACACTGGTGATGCGTGAGAGGGTTTGGATCCGCTGTAGTTTTGGAGATATAGCGCAGTGTCGTCAAGAGCGTATCAGAACTGAAATCCTCCTATTGATCAAGTGCCATGAGGAAGATTCTGTAGTTGCCATTCATTGCAGCTCCAGGGTCAGGAGGTAAACCTGTCTCCCATAGTGCAGTGGGCTCCAGGGAAAGATAAGTGTAAAATAAATTTTTTTGGCTTTGAGTTCGCTGGCAGCTTTAATTCTTTGTTGACTGTGAGTGTGAGGTGGCTCGCAACCGCAACGTCATGATTTACAGACTTGCAAAATTTTTCAGCTGTACATGAGAAGAACAAGATGATCTTTTAGTCGATCCTGAAGCCATAGCCGATCTGACCCGAAGTTAATGTGAGGAGCTGAAAAATGTACAGGTCGAAGCGGATTTGAACATGGAAGAAGCTCGATCAAATCTTGTGGCAAGTTTTGCTAGAGAGGTTGAGATTTGCGTTCACTACTGTTCTTTTGCTGAGCACAGGAAGTTTTCCAGTAGAATTCATAGCCATGAGTTAGATATGGTGGTTTTAGATGAAGCCGCAAGATTGTGTAACAGGCATGTTACCTCCACGTTTTTGGGTGCTGCGAAGGGTTTCATGTTCGAGAATCCAAAGCCACAGCCTGGTGTCGATCAATGATTAGCCAAGCGAACAGGCATGTTGCTGTATAATCTAGAAGCCCTTTTTGAGAACTTCCAGATAAGCAGGGTTGTCCAAATCTGTTGTTGTTTGTTCAGTATTGAACGCATCCTCGAATTCGAGGATTCTAGCGTCAAGATATTGCTGTCAAAATCGACCTTGTGGCAGTGAGAGTGTTCCCAGCAGACCTGATGAAATTTAATTACAGAGACTCTCTATTGAGGACCTTCTTGTTGTTCGACGTAACTCATGGAAGAGTATCCCATGGAGGTGGATCTGTTTCAGATTAGAATATTCATGAAGCACGATTTGCTTTGCATTTTTATGGGCTCCTTCAACGAGTCACTAAGTTGGCAGGCATAAAGGTTTCTGTTGGAATTATCAAACCTTACAAGCTACAGCTGAAATGTTTGCATTGAAAGTTTGATGTTGTCCCCAGATCTGATGAAGGAAAAGGGTTGGTGATTTAGTTGGATATGTGGGGAATACTATGGGTTCATACACTGAGGAGCAGATTCAACCTGCAAGTTTTGTTGTACCATGCCATCTACCATTTATCCTATTGTGGGTGCCGCAATTATGCTGAAGGGTATGACTGCTCAGTTTCTTCTTCGGCGTTGCTTTTAGTGGAGCCCGGGCATACAATTCTTAATGCACGCTGTGCCTGGAGGAGTAGGATTTTTGTTATGTCAATGGGGGTAATGCCCTTGGTGCCACTGTCATTCAGTACTATATCGACCAAGGAGAAGGCCGCACAAGCAATTGAAGATGGATGCCATCATCCCATTATCTATACCCAGGAAGATTTTGTAGATTGTGTTAAAGAAATTACAAAAGGACAAGGTGTGCAGGTCATTTTTGATTCTGCGGGCAAGGACACATTCTAGGGATCTTTGGAGTGCTTGGCTTCTAGAGGTTACATGGTGAGCTTTGGTCAGTCATCAGGTGCAATTGATCATGTTCCTCTATCAGCCCTTGCCCCAAAATCGTTGTTTTTTACATGGCCTTCCATGATGCAATACACTGCAACTCAAGAAGAGCTCCTGGAAACTGCAGGAGAATTATTTGTAAATGTTGCATCTGGTGTTATAAAAGTCTGTGTGGCAAAGACATACCCATTGGCAGAAGCTTCAAAGGCTCATACCGACCTCGAGGGTAGGAAGACAAGCGGTTCAATAGTTTTGTTTTCCTGATAACTAGCTAATGTGGTGAAACATAGATCCAGGAGCGTGATGTTATCATTATGTCTGGTGTCCGAGCTTCAAACCATGGTTGGTGTTTAGCCTTCTAGCGCAAGTGCTCTCGGACTGAGTGGTAAGCAGTTCGAATCTCACCCCCCAAAGCAGCTGCATTGAAGCAATCTAGTGTTTGGACAGCCACCTATTGCATCCTTCTAGTCGTGCCTTCAAAAGGGAATCCTGGTGTGGTATATTGCAAGAAAAGACCAGTGAAGCAGAGGATAAAGCGGAGGGCATGTGGCTGTAGCAGTCCCTGTTGGATCACAACTGGTGGATGCGTTAAAACAGGCAAGATAGACTAACCATATACATAATATGCTAGTATCTAATAACCTCTTGAAATGAAACTTTTTCTTTCTAGAAATTGGTTTAAATCTGTGATTTTGTGGATTTGCATTTAGTACATGGTTAACAGTTTTTTACTTCTGGATTTGCCTCTGTTGGTTGTTCTTGTTGACGTGATCAACCCATTTTTATATATATAAAACAAACAAAGGTTCTCAGTGTATGCTTTGATTGATCATATGAAAAAAAAATATATATATATATATATATAATTTTAAAGTTACTTCCTTCTGCAAAATGTCGTTGTTTCTTTTGTGAACCTGGGTATGTAATCACCCCTAGAATGTTGTAGCGTTGACTAGTATTGGTTTCCTGTTAAGTTGTTTCCCTAGAGGAAAACATACAGTTAAATTATTATTATTATTTTTATGATAAGCGTGATTATGCACTTCGTGTATTGTGCAAATTATTAGGGCTTTTGAAAATTAGAAGTTCAATATATATGCTTGTTAAGAAGGAAGTTTTGGGCCGAAAATATGTCCTGGGTTGATAGAAGGGCATAAATTTTGATAGAACCCCATTTTGATCCTACTCTTTCTATGAGTAAAATTTGTTAAATTTAATGACCTTTATGGTGTTAAGATATGGTATGTTGATGATTCCCTGTGTGATCGATTTAATCACGTATAGACATAATGCCTTGATGGAGTAAGGTAATATCTTTCACGGTTCGTGAAAGTGAAGGTTTTCATCAGCTGCTTAAGGTAACATGAAGTTCCTTATTTTAGTCAAACTTGTTTTGTACTTCCTTCTTGATGAGTGACCTTTCATTGCAAATTTAGAATGATTGTGATGGAAGATCGTGAATATACTTTGTTGTCAAAAAGGGAAAAGAAGCTATGGAATAGTTTGTTTATGTGTCGAACGTAATAATTGTAATTACATCGTTATAGAAGTTCGTTATTGGAGGATATCTATCTTCAATGGTATATTATGTGTTTAATCACTGCATAGGTTACCACAAACTTAGTGTTGAGATGTAAATTAAGGAGAGTTGAGAGACCTCTTCCTTTGTATACATCATTTATGATATTAGGAAGTGAGTTGATGTCGGAAAATTTCAACCAAGTCTAGATTCATGGCTATGTTCCTCTAAAACGGGAGGATTATAAATCTAAGGTATTATGAAAATTGCAAGGATGTGTTTAGAATGCTAGATTGCCTACTCAACTTGGGTATTAATGAGGCTTGTCACTATTCCGGCTCTGGTTATGTTCAGTAGGTAAGCTGTTAGGCAATACCTATTCCAGACATTCTTACCGTCCTTTCCACTCATCCTTATTAGCTATGAAGTCACTTGTTACCTAAGATATAATGGTTGTGGGTTTGAATATAATATTTTCATCCTTTAAAACCTATTGATTACATGACGGAACTTTGCTTTACCCTCGTTGTTCATTTACTAGCCTATTAGGCCTATGGCCCTACGGAACGATTCCAAAACTATATTCTTTTTGGCAGCTAAGATCGGGCCTGGTTTTTATCTTTTGACTTCACCTTGAGAATGTGGATTGATGGGTTACACTTTAGATTTCAATCACGTAATCTACGGGATTACATGAATGAAATCCTAATACTCTCAACTCTTGTGTCTAATCATTTAAATTTCATAGTCTTGCGTATTTGGTTGTCAAACTTTTGTAGTTTTAGAGGTATTTTCATAACTAAAACTTATGGTTTTCTTCTTAGTTGATATGTTGAAAATTATATCTTGTTTCAAAAGGTTGTTAGAGATTAGAACTTTGATCCATTTCCTGAAATAGAATGTTTCCTTTCATGGTTTTGTTAGCTAGTAGCTTATTGTTGCTATGTATAGTCTTATCTTGCTCAGTTCTTGCGAACTGACTCAGGTTATTAATTGTTGCAGATGGCTTACGTGGTTAGATGATGGAAAGACTTGTAGATTATTGCATCAATCTTGGTTATGATGTTCCTTTGTACGAATGTGTATTATGTTATAAAATTTGGAAAGGGCCTTTGGACATTTTAGAAGAAGGGTCAGTGCCTAGTAAATGTATTGTAGAGTATTGTTGTTGTAACTGTTGAAACTTTGGCTTGTTTGGTTATCATGTGAAAGATGAAATTTGATTACCGCTTGGTTAGGGGATATTCTAGTGAATTTTAACCCTTAGTATAGTAACGGGGCATGTCCCATGTTATTACTCTCTTGCTCCCTAGTCATGGTTCAATAGAGATGATATGTCCCTTTGATTTGTACATCATGTTGGAATGAATTGATATAACCTTGTTTTGTTTCTACAAATGAGTACTGTTAAAATTTTCTCTTGAGTTAAAATGTTGAGTTGTAAATATTCCTAAGGCATAGTAGTAATGATTTTGTAAACACTATAAAGTGAACTGGATAGTCCTTATAAAAGTAAAACTAAAAATTATATTTATGAATATATTAATGTAGATGTGATCCACTTGAAACCTTTGAGACCTGGAACAATCAAGAGGAATCTATCTTTTGTAAAAAAATATGATTACTCATTTTTCCCCCGAGCTAAACTAATAAACACTATTTGTTTTGGTGAAACCCTAAATGGTCTCATGGTGAAATCAATGGTTAAATTTTAGAAGATGATAGGGTTTAATAAGTAGGAGTGAAAGTGATTAATAAAACCTTAAATATCTCTTTATCGTTTGAAATGTTCCCCTTTGTCAAACTTAATTAAGTAAAGTCTAGATGGAACATTTAACCAATCTCGATAAACTCTTAACTTCAATGAAAGTTTGATAGTAAACAATGTGACCCTGAAGCTAAATTCTGCTGTCCTGTTCTGTTAATCCTTGCCTTGATTCATGGTGATATTTCTTAAGCAAGGTCAAATTTTTGATCCTTAAACAGGAAGGTTATTGTTAGGAAACCCTAAGCAGTACTTTCCCTCAATTGGAACTTATGTTTTCACTTGTGCAATAGAGGTATGAAACAGGTGTTAGTGACTTGAGTAAGATTAATTAACCTTGTAAGAAATGGAAAATGTTCTAAAATGAAATGAATAAAAAGTTTTGGACATCAAATTGATGATCCCAGTTTAGAAATCTTGGCCTTAAGCTATTTAGCCAACCGTTGAAAAGAAAGAAGTTCTCCCTTGTGAAAATAATTGTGTGAATCGTTACATGAAATTGTATAAGAACGTAAGTTAAGAATTAAGAGACACTTTAGAAAACAAGAAAATTTAACAAGAAATTCCTCATGGGATGCCCTAACTATAAGTGTGTTTTGTGGTTGGACTCCAATGTTGTTCTGTCAAGAAGAGAAAAGTACATTGTCCTTGATAGGTGTGAATGTTCTCATGCTGACCTTGTGGTCTCCCCCGTAACAAGTGGTTCCTGGTGTTGGTTGTAACCTTGTGACGACATGTTGTGTCATGTTGTGTCAAAGCAAGTCAAAAAATAAAGTTATCCTATATTTCTCTGTGTTGTCCTTGTGTTGGTATTTTTGGTTGTTACATTGTTTGTCTATGACAGTCTTTAAAGTCACATTCAAATAAAAAATACAACTTGGGTATAGTTATAGAATGTCATTACTCATATATGAAGCCATTCCATTTTGTTACCCTCATCGGAAGTATGCAACCACCAAAAATTACCATTGTAATGCCTATAAGAAGGAAAGAATGGAAGCATGTATTAGACATGATGTTCTGAAGCTACAAATAGGTGGCATGTTTGAAGGAAAAGGTGCAGTTTTACAGGAAGTTTAAATTTACAATGGGCGCCAATAAGGTAAACTTTATAATAATTTATTTCTATTATTAAGTTAATTATTTAAGTGTTTTCAGTTGTATGATTTCATTCATTATCCATACAAATGAATAAAAGTATAGAAAGGAAGGACTTACATCTCATTACACAAAAATATATTCATTTATTCATGAGGAATAATTGTGCATATTTATCTCACACAAGCTGTGAGAAATAAATGAAGAAACATAATGCATATATTTATGAAATTGAAAATGTAAATAGGTAAAGGAAACCTGTCATTGCCTTGAGGAGGGATTTATTTATTTTTGAAATGTTGCTCCAGCTGTCCTATAAAAATTGCATTATGGTACCTAAAAGAGAGACAAAAATGATGTCAATAGATGATTTTGAGATTATGTTTATATTTTTTTTGGATGTTCTAATATGGCCACAAGGATGAAGGAGGTATTTGTGTTTTTTAGGCTAAAAATATCGCAACAAACATTGGGGGAGTGGAGACCAACCACATAGGAATTCTAGATGAATTCAACAAGGTCATAATGGCAACTTGTATTGTTATGTGTGTGTTTGATTATTGTTAGGGATTCCCATGGGGGGGATCACCTTTAAATGTGGCCGATATATTTTATGTTTTTTTTCATTTAATTGGTCCCTTTTGTTAAACGTTTTCATGTGTTTTATGTGGTGTGATTACCATTATTATTATTTATTAAATGGTGTGTTAATATTATGAGTAATCATGTTGCTAAGTTAATTAATTAAAAGATGTCATAAGAATCTAATTAATAGAGTTGTTGCTCATGATTTATGTGTTTAAGAATGTGTAAGTAATGTGTAAGTTAACTTTTGAGTGTGAAGCACTCCACTTTCTTGGAAATTTGTATTTGTCCTTAGAGGCTTATTTTGGAGGCTTATGGGACAATTTAAACTTGTCCCATACCTCTTAAATTTAGTTTCCAACCATACCTATGCTTTGGAAGTTAAAATTAGAATTTTATAATGCATTTTGCAAAGACAAATTGTAAGTTTTCATTTCACTTTTCTTACATGTTGTAATTTCATTCCTTTAGGGTGTGGGTTTGTTTTGGTGCATGTAAGTAAACTGTCATATTTTTCACCCACCGATTTATTATGCATTGGAGAATGAAGTTCACTTTGTGTTAGGGTTGAGGATGTGTGATGTGGCATCCTACATGGATCCACCTCATCCTCTTCCCTTCCCTCTTCTATAAAATTTGATTTGTTTAGCTTATTTTTGGTTGCTTAGCTTAGGATACTTCATTCTTGGGTGAATTATTTTGATGTTGTTTGGGAGATATTTATTTTGGAGTAGTTGGAAGATTGTGGAATACTTGTGCTTGGTTGATTTTTGGATTGTTTGCTTGGAAACAACTGTTGTTTGGAACTTGAACAACTCCATTATGGAAAGGTAAGAGCTTGGATCTTGAAATGTTCTTTTTTTAGGAATGTAAATGTTAATGTGTGAATGTTTATCATGTTTGTGGGTTGTTCGGTAGATGGCCTAGGGATGGTGTAGGAGAAGACTATGGGGTTTATTTTGTGGGAGACACAAGGGTCTTTTTAGGGAGGTATATGTGTGGAGAGAGTTTGGATTTGGGTTCCACCTTGCAAAGAAAGAGCTTGCATTTTGTTACTCGTTATGGGGTGCTACAAGAGCTTGGGGAGGCATAAGGAAATGTGAGGAATAAGGGGTACTTGGGGGAGGCATAAGGAATGTCAGGGTTTTGATATAATATATTTTGGTGGTTTTGAAATCAGGTGGTGATACCCATTTCCCCTTTGGGAGGAATAAGAAGCATCCCCCATAGTTTCTTGTGCCTTCAACTTGCTTGATGAAGCCTCAATAATGTTTTTCATGTTTTAACGTAGTTGTAGACTAAATTCTATTTTGGACTGTGTTTTTGTTGGGAAAATGTTTCTTGTGTGTTTTTCGAAGCCTATTGTTGTCCATGAGTTCGATCACATCTTCCATTACATTATGGTCGGGGCTCGGGGGTCAATGAAGAAGGATGGATGCTCCTTTTCATTGGATTTATTTGTTTGGAGGAGAGCATTTCCTTTCCCCTACTCTTGTTGTGATCAAATTGGAAGAATGAGAAATCTGCATGTTGTTGTTCTGAAGCTGACAAAAAGATAGTTTGACAGTCCCTTGTGAAATGAAATATTATTGTAGCCCTATCCCACTTTGAAGTGGATGATATTTATATTAATTTTAATGGAAATATACTTTGTATTGACAATGAAAGTTGAAATTTGAAATGTAAAAGAGTTATACTCTTTTTTTTTTTTGGAAATAATATGAAAGAATGAGATGTATTTTATATGTTGTGTTTTGAAATCAAATAGAAAGGAAGTTGTAAGAGTTTAATTTGAATTAATGGAATTGTTTTTTCTTGTTCATATGATATTATTTCCATTGAAAATTTGTGTTTAACATGCACTATGAAATCCCTATTTGGAAAGTGGAAAAGTGAAACACATGAGAAGAAAATGTATTATTCTACCCTGTTTAAAATATATGATTTTGGAAAGAATCAAAACTACATTCTTGTTTTAATGTTTGATTGAAGGAAAGAAAATTATTTAAGACCATCATGGAATGAATTCAACATTTCATTTCATGGAAAAATAGATAGTTAATCTTTGTTCTGGAAATGTATACACTTCTTTCAATTCACTGTATACTTTGTAAAATTCCTTTATCAAATGTTCAAATAACCATGGAAATAGATATGAGGTAAATGAAATAATAAATTGGAATTTATGAGGCAAAAATGATCCTAAACTAAACTAAAAATACTTAAGGAAATGTCTTGAAAACCTTCCAATCAATCCAAGGAAAATCTATAGGCTTTTTGTTGTAAAAAATTAACTTGTAATTTCGAAATGCAAATCAATCCAACAATTTTACACTTGCAATATATCCTAAAACTTTCCTAATGGAAAAATCCATGTTTTTTTGATATGTCGAAGGAGAAAGAATGAAAAATTTGAACAAAAATTTTGTAAGTTAAAATTTACTAGTTTGCACTGTAAAATCCTACAGAATGTTTTCACAAAATTAACCCTTAAAATTTATAGAAATAAAAAAAATAATGATTCTTTTGCAAAGAGGACATTGAGAGATTTCCAAAAATTCCTTTTTTGCCAAAACCCAAGCTCTCTATCAAAAGTTATGGCCTTCTAAAGTTTTTCTCCAGTTGGCATCAAAAATAATTCTACCTGTCAAAAAACAATTAGGAAAATTTCCTTGGCGGACCTGCAGGCCTGAATTTTCCCTTAGCAATTTTGGTCAAAAAAATACAAAAGAAACAAATTCCACCGCCTCTCCACTAACTTGTAGGCCTTTATTTCTTTCAAAATTCGCTTAAGTTAGAACAAAAAATTGGAAAAATTCCACCTGTGGGCCCGCAGGCCCGCAACATTAAACTTACCTTTTCAATTTATTTATTTATTTATTTTTTGGGAAAATTTTCCTAATTTTCCTCACCTCCCTCCTGGCCCATAGCCAATCAGATGTTGTCATGTGGCATCACGAGGCAATGAAGGAAGCACGAAACCTTTTTAACCTTAGTGGTTTTCAAAATAAAATTTGGAATTTTTTCTAAGTTTCCTCCACTGCCCTACTAGCCTGCAGCCAATTAGAGGCTTCCACATGGCATCACGAGGTGTCGGTGGAGGAGAGGGTTCCGTTTTTCCTTTTCTTTTTGAAAATATTTTGGAAAATTTTCTAAAATTTCCCCATCAGCCCACCAACACGGTGTCAGTGAATGGATGAAACGTGGCTTCACCATGTGACGACGAAGGTGTTGAGATTTTATTGAATTTAAAACTTAAAACTTTCTTTGGAAAAAATTTTAAAGTTTCCCCACCGCCATGCCACCCTCAACCAATGGTATGATGACACGTGGCAGCCTTAGGCATCGGCAGAGGCGCAGATCATTTTGATCCCTAGCACTTTTTCGGCTGAAAAGACATAATGTCTTAAATTGCTTCGACGACCCAATTTCTCACTGGGATGTTGTAACACCGACATGTGTCCTCTTTGAGCTCATGGGCATGTAGAGGAAAATCATGATTTTTCCCTAAAGAAGGAAAATGCACCAAATTTCACCCCCACTCCGCCGGCCCACGCTTGGGAAAATTTTCTCCCCTAGGTCTGCAGGCCCACTCTTGGAAATATTTTCCTCCCAAGGTCCACTGGCCAATAACTTGAGAAATATGAGGAGTTAGGAGGACTTATTTATATCATTGGAAAGATGGGGAAATTTCCTCTCTGCTAGGAATGTTTTAGGGAAGTTTTGAGAGTGTTAAATTTGAGAAAAATTAAGTTGAATGTTTTAATCCTGTTAGAGAGTGGTATAGTGAGAAATTACCCTCCTAACCTAAGTGAAATTTTTAACCCAAAGTTTTGACCTTGTAATATTTAATAATTGTTGTCTTGGTAAAAATATAATCTAGTAAATTATAATTGATCTAGAATATTTTTGTGGCAACTGTTGTCTTGTAACCTGGTGGTTGACACTCTTGAACAAAATAAATTTATTCCATAATTTTCCTAACTAATCGTAGGTTGTTCTTGGGTTTCAAGTGGGTTTTTTTTATGGGATTTACATTTGGTATCAGAGAAATCATTCAAAATTTTGTACGCTTGTGCACACGAGAAAATTTGAGACATGAAATCTAAACCTAACACACTTTTAATGTAGAAAACAACCTTTTCTGAAAATTAAATATTTTCGTAAACATGAAAAACTAAATAAAACCAGTTGGTAGAAGTTGAACCTCCATATTTAAGTATATATATATATATATATATAAAATAATAAAGTTGTAATCACTCAGTGACAGTTTTTCAAAACCCGGGTAGCTGAAAATGTTAAATTAAATTGATATTTTTGTTAACTTCTAGTATAACGGAACTTGTTTCTACTTTGAAAATATTTTTTTTGAGGAATCGTAACCCTTATTTTAAATTGTATGATGTGATAAACCCATTAAGAATCTCCCTTATTGGATTTGTTGGAATGATAAATTATATGGTGTTACTCTTGTGGCTCAGTGTTAGTGGTTATGTTCGGGAGTCCGACATAGTAAATTAAAAGATGCTTACAACTTCCTTCCTTCATTGGTCAGTTGAGATGGCTTGGTTTTAAGTTTTCATTCTGATACCCATATGAGTAAGTGGGATATTAGGTCTTGGTGTTTCTTTTGATCCATCTTTGTGTATGTGATCCTTAGAAGTAAGCAAAAGGTATAATACCCCTATTGGTGGCCATGAAGGGCTGTGAAGTGACTGTGATGTCGAATTTTGTATTTTATATTTGTAAACTTGTGTTATTTGATCAAGGACCAAAATCTTATTTTATGTTTGGATTGAGAATTTCTGAGACTCTTTTAGCTATTATTATTTTTGTGATAATGTTCATACTTTGCAATGCAGCTACTTAGCCACTTCCCTTGATTGCCGATATTTCTTGGATTTTATTTTGATTGATGACTTAGATCTCATTTATCTTGGCTACTTAGCTAAATGTTATGTTGTCCTCACTTGTATGTTGTTGAGCTGGTTCTAAGCTGTTTATATTGTGACATTTTGTCATATGGGGGTACATCCTAGGTTCCTGGAATGTCTTCTTAGGTGCTTTAAGTTATGACTTGATTTTGGGTGCATGGAACCTTGAGTGTGTTTAGGATCTTAAGAGTGGCTATTTTTTTACTCAACCTTGCAAAAAATGAGTTCTTTGTGTCGTGTAGTCTTGTTGGTAGTTTGATAGTAGTTGTGGTGATTCTCTTACAATCTAGTAAGAGCTTTTATTCTCACTTGAGTAGATGTGTTTGGTTATGGGATTTTGGATTGTGTTAGGATCAGATTGATTTTTGGTTGATCGTGGATGTTAGTTGAAAAATGTTTCTTTGGTAGTAGCATTTCATCGATGGCATGCTAAGCTTTATCATGGTTTCATTGTTTCATTATTAAAAGTATTGACTTTTTGATTGTACGCATCTTGGTAATTATGGTTAGGTTTAAGCCCATTCAAGCAATGTGTTTAATTAAGTATGGTTGTTTTTCTCACGTTGACCTATAAATGAGCCTACCCTTTCCTTAACATTTTAAATTACTATGAATAACACTTTATGATCTATTAATCTTTGGGTTACGTGGAGACACTTATAGATGCTTTTGGGTCTTTTGGACCTTACTATTAGAGATAATTTGGTAGATTTTGATATTTTAATCTCACGGGTGCTTATACTACACTTCATCCTTAAAAAAAATGTAACTCTTGGTAGTAAAGTACATGTTGAATAGATTAGCTGAGTTTCCACTTGCTCTTGATGCTTTCTATTTGGGGATATGGTGTCCTTGGAGTAAAATATTTCCTTGTCATTTTGGTTGCTTAGTTGGTGGTATCTTGTGGAAATATGATTTTTGATTTGAAAACCTTCCTTGCATGATTATGTGAGAAAAATGTTTGAGCCTAAACAACAAACATTGGTTAACATCTAGAATTCATAAAAGTAAATATGCCTCTTTAATGGTTCTTTTCTCGTAACTTCTTTTGAGACTTGTGGAGACCCACTAGGAATGTTTTAAGATACTTTTAATTAGTGGAAAATAATACTGAAATATTGTTGTGATCCACAGTGGTTGACTGTTACCTATCTCTTACAAAATTAATAATGTGTTTCTATGTTTAATGTCCCTTGTTTCCTTAGAATTATAAATGTGATGTCTTGATTTACCTCTCTCTCCCATTAAAGTAATAGTGTGAAATGTTTACCCTTCCTTCTCATTAAAATTTTAATTGACAAGTTGAATTACCCAATCATCATAAAACTATAATTAAGGAGATTTGGCCTAGAAGCTTAACAAATAAACTGGAACATAGAAAGAGAAAATGGTCCTTGTTTTAACCTTGGTAGATTAATAGGAGGAAAAAAACCTTGTAGAAGAATAGAAAGGAAACATTTTCCATCTACCTTCCCAAGGAGTAAAATAAATACCTTTCCTCCTCTACAAAATAACAATATATCATGACCACCATAGTGGTCCTTATAACACAACTTGTGATGTCATAATAGGAAGAAGTTTAACTAAGAAAACTAGTAAGGAAATGTGCTTAGAAAATCTAAACTACAACTGTTGACTTAATTAGTTGATTTATAAAAAAAGTAAGATTTATGTTTTTGAGTAAAATTTATTGTTGAGCCTTTAATTCTGCCACTTACCTAAAGCTATGAAACACCTTGTGGATATTGATGTGTCTTAATTATGAAGTTCTCCCTTGCAGAATTTTGGGTTGTTGTACCCTTGTTGCCTCACATCTCAATGAGTATGAGTTTTGGCCCTCTTGTATTGATACTTATCTCTTATTTTTTAGAAGCAACCTTCATGTGTGTAGTCTTGTCCTTAGAGACCTAAGTGACTGTAATTTTAAGGAAACATATGTTAAGGATATAAAATAACTTTGAGAAGTATCCTTTTATTTATGTTTTCTTGTGTCACCTTGTTATTGTTGCCCCCTTTTTCTGTTTATGATGGAAAGTTCAAGATTATGTTATTCTCTTTTGTCACAATGCACCTTGGAATATAGATGGACCCCCTTGTTACTTGTTTTTCTCCATAGCTATCTTGAGTCCTCCTTGATGTTTCTTTTTCTCTCCTTATGGTTATTTTGAGCTTGAGCAGGAAATAAGATAAATAAATTCCATTGTATTATAGTGTATGGTGCTTCTTGCATTGTTATACATTAGCTACTAATGGATTTATTTACTAAATGTTTGATGCCTCTAATTTGGTTAGTATTACATGTTTTGGATTTTTTTTTTCTTTTAGTATGTAAGTTAGGATTTAGGAAAACTTATGGTCTTGACTTCGCTTAGTATTACCATGGAAAGTTAATTATACCCTGTCGAGTATAGAAGTGATTCTCTTGAATAGTTCCATGATTTTAAATGTTTTTCCAATTTATATGTCCTTCCTTTTTTACTAACCTCAGCCTGTGTGAATCCAAAATTGTGAGACCTTGAGTAGACTTGTTCCTCATGCAAATTTTTGGTCATAGTTGATTTCATTAGCCTTCTCTAGACAACAAATGTTGAAATCATGACTTAACCTTAGTAGAAACTTTAACTTTTGTTATTACAGCATGTTGTGTTCCATGGTAAACTATGTGGTCATTCTCGAACTCACAAAATTATCCTTATTATTCCTCTACTTGGTGGTTACTCTTGAAACTCTTCTGAACTCTTCATGTTATATAGTTATGTGTTGTATCTTGGTTGATAGCGTAAAGTACTCTCTAGATTTAAATTTTCGTAGCCTTGTATATAGAGAGCTTAGAACTCATCCCTTACAATCTCCCTTCTTGTTGTTGAATTGCATTGAACCAAACTTAGGTTCTGTAGACCCACACTTATTTTAAGCAAAACAATTAAATAAAGAGCGTGATCCTTTTTTGTTGCTTTGTTTCCTACCTCTTTCTCTGTGACTTCCATGAGGAAGTCAAGTATTAGGGGAGGGGGATGTAGTGCCCACTTCCCTTTGACACCTTTTGATACAGATCTTGATAATACTGATTATATTATGGACATTATTATGGTTTTGACTTAGTATGATATTAGATGTTAGACCATGGAGCATTGTTGATCTTGATTTAGTTATGATATATGATGATTATTAGAAACATTTTATATGTGTATGATGATATATTGTTTGACATAGATATGTCATGGGTGTTGTTTGGACATGTGATATTTGAATATTGTGAGTAGACCTAGAAAATGGACATTATTTCATGATGATATAGTTGTTGATATAAATAGTAAATAATATTTTTGGATTTCCTTGATGATTGTTGTGATTTATATGTATAGATGATTTCGAGATTTTTTTTATATCATTTCTGGATGTTCTAATATGGCCATAAGGTTGAAGGAGGTATTTTTGTTTTGTAGGCTAAAATATCACAACAAACATCGGGGGATTGGAGACCAACCAGATTGGAATTCTAGATGAATTCAACAAGGTAACCATGGAAACATGTATTTTTGTGTGTGTGTTTGATTATTGTTAGGGATTCCCATGGGGGGGATCACATTTAAATGTGACCAAGGGATTTTATGTTTTTCTACTTTTAATTGGCCCCTTTCGTTAAAAATTTTCATGTGTTTTATGAGGTGCATTTACCCCTTTTATTATTTATTAAATGTTGTGTTAATATTGTGAGTAATCATGTTGTTAAGTTAAATAATTGAAAGATGTCATAAGAATGTAATTAAAAGAGTTGTTGGCCATGATTTAAGTGTTATAAGAATGTGTAAGTAATGTGTAATTGACCTTGTAAGTGATGTGTAAGTTAACTTTTGAGTGAGAAACACTCCACTTTCTTCGAAATTTGAATATGTCCATAGAGGCTTGTGGGACAAGTTATACTTGTCCCATATCTCTTAAATTTATTTTCCAACCATACATATGGTTTGGAAGTTAAAATTAGACTTTTATAATGCATTTTGGTAAGAAAAATTGTAAGTTTTAATTGCACTTTTCTTACATGTTGTAATTTCAGTCCTTTGGGGTATGGGTTTGTTTTGGAGTATTTAAGTAAACTGTCATATTGTTCACCCACCTATTTATTATGCATTGGAGAATGAATTTTACATTTTGTTAGGGTTGAGGATGTGTGATGTGGCATATTACATGGATCCACCTCATCCTTTTTCCTTCCCTCTTCTATAAAATTTAATTTTCTTGCCTTATTTTGGGTTGTTTAGTTTGGTAGACTTCATTCTTGGGCGAATCATTTTTCTGTTTGTTGGGAGCTCTTACTTTTGGAGTAGTTGGAAGATTGTAGAGTACTTGTGCTTGGTTGATTTTTGGATTGTTTACTTGGAAACAACTATTGTTTGGAACTTGGACAACTCCATCATGGAGAGGTAAGAGCGTGGCTCTTGAAATACTCATTATTCAAGAATGTAAATGTTAAAGTGTGAATTTTGGCATGTTTGTGGGCTGTTGGGTAGATGGCCTAGGAATTGTGTAAGAGAAGACTTTGGGGTTTATTTTATGGGAGGCACAAGGGTGTTTTTAGGGAGGTATAAGTTTGGAGGGAGTTAGGATATTGGTTTCACCTTGCAAAGAAATAACTTTCATTTCGTTACTCATTATGGGGTGCCATAAGATTTTGGGGACGCATAAGGAAATGTGAGGAATAAGGGGTACTTAGGGGAGGCATAAAGAATGCCAGGGTTTTGATATACTATATTTTGGCAGTTTGAAATCAGCTGGTGATACCCATTTTGCCTTTAGGAGGAATAAGAAGCATCCCCCATAGTTTCTTGCTCCTTTGGTTTCCTTGATGAATCCTCAGTAATGTTTTTCATGCTTTAACGTAGTTGTAAACTACATTTTGTTTTGGACTATGTTTTTGTTGTGAAAATATTGCTTGTGTGTTTGTGGAAGCCCGTTGTTTCCATGAGTTGGATCACATCTTCTATTCCATTATGGTTAGGGCATGATGGAGAATGAAGAAGGATGGATTCTTATTTTCATTGGATGTCTTAGTTGGGTGGAGAGCATTGCCTTTCCCCTATTCTTTTTGTTATCAAATTGGAAGAATGAGAAATCTGCATGTTGCTATTTTGGAGCTGAGAAAAAGATGGTTTGATAGTCCCTTGTGAAATGAAATATTATTGTAGCCCTCTCCCACTTTGATGTGGATGATCTGTATATTAATTGTAATGGAAATATACTTTGTATTGACAATGAAATTTGAAATTTGAAATGTAAAAGAGTTATACTTTGTTTTCTGTTTTTTAGAAAGAATGATACATATTTTGTATGTTGTATTTTGAAATCAAATTGAAACGAAGTTGTAAAATTTTCATTTGAATTAATGGAATTTTTTTTTCTAGTTCATATGATATTATTTCCATTGGAAATATTTGGTTAACATGCACTATGAAATCCCTGTTTGGAATGTGGAAAATTGAAACACGTGAGAGGGAAATGTATTATTCTTTCCTATTTAAAATATATGATTTTGGAAAGAATAGAAACTACATTCTTGTTTTAATGTTTGATTGAAGGAAAGAAAAATATTTAAGACCAGCACGGAATGAATTCAATGTTTTATTTCAAGGAAAAAGACATAGTTAATCTCTTTTCTTGAAATGTACACACTTCTTTCAATTCAGTGTATACTTTGCAAAATTCCTTTATCAAATGTTCAAATAACCTTGCAAATAGATAGGAGGAAACTGAAATAATCAATTCAACTTAACAATCCTAAAATGATCCTAAACCAAACTAAAAATACTTAAGGAAATATCTTTAAAACCTTCCAATCCAGCCAAGGCCAATCTATTGGCTTTTTGTTGTAAAACGAAAATTGTAATTTCGAAATGTAAATCAATCCAACAATTTTACACTTCCAATATATCCTAACACTTTTCTAATGGAAACGTCCATGTATATTTTACATGTTGAAGGAGAAAGAATGACAAATTTGAACACTAATTTTATAAGTTAAAATTTATCAATTTACATTGTAAAATCCTACAGAACGTTTTCAGGAAAATGACCCCTTAAACATTATCAAAATAAAAAATTAATGATTTCTATGCAAAGAGGATGTTGAGATATTTCTAGAAAGTCATTGTTTTCCCAAAAATGAGATCTCTATCAAAATTTATGGCCTTCTGAAGTTTTTCTCCATTTAGCGTCAAAAATAATTTTACCTGTCAAAAAAAAATGGGAAAAATTTCCATGGCAGACCCGTGGGCCTGAATTTTCCCTTAGCACTTTTGGTTAAAAAAATTCAAAGGAACAAAGTCCGCCACCACTTTGCTAACCCGCAGGCCTTTCTTTCTGTTAAAAATCACTTCAGTTAGAAAAAAGAAATTTTGGAAAAATTTCTCCCATGGACCCGTCGCCTCGCTTTTTCCCTTTTGTTGTCTTCTGCGGGCCCGCAACATTAAACTTAGATTTTAAAATTTTATTTTATTTTTTTTGGGAATTTTTTCATAATTTTCCTTGCCTCCCTGCCATCCTGTAGCTAATCAGATGTTGCCGCATGGCCTCATAAGGAAATGACGGAGGCGCGGAACATTTTTAACCTTAGTGGTTTTAAAAATAATTTTTTTAAATTTTTCTAAGTTTCCTCCATGGCCACGCCAGCCCTCAGCCAATGAATGGATGACACATGGCTTCACGAGGCGATAGTGGAGGTGCAGAGATTTTATTGACATTAAAACTTAAACCTTTCTTTGGATAAAATTCTAAATTTTGTCCTCCACTGTGCCACTTGCAACCAATGGTATGCTGACACATGGCATCCTTAGTTATTGTTGGAGGCACGGATCATTTGAATCCCTAGCACTTTTTGGCTGAAAAGACATAATTTCTTAAATCACTCTGATGGCCCAATTTCCCACCAGGGTGTTGTAACGGTGACAAGTGTCCTCTTCGGGCTCATGTGTGTGTGGAGGTAAATAACAATTTTTCCCCGAAGAAGGAAAATGTGCCAAATTTCTGCCCCGCTCAACCGACCCACACTTGGGAAAATTTTCTCCCCTAGGTCTGCTCTCGGAAAATTTTTCCTCCCAAGGTTTGTCGGCCCATTACTTGAGAAATATGAGGAGTTAGGAGGAATTATTTATATCATTGGAAAGGTGATGAAATTTCCAATCTACTAAGAATGTTTTACGGAAGTTTTGAGAGAATTTATTTTGAGAAAAATAAAGTTCAATCTTTTAAGCCTGTTAAAGAGTGGTATAGTGAGAAATTACCCTCCTAACCTAAGTGAACTTTCTAAACCTATGTTTTGACCTTGTAATATTTAGTAATTATTGTCTTCAGAAAATTATAATCTAGTAAATTAGAATTGACCTGGAAACTTGTTGTGGTAATTGTTGTCTTGTAAGCTGGTGGTTAATACTCTTAAACAAAAAAAAATTATTCCATAATTTTCCTAACTAATCCTAGGTTGTTCTTGGGTCTCAAGTGGATTGTTTTTATGGGCACTAAACCATCCAGTAGCATTTCATATGCTACCAACTGGTAGAATTCTACAGTTCCATCCTTTAGCATGAAATCTTGAAAAAATCACCTCCAGCATGGTACAATTTTTTTTCGAATTCACCACACGAGAAAAAGTGGATTTACCAATATTTGCTGAATATTTTTAAGGATTTTTTTTTGAGATACGCTTAGAATTTTCCCTCATCTATCCCTCGTGTGGTATTGTGATGTACGTTGTTGTTGGGCACCCAAAAAAATAAATAAACTAAAATCTTAAAAAATGAAATGTTAAGATCTTGAAATTGATAAATACTGTTAAGAGAAAAGAGTAATTAGGTACTAATGTCAACTTAAAATATACCAATCCACACAGAACATTAATAAATTATAAAACTCTTCCATTTTTTCTAAGGTTGTATTTTTGCAATAAGTACCTGTTTTCGTTGGTCGCATTAACCATTAATCATTTTCCTCCTTGCTTATGAGAACCCTATTCTAACCTTATTTTTTTTTGGCATTGAGGATAATGCTCTAATAAGGGGAGGGAGATGTAATGCCTGAATTCTCCCTTGGAAATGTTCAACAAGGGATATATACAAACTAAATTATATAAAGAAAGAAAAAATAAATAGAAGCTCGAAATGAATATGGTGGGTTTGACATCAGTGGTGATCTTGAGTGAGTCATTTTAAAAATTGATCCTAATAATAATAATAATTAAATAGGAAATATATATAATAGTAAAATAATTTAAATAATTGAATTTATATATTATAAATAAATTAAATTAAATAATAATAAAGCAAAGTTTGAAAACTCAGGCAGGGGGCGGTTGGAGAGGACAACATCTGTAGATTTCTTATAGGAGGGTTATTGAATTTTCTTGGAGACATTTAATGAAATGAGTGTGATGGTGTGAACACATGGGCATTCCTTATGAGTGTATAGGATCATATATGGCCTACAAACCTACCATTTCCTTGCATAATAATACAAGCACTTTATTGGAGACCCAAAAACATAACCACAATAAAACCCAAATTAACATTATACATTCAGGATCAACTAGATGTTCGCAGTGAGCGCAAAATTTAGAGCTCTTTTTTTTACTCTCATAATTAAATAAACTGAACATACGTGGAACTGTGCCAAATGGAGCTTTAGTTGTATCCATGCCTAATCAATCTTAATTTTTTTCAAACCATCCTTTCACATGGAGATAACCATGTAATCCTAATTTGTATCTATATTGAAGCAGGTTCAATTGTCTGTTAGAGAAAACATCTTCCTAATGTCTTTGTTTGCTAAATGCAAAAAAAGAAGAAGAAGGATGTGGCTTGGTGTGGAAGATGTTTTTATATTTTGTTGAAACATTCATGAAATCTTAGAGAGATACTTTGGGAGCTTAGAAAAGAAATTCAGGAGCTCTACCAGGGATGATAGGCTCTAACTCATTTAAATTATTTCCTCTACATGAATTTTTTCATGAAAATAACTATGCTCTTGAAATAGAATCATGTTCTTGGTTATGGGTTTTGTGTATTGTAATTATTCAGTCAATACCTTGTTGTTTTAGGCAATGTTTCTTTGAATCCGGTTGTGTATCAACTAAAATAAATTATTGCTTCATATTCCTGAGTGGGAATGATTATGTTGAAGAAACAATACATTTTTTTATTTCTAGGTTGTGTATTTCATCTAAGCTTAAATATTTTCACACATGGATATGCTTGTCAAAATTGTAAAATCGATACCATTTATAAGTGAGTACATGTGCTTTTTCAAAGAACTGTATATTTGTTATTGAAACCCATCTCTATTGGGTTAGTTCAAGTTTTAAGGAACAGTTCTAAACCTAGGTGAAATTGGTTAGGGAAAAAAATCATCTTTATTCCTAAATTGGGTATTTAGCATTCTGGGAAGTTATTATAAATTGGTTCTTGAGTTTTATCCTTCTACTGTATCTTTTGCATACTTGTCAATTTTTTCCTATCGATTGTATATTGAGATTTTGGTTTGAATTTCCTCATTCTATAGTATTGAGTTATTACCCTTACTGATTCTTTTTGTTTGAATCTATGATGAGAAACATCATAGAGGTAATATATGTTTTGGGTTTTTCTATATTCGATTCCATTATGAACGCATTAGAAATTCAAACTCAGATTGTTTAATGGGTAGTACCATATCCGTTTAAATGATCTTGTGCACTTTCAAGTTTATACTTTTTCTTCTTTGAGTAGACACATTTGTAATTTAATAATGGATCCTTATTCAATAACTGAAATGAATGGTCTCATTTTTTTATTTTTAAGTCCTGGATTGTTCATACGAACCCTGTAGGAATCAGTGAATATATAAACGAATGATAAGTTTTGGACTTAAGGTATAGTTGACATTTTTGCACCCCATGCAAAAAAGGTCAACTCGAAAGTTTAATTTTCTCATATCGGTCAGGTTACAAGTTTGGCTATATTTGGGTCAACCACCTAGGATTAAGATACATATTTTAGTTGTTTGTAATGCCCTGCTGGACATTGGAGTTTTTTTGTTCTACCTGCCACCTTGACCGCCTGTACTGGCTGCCGCATTTTCCTGTTTGTCCTTGTGTGAGGTATGGATGGAGACCCGTTTTCTTTGCCATAATCTATTTTTTTGATTCTCCTTCAATGCGTGCAGGTGGGTGGTGGGCGCATTTCCTTCTTGGACCTTTTTTTTTTCTCTTCCCTGTCACCTCATTTTGACCTTCTCCTCCTTGGCGTGTTCTGAACAGTGGATGCATTAATGGTGAAATGAAGGTCTGTCACCCTGGTGTTGCATGAGAGGGTCTGGATCCTCGAAATTGTGCTATACAGGCAGTATCTGAGGAGCGTTGAACTGAAATCCTCCTAGGAAAGTGCCATGAGGAAGATTTTAGCTGTATGCAGCAGCTACAGGGTCGGAGGTAAATTTATCTCAGAAAATCAGTGGCCTCCAGGGAAAGAAAGTGCAACAGCTGCTGCAGGGTGAGCCCAGGGAGCTGTGGGCATTGTTCTTGTTGTTTCTGGTTACACGCGACCGCAGTCGTGATTTACTGTTGCAAAATCTTGCAGCTGTAATGGAAGAACGAGATAAATTTTTAATCGACCTGTCTTGCCTTTTCATTTTGGAAAGTCACTTCTGTCCAGGTGGCGGATCTAACATGGAAAAAGCTCAATCAAATCTTGCGGAAAGTTTTGCTAGAGAGGCTGAGATTTGCGTTCACTACTGTTCTTTTGTTGACCAGAAGTTTTCCAGTGCATAGCCATGAGTTAGATATGGTGGTTTTAGATGAAGCCGCAAGCTTGTGTAACAGGCGTGTTACCTCCACGTTTTTGGGTGCTACGAAGGGTTTCATGTTTGAGAATCCAAAGCCACAGCCTGTCGCAATGATTAGCCAGGCAACAGGCATGTTGCTGTATAGTAGAAGCCCTTTTTGAGCACTTCCAGTAAGCAGGTTGTCCAAATCTGTTGTTGTTTGTTCAGTATTGAACGCATCCTCGAATTCAGGATTCTCCGTCAAGATATTGTTGTCAAAATCGACCTTGTGGCAGTGAGAGTGTTCCAGCAGACCTGATGAAATTTAATTACAGAGACTCTCTATTGAGACCTTCTTGCTGTTCGACGTAACTCATGGAAGAGTATCCCATGGAGGCGGATCTGTTTCAGATCAGAATATTCATGAAGCACGATTTGCTTTGCATTTTTATGGGCTCCTTCAACGAGTCACTAAGTTGGCAGGCATAAAGGTTTGTGTTGGAATTATCACACCTTACAAGCTACAGCTGAAATGTTTGCATTGAAATTTTGATGTTGTCCCCAGATCTGATGAAGGAAAAGGGTTGGTGATTTAGTTGGATATGCGGGGAATCCTATGGGTTCATACACTGAGGAGCAGATTCTTCCTGCAAGTTTTGTTGTACCAGTGCCATCTACCATTATCCTATTGTGGGTGCTGCAATTATGTTGAAGGGTATGACTGCTCAGTTTCTTCTTCGGCGTTGCTTTTAGATGGAGCCCGGGCATACAATTCTTGTGCACGCTGTGCCTGGAGGAGTAGGATTTTTGTTATGTCAATGGGGTAATGCCCTTGGTGCCACTGTCATTGGTACTATATCGACCAAGGAGAAGGCCGCACAAGCAATTGAAGATGGATGCCATCATCCCATTATCTATACCCAGGAAGATTTTGTAGATTGTGTTAAAGAAATTACAAAAGGACAAGGTGTGCAGGTCATTTTTGATTATGCGGGAAAGGACACATTCTAGGGATCTTTGGAGTGCTTGGCTTCTAGAGGTTACATGGTGAGCTTTGGTCAGTCATCAGGTGTAATTGATCATGTTCCTCTGTCAGCCCTTGCCCCAAAATCATTGTTTTTGACATGGCCTTCCATGATGCAATACACTGCAACTCAAGAAGAGCTTCTGGAAACTGCAGGAGAATTATTTGCAAATGTTGCATCTGGTGTTATAAAAGTCTGTGTGGCAAATACATACCCATTGGCTGAAGCTGCAAAGGCTCATACCGACCTCGAGGGTAGGAAGACAAGCGGTTCAATAGTTTTGTTTTCCTGATAACTAGCTAATGTGGAGAAACATAGATCCAGGAGCGTGATGTTATCATTATGTCTAGTGTCTGAGCTTCAAACCATGGTTGGTGTTTAGCCTTCTAGTGCAAGTGCTCTCGGACTGAGTGGTAAGCAGTTTGAATCTCACCCCCCAAAGCAGCTGCATTGAAGCAATCTAGTGTTTGGACAGCCACCTATTGCATCCTTCTAGTCGTGCCTTCAAAAGGGAATCCTGGTGTGGTATATTGCAAGAAAAGATCAGTGAAGCAGAGGATAAAGCGGAGGGCATGTGGCTGAAGCAGTCCCTGCTGGATGCATTAAAACAGGCAAGATAGACTAACCATATACATAATATGCTAGTATCTAATAACCTCTTGAAATGAAACTTTTTCTTTCTAGAAATTGGTTTAAATCTGTGATTTTGTGGATTTGCGTTCAGTACATGGTTAACAGTTTGTTACTTCTGGATTTGCCTCTGTTGGTTGTTCATGTTGATGTGATCAACCCATTTTTATATATATAAAACAAACAAAGGTTCTCAGTGTATGCTTTGATTGATCATATGAAATATAAATATATATTTATATATATATTATTTTAAAGTTACTTCCTTCTGCAAAAATGTCGTTGTTTCTTTTGTGAACCTGGGTTTGTAATCACTCCTAGAATGTTGCAGTGTTGACTAGTATTGGTTTCCTGTTAAGTTGTTGCCCTAGAGGAAAACATATAGTTAAATTATTATTATTATTTTTATGATAAGCGTGATTATGAACTTCGTGTATTGTGCAAATTATTAGGGCTTTTGAAAATTAGAAGTTCAATATATATGCTTGTTAAGAAGGAAGTTTTGGGCCAAAAATATGTCCTGGGTTGATAGAAGGGCATAAATTTTGATAGAATCCCATTTTGATCCTACTCTTTCTATGAGTAAAATTTGTTAAATTTAAAGACCTTTATGGTGTTAAGATATGGTATGTTGATGATTCCCTGTGTGATCGATTTAATCACGTATAGACATAATGCCTTGATGGAGTAAGGTAATATCTTTCACGGTTCGTGAAATTGAAGGTTTTCATCAGCTGCTTAAGGTAACATGAAGTTCCTTATTTTAGTCAAACTTGTTTTGTACTTCCTTCTTGATGAGTGACCTTTCATTGCAAATTTAGAATGATTGTGATGGAAGATCGTGAATATACTTTGTTGTCAAAAAGGGAAAAGAAGCTATGGAATAGTTTGTTTATGTGTCGAACGTAATAATTGTAATTACATCATTATAGAAGTTCGTTATTGGAGGATATCTATCTTCAATGGTATATTATGTGTTTAATCACTACATAGGTTACCACAAACTCAGTGTTGAGATGTAAATTAAGGAGAGTTGAGAGACCTCTTCCTTTGTATACATCATTTATGATATTAGGAAGTGAGTTGATGTCAGAAAATTTCAACCAAGTCTAGATTCATGGCTATGTTCCTCTAAAATGGGAGGATTATAAATCTAAGGTATTATGAAAATTGCAAGGATGTGTTTAGAATGCTAGATTGCCTACTCAACTTGGGTATTAATGAGGCTTGTCACTATTCCAGCTCTGGTTATGTTCAGTAGGTAAGCTGTTAGGCAATACCTATTCTAGACATTCTTACCGTCCTTTCCACTCATCCTTATTAGCTATGAAGTCACTTGTTACCTAGGATATAATGGTTGTGGGTTTGAATATAATATTTTCATCCTTTAAACCTTTTTGATTACATGATGGAACTTTGTTTTTCCCCTCATTATTCGTTTACAGCCTATTAGGCCTATGTCCCTACGGAACGATTCCAAAACTATATTCTTTTTGGCAGCTAAGATCGGGCCTGGTTTTTATCTTTTGACTTCACCTTGAGAATTTCGATTGATGGGTTACACTTTAGATTTCAATCACGTAATCTACGAGATTACATGATTGAAATCCTAATACTGTCAACTCTTGTGTCTAATCATTTAAATTTCATAGTCTTGCGTTTTTGGTTGTCAAACTTTTGTAGTTTTATAGGTATTTACATAACTAAAACTTATGGTTTTCTTCTTAATTGATATGTTGAAAATTATTTCTTGTTTCAAAAGGTTGATGGAGATTATTACTTTGATCCATTTCCTGAAATAGAATGTTTCCTTTCATGGTATTGTTAGCTAGTAGCTTATTGTTGCTATGTATAGTCTTATCTTTCTCAGTTCTCGCGAACTGACTCAGGTTATTAATTGTTGCAGATGGCTTACGTGGTTAGATGATGGAAAGACTTGTAGATTATTGCATCAATCTTGGTTATGATGTTATTTTGTACGAATGTGTATTATGTTATAAAATTTGGAAAGAGCCGTTTGGACATTTTAGAAGAAGGGTTAGTTCCTAGTAAATGTATTGTAGAGTATTGTTGTTGTAACTGTTGAAACTTTGGTTTTTTTTGGTTTTCATGTGAAAAATGAAATTTGATTACAGCTTGGTTAGGGGGATATTCTAGTGAATTTTAACCCTTAGTATAGTAGCGGGGCATGTCCCATGTTATTACTCTCTTGCTCCCTAGTCATGGTTCAATAGAGATGATATGTCCCTTTGATTTGTACATCATGTTGGAATGAATTGATATAACCTTGTTTTGTTTTCGCAAACGAGTACTGTTAAACTTTTCTCTTGAGTTAAAATGTTGAGTTGCAAATCCTCCTAAGGCATAGTAGTGATGAGTTTGTAAACACTATAAAGTGAACTGGATATTCCTTATAAAATTTAAACGAAAATTTATGTTTATGAGCATATTAATGTAGATGTGATCCACTTGAAACCTTTGAGACCTGGAAAAATCAAGAGGAATCTATCTTTTGTAAAAAAATATGATTACTCATTTTTCCCCCGAGCTAAACTAATAAACACTATTTGTTTTGGTGAAACCCTAAATGGTCTCATGGTGAAATCAATGGGTAAATTTTAGAAGATGATAGGGTTTAATAAGTAGGAGTGAAAGTGATTAATAAAACCTTAAATATCTCTTTATCGTTTGAAATGTTCCCCTTTGTCAAACTTAATTAAGTAAAGTATAGATGGAACATTTAACCAATCTTGATAAACTCTTAACTTCAATGAAAGTTTGATAGTAAACAATGTGACCCTGAAGCTAAATTCTGCTGTCCTGTTCTGTTAATCCTTGCCTTGATTCATGGTGATATTTCTTAAGCAAGGTCAAAGTTTTGATCCTTAAACAGGAAGGTTATTGTTAGGAAACCCTAAGCAGTACTTTCCCTCAATTGGAACTTATGTTTTCACCTGTGCAATAGAGGTATGAAACAGGTGTTAGTGACTTGAGTAAGATTAATTAACCTTGTAAGAAATGGAAAATGTTCTAAAATCAAATGAATAAAAAGTTTTGGACATCAAATTGATGATCCCAGTTTAGAAATCTTGGCCTTAAGCTATTTAGCCAACCGTTGAAAAGAAAGAAGTTCTCCCTTGTGAAAATAATTGTGTGAATCGTTACATGAAATTGTATAAGAAGGTAAGTTAAGAATTAAGAGACACTTTAGCAAACAAGAAAATTTAACAAGAAATTCCTCATGGGATGCCCTAACTATAAGTGTGTTTTGTGGTTGGACTCCAATGTTGTTCTGTCAAGAAGAGAAAAGTACATTGTCCTTGATAGGTGTGAACGTTCTCGTGCTGACCTTGTGGTCTCCCCCGTAACAAGTGGTTCCTGGTGTTGGTTGTAACCTTGTGACGACATGTTGTGTCATGTTGTGTCAAAGCAAGTCAAAAAATAAAGTTATCCTATATTTCTCTGTGTTGTCCTTGTGTTGGTATTTTTGGTTTGTTACATTGTTTGTCTATGACACTCTTTAAAGTCACATTCAAATAAAAAATACAACTTGGGTATAGTTATAGAATGTCATTACTCATATATGAAGCCATTCCATTTTGTTACCCCAATCGGAAGTATGCAACCACCAAAAATGACCATTGTAATGCGTAGAAGAAGGAAAGAATGGAAGCATGTATTAGACATGATGTTCTGAAGCTACAAATAGGTGGCAGGTTTGAAGGAAAAGGTGCAGTTTTACAAGAAGTTTAAATTTACAATGGGCGCCAATAAGGTAAACTTTATAATAATTTATTTCTATTATTAAGTTAATTATTTAAGTGTTTTCAGTTGTATGATTTCATTCATTATCCATACAAATGAATAAAAGTATAGAAAGGAAGGACTTACATCTCATTACACAAAAATATATTCATTTATTCATGAGGAATAATTGTGCATATTTATCTCACACAAGCTGTGAGAAATAAATGAAGAAACATAATGCATATATTTATGAAATTGAAAATGTAAATAGGTAAAGGAAACCTGTCATTGCCTTGAGGAGGGATTTATTTATTTTTGAAATGTTGCTCCAGCTGTCCTATAAAAATTGCATTATGGTACCTGAAAGAGAGACAAAAATGATGTCAATACTGAGATCAGGGTTTAAATTAATTTCATATACTTCCAACTTTAGAAATGCATACATTCAGAAGTGTAATTATTAGTTGAATAAGGGAAATCAAGTTAACATACAACTTGCAAGTTTTAAGTTATCATGGAATACAAATGCAAATTTTCTATCTCAAAACAAAATTAGAAGCAACAAATAAGGACTTCTAATCTAAAACAATCATTTTTTATTTTTGAAATGACAATATCTTTCAATAAGGAAAACAATTTTCAAGGATTAGTTTTCAGCATCAAAGACAACCTTTCAAATCCATTTCAGTGGTAAAGAATCCAATCTTTGAGATAGAAAAGGAAAAAGGTTTTAAAGGTTTAATGATTTGAAAGGTACAAGGGCAAAGTAATCAACTACAACTTGAAGATTGAGAAATTTATGGAAAAGAAGGTACATAAATATAACAAAGATCATTACTCAAAGGATCTAGTAATAAGTCGGGTAACAAATCCATAAGAAAAATATTTTTAAGTGGATATCCATGAAAAGGAGAAGCTTTAATCTAATAATAGCTCACCAATAGCATCAGATTATTGAACATCAACATTAAAGAATCATGAATGCAAAATGAAGTTACAATAGAGTTTGAGAAATGCACTTCCATCGTGATAAGGAGGATTTTGTTTTTATACTAATAGTAAATACAACTTCATCTTTCAATTTTGTTCTATAAAGAAATATGATTTATATCATATGTCTATTCCTCAACTGTAAGAAGTATCATAGTCCATACATAGTATGCAAGAAAGGAAAAGACTGTAGTCTTCAATAGTGCAAACAATATCAAGTTGTATTGAACCCCAATGAGCAAGTAATCATGATGACCTTTCTTAGGTACAACACAAGAAAATTTGTAGTTGTATTACAATATGCATATTTAAGAGAAACCAGAATGAAATTCACTAAGAAACACCAAACCGAAATTTGGGTAAGTTGCATTAGAAAAGCCGATCTGGTTTTTATTTTGGGTTTTATTCCAAAATAGTTGGAAGTGAGTATAGTTCATCAAATAGGAATTTGGAATCAAATCAAGACTCTCTAGAGATATCATGTGTCAAACAATGACGAGCATCTAAAATACTACAAAAATAGATGATTACTTACCTAGAAAATCATAACATGCCTCCATATTTTCACAAGGAAATAGTAATGACTGAATATATTTCCAAACGGAGAAATAATGGAGCAAATATTTTTTAATTACTCACAAAATTTCACAAACAAAAGACCCATATTTTGGTAGACCTTGAGCAATAATATTAACGGTAATAAGATCTTGAAAAGGACCAAACATACAGGAAAAGGAAAAAAAAATTCTCATTAAGCATGGTTTCATGAGGTAAAGGAAAAAACATAGATCAAGAGAAAATCAAATAAAAGAAACGTAGATTTATTATGAAAATACCTAGAAGGAATCACAAAATCAAAGTATAAGATGAAAATAGTTTAGCAAATCAGGTGAGGAAAATAGAGTTTTACCTTCTTCTCATGGAAATGTAAAATTTAAAGCACAAAAAACATTAGAGCTTGACTTTTTCATTTTCAGAACTTGGTGTTGCCAAGTAAAAGATAGAACAAAACTTTAACACCCAAAAGGGTAAATCAACATGTTCCGATTCAAGCCCCAACATTATAAAAATATCTCCAATGGATCAAGCCATAGAGAATATGCAGAAAATGAAAAGGGAAAAACACATATCACAACTC
Source organism: Taxus chinensis (assembly GCA_019776745.2). NCBI lineage: Eukaryota > Viridiplantae > Streptophyta > Pinopsida > Cupressales > Taxaceae > Taxus > Taxus chinensis. Next base: position 432,966,314 of record CM034155.1, read on the forward strand.
AGAAATGGATTTCAGAGACATGTTAATCATGAAAATCACGAAAAACACATTATTGGTGGCCTAGTAAAATTAGGGTTCCATTCCTATTCTTTATATACCTTGTGACCAAAAATGAAATAAAACCCTTATATTGAAATACAAAGGCATGACGAATCAAGTCACTTGCATTTTACCATCAATGACAATTGAAAAAAGTAGTTTCAAACTAGAATTGGTGTCATATTGCTGACATATGTCACAAATACTATAATCAAGGAAACATAATTATGTGTGTTTAAAAGAATAAACACAACCAACCCATAATCTGATACTATTGATATAGGTCAACACAATGTGATTTCATGGCCTACTTAGTTATGTATCTAGTTTTACATTAATGAATGAAACCGATATATTTTTAGAGTAGGACAATCAAAATATGACAAGTATTTTAAGAAAACAACAAATAATTTATTAATGTAAAGGAGAAGATATAGATCTAGTTCAACAAAAAGGATCTCTCTTCATTTCTTCCAAAATATCGATGAGGGGAAATGGACTTACCAGTTAGAGAAGTTAGGTTAATCAAAAATTCCAAATGAAATAACACAAAATGTGAACACCCACATTGGAAAAAGTAAAGATCTAAAGAAATGATGATTAATACATAGGCCACCATGTGAAATGGAATAGAAAAACCTCAAAAGCTTCCAAAAATGGTGTTTTAAGTACAAATATAAGGGAATACTCCTCTAACTATGAAAAGTACAAGCCATAACTCCAAAAGGGAGAAACGAACAAAAAAACTCCAGAATTCACTAGTGGAGGTTGAAAAACCCTTTGCAGATAAGTATTAAATCAGGAGCGAGCTCTAAACACCAAAGAAATACTGCATTGGATCTCAAGATCAAAAGCAATGACGCCTGGATAGAATTTTTCAAAGTGTGCCTAGTTCAATCAGAGCTTAAATAATGATCAAATTTAGGGTTTGAATCACTTTATTTCATCAACTAATCAGTTATTTCAATTTGATAGTTTAGATTACAGTTTATAGAATCAATGGTTTACATTACAAATCACCATTCAACCATAATTTTATGTTACTCAACCATGGTTATCAAATAATGCACGTGTCATGCCCACAAAAAATCCTAACTCCATTATGGTTAGGCATCATCACCAACAATTACAATGGGTGAGTCATCATGGTAGAGGGGACCAAGTCCCATTTTGATTGTCATGCCTATTGACTATAGTTTTCCCCATATAAAAATCAAAGTGAATAATCATTGCCATCAACTATGTAAAAATACGACACACTATTATAGATGTAATGATATTTGAAAAGGGGTATTGTGATTATATTATAGCCATGAGAAAATAAAAAAGGGGCCTTTTCAAACATGATCAAATAATGACCAATACATCAACTCAATGTCTATAGTCGATGACTATTATTTATGCAATGATTATTAGGTTAAATTTATTATAACCCCAAAGTTATCCATATATTATTTTCTACTACCACCTTACCTTATACTTTCTGAAACATCCTTAAATTACCCACAAGGTAGCCAATGCAATAATGGTACAAGGTGTGCACATCAAAGGTTGTCCCCACATGCGATTGGAAGACAAAGGCATTATCTTCATTTGCACATGATTCAATTTCACATGTGGCCATAAGAAGATAGAACTGATGTCATAATTTGAGCCAAAGGTGGTCCCCATAAAGATGAATGAATGGGTAAATTATTTTACTAACATAAATATTTATTCTTGCATGTGCATCCAAGGCGCTGGTTTAAAGTGCCAATTTTATAATTACAAGTAGATAAAATTGTAGATGTCACGTCAAGTAGTTGAAATAGAGTTGCATGTATTGTAGAAGACTTCTTCATCAAGAAAATATTTATTATTAGCCAAGTTATTTATCCCATTTCATGTTAAAAACATAATAGTCAATTGTAGTTTGACTGAGTTGTATTGTTGTAATCAAGGCTATTAATGCCTGTTGTATTAGCATGATTATTTTTATTCCTTTATTTATTCATGATAAAGGATAAAATTAGGATGCATCGGAGAGTACAATTTTAGTCTATTGTTAACAAGGGTGGGATGAATATTTTTGCTATATATTGTGTACATTGCAAGATAACCAAGGAGGACTTTCTAGACATAGGAGTGTTGAAGATAATTTTCCTAATTTTTCCCTTTGAATGAGAATTATATTGTCTTTCCAATAATTTACAGTATTGTGTATGTCTTATTAATCCTTGTGAATGTCAAATTCCCTGGTTAATCATCCTACCTTTTTGCAAATTTTGTAATTCTACATGATATTAGTGAGCATGTGTATTTAATATTGTTGTTGTGAATTTTTCCCTAAATACATCAAGTTTCCGCCTTAATATTATGTTAAAAACTATTGTTTTGTCCATCCAGAATCCATTCTCATATTTTTTTACATGTACTCAGTCAAATCCCTCAAAATTTTTGGTGTATCACTTTCTTTTTCAATTCATTTACAGTCATATTTTTACCCTCAAAACCCCAAAAAATAAGTTTAGGATACATCAAGTAGGAACCAGACTTGATACCGGAGACTCACCTCAATAATAGGTATAACCATAGACTTGAGGTGTTTCCATTGTATCTACAAAAGAGAAATATCTAGAGAAACATTAGAACACCTGTAGCCATCACTCTATAGGGTGCACTTTCAAGAGATAATAATTTTTGACACACCTGTTGGGACAAGAACTACTATTGATGCATTCTGAAGATTCAAGATCCAAACAGAACTCATCTGGAAAATTTGTAAATTGGATTTCAGATCAGTACAACACTTTTCAACAACATTAATTTTTTTAGCTGCAAGTTTTCAGGTATTTTTCAAGAAAAATCACTTTTGTTATTTTGATGTTATTAACTCTTTTTATGAGTAGCAGACCAATTTTTCATAATTTTAATATTTTGTGATATCCCACAACCATGAATCCTTATATTCAGTAGTATTATCGGTAAAACCAACACTCTATTTATCCAATTTGACCTTCATACTAGTTCCATAACCCCTATCAGAATGAATATCCTTATGAGCCAAACCATAGAAATCAGTATGATTGTCAATGTGATGATCATTATGTTATTCAAGGTCAGAGTTATGCAGAGGGTTTTGCTTAGTGTGAAAGAAAAAGAGATCTTTGAATTGAGCTTAAGGAACTTAAGCAATCATTTTTAGTTTTCAAGGAACTAGATGAGAAATCATTAACAGTAAATAATGAAGGGCATTAGGTCTATCTAGCTAAATAAAATAAGAGGTTGGATTTTTTACAGAAAATAGAGCAATGGGTTTCTAAATTTTAGTTCGATCATACTCCAGAATTATAAGATCGACCCATTCAAAAGGTACAATCTAATTTTTCAGCAAATTTAAAGTAGATTAAGGATGACCAACAGTCTTAAGAAAATCTTAAGAAGGTTTTCAAATCATTTCTGAAGATAAATCAGCTAATCTAAGGGATGAGCAACTTGTTTGCATCTTATCAGTTTCCATGGTTGATGATCAAAAGGAGACATATCAATTTTAGAATGATCATGATCAAGCAGTTGAGTGTGAAGACCCTTATTATGTTGCATGCATGGAGATAGCTTCAGTATTAGGGACTTGTAGTATTTCACAAGGACTGTAAGATGATACTGGAAGTATTCGTGAGAAACAATATTTCATTATGTAAAAAAAATTCAAAAGACATTGTAAGAATGGATAGAATGGTAGAACTTGAAAATACTACTGAAATATCAGTCATATTAGTAATGGATAAGAATATCGAAAAAGGGTTTACAAATGAATAAAATATTTCAATATTCTAAAAATATTTTCAAATAATTTAAAGAAGTAGAATAGGCATCTCATCATCTTCACGATGTTATGATTGATGAAGTACATCAGATTGAGGGGCTGAATAATTTTCATATCAGATTCAGATTGTCACATAGAATATACAATAGTTTATAAAGGCGTATTACTTTTTAGAAAAGTCTTCAAAATAGCATCCGAGAGAGCCCATGATCGAAAAGGAGGTTCATATTTCATTACAAGACATGAAAAAATTATTTTTATCTATTTGGAGGTCGTGTACAATTCAGTACGTTGTTGATTCACAAAAATCCACAACACTACCAGAGTTCACTCTTGTATCAGAGCCTAAAAATGAGTGTCAGATCCTCAAGAATCAGTGCCAAATCCCTTCATAATCATTTACAAAATAGTTAGAAAGATTCTTCATGTTTTGGGCTGTGTTTTGAAAAAAATTCAAGATACACATCTAATTTTCAGTTCTGTCACATTACTTGTTTAGCACGGTAAATTTATTACCTCATTTTTGGAGAAAAGGAAGCTATTTCTCACTGCCTCTTTCAGATTTTATTTAGCCTCAATTTGTAGCTGGTTAGAATAAGGTAGAGTAATATTTCTCTTTCAATAAGTGTAGTTCTTGAACATAAGTGTAGTTCCTACACATTGCAATTTTTTTCAAATTTAATAAATACACTCGTGCACGTGTTTTGGTTTACCAGATCCTTTCCCAGCTTTTAGTTTGTTTTTCAAAGGGAAATTTTTTATTATATACATTCAAATCCATGACAAATCGACAAGAGAAAGGCAGTGGTCTACAATTTATTAGGAAGATTTCCCCATAGGATATCGAGAAATGTTGACATTTTTTAGACCCCGTACAAAAAAGATCAACTACAAACTTTAATTTTCTCTGATTGGTCAAGTTATGTGTTTGTCTATGTTTAGGTCAACTACCTCAAATTAAGATATGTATTTTAGTCTTTTTTTTACAGTCTTGGAAGTCACATTCGGATCAAAACAATAACTTGGGTATAGTTACAGAATGGCATGCCTCATAGATGTAGCCATTCCATTATGTTACCCTCTTCAAAACTATGCAACAGCCTTAAATGACCATTGCAATGATATGAAGAAGGTAGGAATTGCAACATGTATTAGACATGATGTTTTGAAGCTGCAGATAGGTGGCAAGTTTGAAGGACAAGGTGCAGGTTTACAAGCATTTTGCATTTACAATGGGTGTCAATAAGGTACACTTTATTCTAATTTATTTCTATGATTAAGTGAATTATTTAAGTGTATTGAGTTGTATAAGTTCATTCATTATCCATACAAATGAATAAAAGTATAGAAAGGAAGGACATGCATTTCATTACATAAAAATATATTCATTTATTCATGAGGAATAATTGTGCGTATTTATCTCACACAAGTTGTGGGAAATAACAAAATAAAAGGAATGCATATATTTATGAAATTCAAAATGTAAATAGGTAAAGGAAACCTATCATTTCCTTGAGAGGGGTTTTCTTTCTTTCTAAAATATTGCCCCAAATGTACTATACAAACTGCATCATGGTACCTTAAAGAGAGAAAAAAATGATGTCAATCTTAAGCTCAAGGTTTAAATAAACTTCTTATACTCCCAACTTCAAAAATTCATACATTCAAAAGTGTAATTATCAACTGAAGAAGGGAAATCAATATAACATACAACTTGCAAGTTTTATCTTATCATGGAATATAGTTGCATATTTTCTATCTCAAAACAAAATTACAAGAAACAAATAAAGAGTTCTGATATAAAACAACCATTTGTGATTTTTGAAATAAAAATAGCTTTCAAGTAGGAGAAAAAATTTCAAGGATCCATTTTCAGCATCAAAGACAACCTTTCAAAGACATTTCAATGTTTGAGAATCCAATTTTTGAGATAGAAAAGGAAAACGGTTTTGAAGGTTTAATGATTTCAAAGGTACAAGTTCAAAGCATTCAACTACAGATTCAATATTGATAGATTGATGGAAAACAAGGTACATAAATATGTAAACGATCATTGATCAGAGCAATTATTAATAAGTCATGTCATAAATCCATAAAAACAATATTTTTAATTGAATATCCGTCAAAAGTAGAAGCTTTAATCTAGTAACAGCTCACCGATGGCATAAGAGTATTGAACATAAACATTAAAGTATCATGAATGCAAAATGAATTTACAACAAAGTTAGAGAAATGAACTTCCATCCTCATAAGGAGGAGTTTGTTTTTATACTAATAGTAAATACAACTTCATCTTTAAATTTTATTCTATAAATAATTAAGATTTATACAATATGGCCATTCCTCAGCTACATGAAGTATCATAGTCAAGACATAGTATTCAAGAAAGTAAAAGATTGTAGTTTTCAAGAGTGAAAACAATATCAAGTTGTATTAAAACCCAGTGAGCCAGTAATCGTGACAAACTTTCTCATGTACAATGAAAGAAAATTCGTAGTTGTATTACAGGATGCAGATTTCATATAAACCAAAACAAAATACACTAAGAAACGCCAAACCCAAATTTGGGTAACTTGCATTAGCAAAGCCGATCTTGTTTTTATTATGGGTTTTATTCCAAAATAGCTGGAAGTGCATATAGTTCATCACATAGGCATTTGGAATCAAATCAAGACTCTCTAGAGATATCACATGTCAAACAATGATGATAGTCTAAAATCCTACAAAATAGAGATGAGTACTTACCTATAAAATAAAAGCATACCTCCATATTTTAAGAGGGAAAGAGTAATGGCTGAATATCTTGCAAAATAGAGAAATAATGGAGCTCAAATTTTGTAATTACTCACAAAATTTCACAAACAATAGACCCATATTTTATTAGAGCTCGAGTGAAAATATTAACGGTATTAAGAGCTCAAAAAGGACCAAACATACAGGAAAAAGTCAAAAAAAATCTCATTAAGCATGGTTTCACAAGGTAAACGAGAAAACCCATTTCCAGAGAAACTCAAAATGAAGCAGGGTAGATTTATTATGAAAATACTCAGAAGGCATCACTAAATCAGATTATAAGATGAAAATAGTTTAGCGATCAACTAAGGAAAATAGAGTTTTACCTTCTTCTCATGGAAATGCTAAATTTGAAGCATAAAAGAAAAAATAGATCTTTACTTTTTCATTTTTAGAATTGGGTGTTGCCAAGGAAAAGTTAGAACAGAGTTTTAACACCCCAAATGGGTAAATCGACATGTTCCAATTCAAGCCCCAACATGATAAAAAGAGATCCAATGGTTCGATCCATAGAGAATATGTAGAAAAAGATAAGGGAACAAAACATATCACAACTTAGAAATGGACTTAAGAGGAAGGTTATTTTGACAAATCTCCAAACACACATTAATGGCCGCCTGGTCAAAATTGAGGATCAGTTCCTATTCTATACATACCAGGTGACCAAAAATGAAAGAAAACCCTCATATCAAATTAGAGAGCCATGAGAAGTCAATTCACTCGAATTTTACCATCAACAGAACATGAAAAAAGTAGTTTCGAACTAGAAATGGCATCATGTTGTAGGCATAAGTCATAAAGATCAGAATCAAGGAAACATGATCACGGGCATTTAAATGAATAAACACAACTAACAAAAACTCTAAAACTATTGATATAGGTCAACACAAAGTGATTCCATGGCCTATAAAGCTAAATATCTAGTTTTACATTAACGAACAAGACCTATATATTTTCAGAGAAAGCAAGACATAATATGACAAGTATTTTAAGAAAACTACCAAGAATCTATTAATGTAAAGAATAAGCTATAGATCTGGTTCAAAAAAAGGATTTCTATTCATTTTTTCCAAAATACCAATGATGGGAAATATACTTAGTAGTAAAAGAAGTCAGATTAAGCCGAAAGTCCAGAGGAAATCACGGAAAACATGAACACCCACATTGGAAAATGTACATATCTGAAGAAATTATGGTGAATACAAAGGCAACCAAATAAAATAGAATAAAATGAGCTCAAAAGCTTCAAAAATGGAATTTTAAGTAAAAAATACAAGGCAATAATCCTCTAATAGTGAAAAGTACAAGTTATAACACCAAAAGGGAGAAACAAACCACAGAATGCCATACTTCATCAATGGAGGTTGAAAACCCTTCTTAGATAATTATTAATTCAAGAATGAGCTCTAAATACCAAAGAAATATTTCATTGGAGCTCAAGATCAAAAGAAATGACGCCTAGATAGAATTTTGCAGAGTGTCCCTAGTTCAATCAGAGCTCAAATAATGATCAAATTTAGGGTTTGAATCACTTTATTTCATCAACTAATCAATGAGTTCAATATGACAGTCCAGATTACAGTTTACAGAATCAACAGTTTACATTACAAACTGTCATTCAACCACAATGTTACGTTACTCAACCATGGTTATCAAATAATGCAAGTGTCATGCCCACAAAAAACCCTGATTCCATCCTAGTTAGGAATCATCACCGACAATTACAAAGGATGAGTCATCATGGTGGAGGGGACCAAGTCCCATTTTAATTGTCATGCCTATTGACTATATTTTTCCCATATAAAAATCAAATTCAATAATCATTTCCATCAACTATGTAAGAAGATGACACATTACCATAGATGTAATGATATTTAGAAAAGGGGTATTGTGACTATATTATGGCCATGAGAAAATAAAAAAGGGTCCTTTTCAAACATGATCAAATACCGACCAATACATCAACTCAATGACTAAATTCGATGACTATTATTTATATAATTATTATTGGGTTTGATTTATTATAACCCCAAAGTGATCCATATATACTTTTCTATGACCACATTACCTTATACTTTCCAAAACATCTTTAAATTCCCCAAAATGTAGCCAATGCAAGAATGGTACAAGGTGTGCACATCGAATCTGGTCCCCACATGGGAGTTAAAGACAAATGCATTATTTTCATTTGCACAAGAGTCAATTTCACATGTGGCCATAAGAAGACAAAACTGATGTCAGCATCAGACCCAAAGGTGTTCCTCATCAAGATGAATCCATGGGTAAATTTTTTTTGCAAAGTGTTGCAAATAATGATATTATTTTACTCACACAGAGATATTTATTCTTCCATCTACATCCAAGGGGCAGGGTTGAAGTGCCAATTTTACAATAGCAAGTGGATCAAATTGCAGATGTCACATCAATCAATTGAAACATATTTGCATGTATTGGAGAAGACTTGTTCATCAAGAAAATATTTTTTATTAGCCAAGTTATTTATCCCATTTCATGTTAAAAATAGAACAATCAACTACAAGTTGACTGAGTTGTATTGTTGTAATCAAGGCTATTAATGCCTGATTGTATTAGCATGATTATCTTTATTCCTTTATTTATTCATGATAAAGGATAAAAATAGGATGCATCAGCGAGTACAATTTTAGTCTATTGTTAAGAAGGGTGGGATGAATATTTTTTTCTATATATTGTGTACGTTGGCAAAGCACAGATGAGGACTTTTTGGACATAGGAGTGTTGAAACAAATTTTCCTAGTTTTTCCCTTTGCATGAGAATTATATTGTATTTGCAATAATTTTCAGTCTTGTGTATGTCTTATTAATCCTTGTGAATGTCAAATTCCCTATTTAATCATCCTACCTTTTTGAAAAATTAGTAATTCTATATAATATTAGTGTGCATGTGTATCTTAATAGTGTTTTTGTGAATTTTTCCCTCAATACATAAAGTTTCTACTTTAATATTATGCTGAAAACTATTGGCTTGTGCATCCAGAATCCATTTTCAGATATTTGTGCATGTACTCAATCAAAGCTCTCAAAACATTTGGTGTATCACCGCATTTTATATTTCATTTATAGTCATCTTTTTACCCTCAAAATTCCAAAAAAATAGTTTAGCATACATCAAGAAAGAACCAGACTTGATACCAGAGACTCAACTCAACAATAGGTGTACCCAAAGACCTGAGGTGTTTCCATTGTATCTACAAAAGAGAGAGATCTAGAGCAACCTTAGAAAACCTAAAACCATCTCTCTACAAGGTGCATTTTTGAGAGATAACAGGTATTTGTTAAGTCGAGTCTAACATGACCTCTAACTCACTGCATTAGTTGTTTAATCCTTGTTTTTTTGAGGATTGTGAAGTAGATGTGATTTTTCATGAATTCTTTACTATATGTATTCAAGTTTGGAATTATTATTTTTATTGATCTTTGTAATTTGACTATGGTTTAGTTTATTTTTTTGTATCTAACGGCTTCTTGTTGAGTTGGAAATGAATGTCGATTCATAATTTAAACTCTTATATGTATTATATGGTATGTGATATAGTTCTATTCACCTATAAGAACTTAGTCTATAACTATTGATGAGTTACCAATAAGATATGGTATTTTATCTTCTCTCATAATAAGTTAATTTTTAATTGTCCCTATCTGCTAGTTGTTTTATCCATCATGTGCTTAGAGTATTGCGAACCTTGTATACAATGAAAGTATATGGAATTACTTTACTGTTATAATATGTTATACACTAAAAAAAACTTGGCCTTTTGCTACAACTTTTCAACAATATTTTTGTGGTAACATCGTATTATAAAAATTTAAAATTTGGAATTGTATTTATAGTTAATCCACATTTTAATATATTATTGTAGTTTTTCCACAATTCATTATACTATAGATCGTCCACAATTTTTTAATTTCATAGCTAATCCCCATTTTTAAAATTATACATTGTCCACATTTCTTAATGTTTGTAACATTTCTATTATTATTTTATTCGTTAGGATTCCACAATATTCACAAAAAACTGTAGTTTTTCTATTTATTCCATCTTTGTAGAAATTTCGCAATTCATAGTTTTGTAACTCTCGTCAATGTTATATTGTGGCAATTTCAACAATTTATTTCTACAATTTTTGTTACCACATAAAAATTGTAGGTGGAAGCTACAATTTGAATTCCACAATAATAAATTGTGGAATTATTATTTTTTTTTTAAATGTAGAAATGTTACTAGTAAAATCCAATTTAACATTCATTTAAATAAATATTTATGTGGATTGTCTACATTTGGAATAAAAAAATATAATTCTATTATTAAATGTGAATATTCTTGTAGGAAAAAATATTTTTCATTACTATATATTGTAAAATATAATAGAAGGAAATATTTATTATTCATATTAAATGATCCAAATATAATTATTTAACAATCTAAATAATGTTTTCCTCTATTTGTAATAGAATAAACTAACATTTACTACAATATTAAATTCATTTTAAAATTATTTTTAAATATAGGTTCAAGCCACATCAAAATTACATATACATTAAATTTAAGTAAATCCTTCAAATATATTTATTTTGTAAGCTTTATATGAATTAATTTATATTCTTACATAACCTCAAATCTTAATATATTGAAAAACAAAAAAAATCCACATAACCATGCTAAAAATAAGAATAATGAAAACATTGAAAAATGCATAACTATGTGTGCAGTCATTCAAACTAATTAGTAATAGATATCAATAATTGATATGTACATTTATTATAATGCAATCTAACATATCTTTAAACTCTCCACATGATTTTTTTTAATGTTACTTTTTTGTTTTTAATAGACATTAATTGTTAAACTATATTAGTTTAATATTTATATTGTATTTAAATATGAGTGTATAACATGGGAAAAAATCAGTAGAGATTATTAAATTAATTATATTTAGATCATTTGATATGAAGCAAAAAATGTTTTCTTATAATATATTTTACAATGCATATAGTTAACGAACAGCCCACACTATATTGCTTTAAGAAAAATGATTCAAATTTAATACCATAAAATTTAATTTGTGTCTTCCAAATCGTAGTACAATCCACAATATGAATGTTTAATTGGTTGTTAATAGTAACATGTAGTTCTACATTTAAGACTTCCCAGAAAGGATAATTCCATAATTAATTATTATGGCAATCAAATTGTAACTTCCGACCCATAATAATAATTTGTTAATGTGTAGGAAACCAGATTTGGAATCAAATATTGCCTAAGATGTTGAGCAAAAATTCTCTTGTAAAAATGGATGATTATAATGAAACGCATTTATAAAATAAATATTACAATCCTTTTCCGACCTTCCTAAGATGTGTAGGAAACCAGATCGCGCCATGATGAGTATGAATGAATTGTAGAAGCTTACCTTTGTCTACATAACCTTTTCATTACCAGAAATGTGGCATCATTTGTACACATCCTTAAAAAAATGATAGAGCGTTAACTACAACGAATTGTTGATGGCAACATTGTGGACTATCCGAAATGCCATAAGTCTCCTTTTCCTGGATTAAATCTGTAATAGCCATCCCATGTGAATGGGCATCGCACTCCCGTTTATGCCACCTAGACACAACTCCACTGCCACCTTGGCCGACCAGAAAAAAAGGTCATTGTTGCACGTGGATGAAACTTTAGGTCACCTCCCAACCACCCTACCTACCGACATGTATGACCATCATGTTGAAAAAAGTCCTTGTGTGAGAGAGATGGATTTTCGGTGGAGTCATTCCTTGCTGAGAATGGCCGCATCTTTACTATAAATTTAACAAATGATTTGCAAATCTTCTATGGTGTTCATATGTTTGACCTGCCTAGCTGAAAAGACCGTTCTCAGAAACTCGCGTGAGACTCATCACTGTATGATATAAAAAAACAGATCCGCAAAATGTGGAGTGGTTGAGTCAGGCATTTTTTCTGGTTGCGTGGGCAGAGAGCCATATTTCGAAACCTGAAGAGTGTCTGCATCGCATCTATGTCTTCCTAGTATCAAACCTATGAAAAGGTGGCTTTCCCTGCTGGCCGCGCGGGTTTGTAATGGCATGTTTTATGTTACCCCTGTTCAAGCTGCGGTGATCTAGTGATAAGCAAGGAACGCTTCTGTTTTGTTTCGTGCTCATATGTGAAGAAAGAAGGAAATGGTGTAACATCACGTGCCATTTATTCTCTTGTTTGCAGAGCTAGGAGGATAAATGTTCTCCTTGCTTTATATTTTTCCATCATTGTGTTCCAATTGCTCAAAGTGAGGAAAATCGTAGTTTAAAACTGTTGATCATCAAGGCGAGCGAGAATCTCTCTCCTCTGCGATGCCTGAGCTTTGCCCTCATCTTAGTTCTAAGTAACCAAGCGAGAAAGCTCCATGAGTTATGTCAGCCCCAACATCAGACTGTATGGTTCAGTTGCGTATTCGAGTTTTTGAGTAGTGGCTGAATCGCATTTAAGTTCAAAACTGGTTAGCTGTCGGATGGGTGACATTTCTTCTCACTTCTTAAACTGAACTGTAATTGTCCTCGTTTGGCGTGAGATAGCTAAGGTGAGAAAACGGTGGAGTCTCATTACCTCCTTCAACCTTGATCTTAGCGGTCTTTATTTCCAGTCTGTAATGCGTATGGGTGCAGTAATGGGTAATCTGCCAGGGCTGAAAATAGACGGCTTTTTCTTGGCGTCTTTCTTTCCTGGTTCTCTGCCATGCGCGCATTTTTCGTTCCTCCCTGTGCGTGTGGGTGTAGACGGAGCTTCAAGCTAGTGAAGCAGACGTGTTGCCTCCTTTTTCTTTGAGTGCTGCGAGGTGTGTTCTTGGTCGGGGATCTCTCACAGCAACAGCTTGCGACAGTAACTTAGCTAGGCGGTAGGCATGTTGCAGTATGGTTGAAGCCTTTTTGAGCACTTCCAACATGCAGGTTTTCCAACTATGTTGTTTTCTATGCAGTATCAATGCATCCTCTGATTCGGGATCCTCCTTCAAGACATTTCTATCAAAATCGACTATGTGACAGTGAGAGTGTTACCAGGAGACCTGACGAAATTCCTTTGCAAAGTTTCTCTATTGAGATCTCACTTTTTTTACGATGTAACCCATGGAAGAGGATCTCATAGGCGTGGATCTGTTTCATATCAGAATATTCATGAAACACAATTTGCTTGCAATTTTATGAGCTGCTTCAACGAGTCACTAAGTTGGCAGGCATAAAGGTTTCTGTTGGATTTATCGCACCTTGCAAGCTACAGCTGAAATGGTTGCACCGAGAGTTTGATGCTGTCCTCAAATCTGATGAAGGAAAAGGTTTATTTATCATTACGGTAGATGCCTTTCAAAGCCAAGAGCGTGATGTAATCATTATGTCTTGTGTCCGAGCTTCAAATCATGGGGTTGTCTTTGTAGCTATTTTTCACCACGAGAATGTAGCGCTAGCACGAGCTCGCAGAGCACTTTGGGTTAAGGGCAAGCAGCTGCATTGAAACAATCAGATGCTTATTGAGATAGCATTTTAAACCAAGCTCAAAGAGGAAAGTTATACGTTGGATACATTGTGTCTGTCAAGTGGTTCTTTGCATTACTCTTTGGTATTGGTACAGGGTTTGCAGCATTTTTTTTTATCAATATGGCAGTTGAGAATTTTTGTGGCTGGAAATTGCTGCTACATTTGCTTATTAAACGTATGCCCTGGTTTTTCTTGTGGTGACCTGCTCACGCCAATTATTGGCTGGCTGCGTGAGGATTTGGTGGAGACTATAGTTGGGTTGGTGGGCAAAAGGAAAAGGGGGTCTATAGCTATAGAAACAGGTACAGACCTTCTTTGGATATGACAGTCATGACGATGGTTGTGTGGGTTTCTATGGTGGTCGAGATGCTCCTCAGAGCAGAGTGCTTCTATCTTCCCGGAGTTGCTCCTGAGGATTCCAAGAAGGCATGTTTCAATCACCCCTTTCCTATGCCAGGCATGGTCGTTAACAGAGTTTGGACCTTCAGTAGGCTAAGGAAGAGAAGTTGTACAGGTTGTGTTGCTGTTGCCCGAGCCCTGGTCGACGTGCTTGTTGGATTGGAAGAATTCTAATTAGGCATGTTAACTATACTCTTTGTAGTAGTTTTCTACCTTCTTTCAGTATCTTGAAATGATTTTTCTTTCCTCTTGAATGGCGCCTAGACTAAATGTTTTCGTGGTTGTTTATATCACTGCCTGATTGTGTTGGTTGTTCCTTTAAATCTCGTTCCAATTTCACTGGTTTTGCTTGGAATGTTCTTTTCCTCTCTTATAGCTTACTATATTTCATATTTGTCTAAATGGGCTACTGCAATATTGAGTGATGCAAGTCTAGTTCGTAGGGAAGGAAACATTATAGAGTTTCGTTTGCTTATATGACTCTCTTTTAAAAGAATTCTGTGATGTATTTTATAATTGAAGGCTTACTATATGGAAGGTTAAGCCTTCATATCTCTATTTGGTTGAATAAATATGTATTTCCTGTTTAGGGCTCTCTTGTTTTGCTAAAAGGTACATTAATAGTGATGTTGTGTTCTAAAACTTGTTTAAGCCTGTGGGCATTCCTTACTTTTTGTTTAATTAGAAATGGCATTAGGGTATTGTTTTAGAACTGTACATGGTTGACTTTTGTACCCAGTTCTAGAGGATGAATAACCTGACATATATTTTGGCCTCTACGTGTTGAGAGAATTACTATACCTACTTCCTGGTTCAAACTCTTGTTTGATTAAAGTAAGGGGGAAACATTGTAAGTTTTATTGAATGAAATCTCTACAAATTTTATTAAGGGTCGCAAGCAAGCTATTAATAGCTGGACCGAAACAAAAGTTGTAGGTGAATCCATGGTATTGGACTCGTGAACTCGTTTCCTGTTAGATGACAGCTGATTACAGTGATAATATAATAGGTGGTTATTATATTCATCTGTTTGATATTTGCTAGACATGTCCTTGATAAGCCCACATGGATCGGGTAAAATTTCCATCTTCTATACCATTGGCAAGGAGCTCATAGAACTTCTAGGCCTGACTACACTGCGTAACCTTCCTGATGGATATGTGTGTTGGTTCTTATTTTTGTGCTTGCACTCGTGGTAGGGTCTTTTGAGTCTGGGGCATCGTTGGTGTTTTACCCTCTGCGTATCGAATCCCTTTGTTTTCGAACTCGAATATCTTATACTTCAAACTTGGTTACTAAAAGGTCCCATTTTGTGGCCTTGTTAAGGAAATCAATTTTTATTTTAATACTTATTGACATTGTCGGAAATATATAAAAATTATTAACGACTTTTGGGTTTAGCCTTCCCTTATATTATGTAGAGAAGTTGACGTTTAGGATAAGGTTTGTTGGAAGAATAATGGCCCTTTTTATGTCTCCTTTGTACACTTTTGGAAGAGTGGTTTTGTTTGTTAACTAGTCCTACGTTTAAGAAATCCTATAAGAAGGTAGTGGTAAAACTCCTTGGTTAAAACTGAAACTATAGTTGTTTTTTTTTCTTTTAAGGGCGTCGAACCCTAATTATTGCTATGAAGCCTCCCCCTGGGAGATTTGGATAACACCATTTTGTTTCGTGCCTACGATCATAATTAGTATGTTTTGTCTTCTCTTGGACCGCTTTAGATGGATGGATTGGGTATTGGATTCCAATCACGTAATCTATAGGATTACATGAAGGAAATATATCAACACTCTTGACTTTCTTGTTCCTAACCCATAAGGTCTTGCCTTGATTTATGTGATTTTGTTCTTACTGGTATTTTGACTTTCTCCTTGTTGGATGGTTTAGATTTCTTTCTCATGTGAATAATTTTGGAGTTGTGGGTTGTGTTTTAATCCATTTTTGAATTAGAACATTCCTTTCTTGATATTGTTAAATGTTAGCTTACTGTTGCAATGTGTAGCCTTAACATGCTCAGTTCTCGCGAACTGATTCTAGCTAGTATTTGTGCAGATGGATTATGCGAGTAGATTAAAGGAAAGAGTTGTAAAGGTTTCATCAGTGCAATTTATGAAGTTCCTTGTAAAAATGTCCAATGTGAGGTAAATTTTGTAATAGTGCTTGCAAAGGAGTTTAGAAGACCTCTTGCCTTGGGTTGTTCTAAAATTTCGTGATGATGTTGTCTTGTCCTTCTGTAGGTAAACTGGTAACTTACCTTTGTGAGAAATGGTATTCAATCTTTACATTGATATGAGTATTGTAAAACTTTGATCTTGAGAATAAATTGTCAAGTTAAATCTTTCTAAGACTGAGTGACAATATTTTATAAGTAAAGTAAAATGGGTCGGTTAACCCTTAAAGAAGCTAAACAAAAATAATAATTTTATATTCAACAAATAAATGTAGAGGTGATCTACTTGAAATCAAATAATTCCATGAGTGATCAAAATGAAACCATCCTTTGTGAAGTAAAAATTTTATAACTTGATATCCCTAGCTACACTAGCGAACATTATCCTTTTTATGGTGAATTCTTAGAATGATCCTAAGGTGAAACAAATTGTTAGTTGATATAAGATAATAAGATTTAATAAGTAGGAGGAATCGGTTTCGAAACCATGCAATCTGTCTCTCAACCATTTGAAAGGTAAATTGTTTTCGTTTGTAAAAATCATCCAGTGAAGCCTAAGTAAAATATTTATTAATTTTCGATAAATCCTCAAGCTTCAATAAAAACGAGTTAATAACTAATGAGGTCATAAAGATGAATTCAACTCGACCTTCTTCCTCTAACCAGTTTTTTCCAAGGTGCTTGGTCTTTCTTCTCTTAAGAATGTTGAAAGCAAACCCATGTTGTCATATGGGCATGAACAAGTTCTAGTAGCGTAAGTGTTAATAGATGGCCTTGTGAAATTAAATTACCCCTTTCTCTAAATAAACCAATTAAGCAAATGAATGTCATAATAGAGAAGATTTAAAGTTAATTACTCAGTGAAAAAGGAATAAAATTAGCTTGGTAAGATGAATTGTATGAGTCGTATCC
Organism: Taxus chinensis; assembly: GCA_019776745.2. Lineage (NCBI taxonomy): Eukaryota > Viridiplantae > Streptophyta > Pinopsida > Cupressales > Taxaceae > Taxus > Taxus chinensis. The sequence goes on from CM034155.1 coordinate 432,983,999, forward strand.
TGAGTCTCCTTGAAAACATAAGCTAAGAATTGCAAGATGTCTTTTTAAAATAAATAACCCTCAAGAATATCTCATTGTGGTTGGCCCTAACTGTAAGTGTGTTTTGTGGTTGGACTTCTATGTTGTCTTGTCTAAAAGAAAAGTAAATTGTCCTTGAAAGGTGTGAACGTTTCCATGCTGCCTTTAGGGCCATCCTTGTATCAAGTTGTTCACAGTGTTAGTTGTATCCTTGGTGATGACATGTTGCGTCATGTTATGTGTCAAGCAAGTCAAAAAAAAATTACCCTGTGTTGTTCGTGTGTGAATTTTTGGCTTGTTACAGCAATAGAAACTAACTTGCAGAGAACAACTTTTTCAAACTGCATATTGCAATGGAACCCATAAAAATCTATCTATTAATTGACAAAATCCTATCACCTCCAACTAGAGAGCCGTAAATTAAGGCTTCATGATTTCAAACATTTAAGAGTCTCCCAATATTTTTAGTAATATTGTTATGGAATAAATCACAACAAATAAATATGATCACATTTGGACTTAGTTTCTATTACCTTATAATGGCTAAATATCAAATGAGATGGATGAGTTCCTTTAATAGTGTGGCTTACCTTAATTTATTTTCAAAACTACTTTATAATATTGTAGTCTTTTTTCACTATTTTCTTTTTTCTTGTGGTTTTTACTATCATTATGTTTTATGATTTATTAAATTGTGGAAAAAATTAAATGGATGGAAGTTATATATATATATATATATATATATATATATATATAGCATTAAACTTATATTAAGATTATGCTAATTAGTCATTTCAATGTTCTTACTTGTTTCCTCCAAAATAAAAATAATTACAATATAAATTTAATATTTTTCATTTGTCCCTGAATGTGAGAATATATATTTTGAGTAGGTTACTATGTTTATATATATATATATATCCAATTAACCTCTTCCTAGCCATATATCTATTCCCTCCTATATATATATATAGAATTGAAACTTATTAATATATGATATTATATAATACAATCCTGAGTGTACCCATATTATTATTATTTTCCAGAAACAATTTATTACATGGTTGAGTTGGTTAAAATATTAGTTCATCACATAGAAGTAATGATACACACATTTGTAGGAAAGTAATAAAGAACACACATGTGTGTGCACACCCACACGCGCACACATGTTGTATTACTAAAAGTCTAAAGAATTTGAAATGTGGCATTTTCATAGAAATAATTATATAGCATTCAAACACTTTTCAATGTGGCATCACCACAATGCTATTATAATCTATATTAGTTTTTAAAATTTAATTCAAAAATAATATAAATGTAGTACATATTATCTAAATTACATATCTAAAAAATTAAATAAATGTGGATTTTCTATAATGAATATTTCCTAAAATGTGGGTTTTCTACAACATTTTCTAATTATATTAAAATTGTGGAGCATTTACACAAATTAAAAAATAAATCATTATATTACTTATAGAGATGCGACAATTTTTCTACAATTCACGTAAATTGTTGAAATTTTGTAGAATAATTTTGGTAAAAAGAGTTTGTTTGTTGTAGTAATAGGATTATATAAATGGCTTGTTTGGCTTGAAGTACTACAAAAGGGTTTATGTAATGATTTTGTTTTTACTTTAGTAAATAATATCATATTACAGTCATATAAGTATGGACTTATATGACTGTAATCTAGATAAACCCTGTAAGTGTTAGTATCTATATGTTAATGTTTATTTTAAATACCATGAGGTCTGTATGCATCCATTTCTAGTCTAGAGGAATTTATTACTATTTTAGTTAAGTAATTATATTGATTACTCTTAGTGTGAAAATGTCTTGATAGTTGAGTTCGAATTGAATCTTCCTTTCTTATAACATATTTTGGTGGATGATACGGGTTGTGAATTAGCTAGTTATTTCATATGTTCTTAGTTTATAACCATTGATTGTAAGTATGTAATTCTATTCCCTTTCAAATTAAATTCATTCTGAACCGACCCTTACGTGGTACTTGTTTTATTCTATAAAATCTTAAGTATTGGGAAATTTGTTTTAATGCACGTAAGTTGAATTACTTGACTGTTATAATGAGTCATAATGTTGTATGAATGATTTGCTCAATCTTGATGAAACATAACAAAGGGGTTCTCTTCTAAGGTTGCATAAACTCTATTAATGAGATATAAGATTTCAGCAATATAGTAATGGGATTATATGAATGCAATCTTATAAAATTTGTACTTATTATTATCAATAAGTTATTACTTGGTTGTTTTATTTGAATTAAATTTAACAATAAAATTATTAAGTTGTATAAACTTACTAAGAAAAATATATGATTATTGCCATATAAGTATGGGCTTATATGACTACAATCATATTATTCTTGCACTTCTAATATTTGATTGACTAGGATCAACTATATTTTTTTTTTGTCACCTTGATCAACTTAAATTAATACATGTTTCAATTTTTTAAATAAAATGCATGTGTTATACTTGTATTATTTTTATGATTTCATTTACAATGTTCTTGTTTGATGGTAACCTGAGTTATTTGCTTTATTCTAAACCTTAGGATAATTTCATTTAAATGTAGTGTTCCTTTTATGAAATTATTAAGTTAGAGCATCCTTGTAATTCCCACTCCTCTTCGACACTTGTTTTACTATGATTTTTATTATTGTGGACTAGGGACATGGAAATTTTTGTTATATTTTTAGTAGAAGACATTGATAGATGGAATTCATCAGTATGTTATTGACTGGCCAGCCCCATATCCGAATTGTATGGACTCAATTAGCCAAAGTTGCATCCATTGTAAACGCTGTATCACATATTAGGGTATAAATTACAAATTAGCTTCCATTGTAACCGAAAGGATACTTAGATTTCAATTCCATGACCGATTATTCTGCATTTGCATCCTTCAAACCTAACCATTGGCAATCATTCAAGAAATTGATATTGAGATTCTTACTTAACAAGAATTCACGCATGTAACTTAGTCTATTCAAGACATAATTAACAGAAACTTCTAATTTTGATCCATATACATGCTTATCATGCAAAGTTCTTAATGATATAATCATACCTGTTTCAACATGGCAGTGAAAAAGTAATCGATTGAGGATTGCATGATCAATGGGTTTAAAGAGGGAATGTTATTTCAACAATGGATTAGCATTAAATGGGATAATTGAAATAAAGCTGGTTAACAATTGTCTCAGTGTTGCCCACAAGAAATATCATGGACAATAAGAATCCCTGTAGTAATAGGGATGACCTGCATCACAGCATGGATTACTTCAATCTTGGTGATTGTATAGGACCACAAACGCAACAGCTCCTTGGCAAAGGACATAAACATGTGAATTGTTATTGATATTATTTACAAGTACTGAGTTCATCTAAATAATGTCTTCCATGGGGGATCATCTATCTAAAAAATTATTAAGCCAAAATGTCCACACAAGATGCAGTGATGTCGCACTGACAGATGCTACACAAACCCATTACATTTTTTATGACATACTTTGTCATTTAAGATCAATATTTATGGGGATCTACGTATAAACATTTACATAGATTATTAAAAATTCGAATAAAATCAGAATGCCAACAAAATGAAAATGGAAGACCATATGATAAAACATGTGCGATATTTTAGGCTCACCCAAATAAGAAATGCTCTTGGCCATACATAGTAATTGTGTTTCCAAAGGACACATTATGGAAAAAATTTCATGAACGATAATCGTAACAACCCAAAATTTCACACACACGTAACAACACAGTGAAATACAGGATAACTTGTTATATCATATTCCACAAGACAACGATGGAAGTCCAACCACATGATGACACTTACATTTAGTCTGCATCCCATTAAAGGAAATATCTTGTTAGGAATTTTCTTGTTTTACTAAAACGATCTCTTAATTCTTACACTTACGTTCTTATAACAATTTCATGTAAATGATTCACACATATATCTATTTCGCAAGGGAGAACTTCTTTACTTTTCAACTTACTTGACTAAATAACTTAAGGCCAAGCATTTCGTAAACTAGGATCATCAAATAACTATGTCCAACAGGTTTTTTTTTTTTTTTTTTTCATAAAAGCATTTTAGAACATTTTCCATTTCTTATCAAGGTTAATTATATTCTTACTCAAGCCACTAACACATGTTCCACAGCCTCTATTGCACAGGTGAAGGCACTAAGCTCACGAGCTGAGAGGAAAGTACCACTTAGGGTTCATAGACAATAACCTTCTTGTTTAAGGATCAAATTTTGACCTTGATTAAGAAATATCACCATCGAATCAAGGCAAGGGTTGACAGGAAGAAGGACAACATGAATTTAGCCCTTCAGACGTCACATTAGTTCTTACTATCAGTCTTTTATTGAAGGTTAAGAGTTTTATCAAGATTGGTTAAAATAGTTCGCATCTACACTTTAGGCTTCACCATTAGAGTTTGATCAAGAGGAAGCTACTTACTTTCAATACGATGAGAGACAGATTTAAAGTGGTTTCATTAATCAATTCCCCTCCTACTTATTAAATCCTATCATCTTCTAAAATCTAACCATTGATTTCACCATGAGATCATTGTCTTAAGATTTCACCATAAAAGGAGTAATGTTTATTAGTTTGGCTTAGGGATAACACGTTCTATAAGTAATCATATTTTGTTACAAAAGATAGTTTCACTCTTGATTACTTCCAGGTCTCAAAGGTTATGCAACGTAGATCTACATCTACATTAGTATATTCATACACATAACACTTTTCGTTTAACTTTTATAAGGACTATCCAGTCCACTTTATAGTGCTCACTTATAACTCATCAACTACTATGCCTTAGAAGGATTTACAAGTCAACATTCTAATTCTCGAGAGCAAAGTTTAACAGTACTGCATTATGCGAAAACAGTGAACAAGGTTGACATCAATTCTTTCCAACACGATGCACAAACCAAAGGGGCATACCATCTCTATTAATCCATGACTAGGGAACAAGAGTGTAATAACATGGAATATGCCACGCTACTATTCTAAGGATTTAAAATACACTAGAATATCCCATAACCAAACGGTAATCAAATTTCATCTTTCACATGATAACCAAACAAGCCAAAGTTTCAATAGTTACAACAACAATACTCTACGATACATTCGACATTTTTACAAGGAACTTCATAAATTGTACAGATGAACCTTTAATACTCTTTTCCTCTAGTCTACTCGCATAATCCATCTGCACAAATATTAACTAAAGTCAGTTCGCAAGAACCGAGCATGTTAAGACTACCCATTACAACAGTAAGCTAACTTTCTATAATATCATGAAAGTAAAACTCTAAACTCAAGAATGGATCAAATCACAAACCACTAATCAATATGTTTCACAAGATGACGAGATTTATACCATCCAACAAGGAGAAATCCCAATATTCAAGAGAGAGAAATATTCCAAAGATAATCAAGGTAAGACCTTATTGGTGAAGACAACAAGGCTGAGAGTATTTAGATTTCAGTCAAGTAATCCTATGGATTATGTGATTGAAATCTAACACCCAAACATCCTTCTATTATTATTAACTGAAAAGATAAAGATCGGTCAAATGACTTAACATATTCAAAATTACTTGTTAACAAGACTGCATTAACGCACATCCATGTTTTAGGAAGAATATAGGTCCCAACCATATATGAACACAAATCAGTCAAAGATTAAAGTTAACTTCACTCACTGACATAGAATATAAACCAACATACATATAATACTCACAACATTATAACTAGACTATCTGAAGGTTCAATATACCAAGCAATTCTCACCGAACCTAATTATTTTTTCATCAAGAAGTTAAATAAATTAGATTCTATCCAACTAAAATTACATACAACAACTATAGTTGGATTACACAGGAAAGGATCAAGAAGAAGTCTTTTCACCAAAGGTTGTTATTATCTTACATCACATAATCAGTAATAAACCCGTAATCCACCCCTCGTATGATCACTGTAAGAGTTAAGGACTTAGCTCACTAAAATATGTAACTGAGTCGATTCCTACCTTTTCCATTTTCATACAAGTCTAACCTAAATCGAAGAAAGATAACCATTCTATTTTCACACATGCCTCAGTCAACACTTACTCAGAAAGTCCCTACCTGAATTATTGAAGGTTTGCTAAGCTACAAAAAGGATTTAATAGAAACCCCATTTCATTCGATACTTGAATTTAAACAAGCAAGGGATATTCTGTTGAAAAATATAAGTGAATCGACACAAGATCCTCTACCAGTGACCCAACTCGAGTCACCAATCACAAGGTTAACAGTCAACGAAGGGGAAAAACAAAGCAAAATACTCTTCCTACGAACTATGCCTTCTCTTCCGTCTCTATAACAACATATGAATAGCTTGGGCATTCCCATCTATTTAACGACAGTCTACTTGACCTATCCTCATAGTCGCTCTAAACAAAACATCTGCTACTACAGAGTTCGATGGAACTCTTTTATCTTATAATACAGTGACTCACGTCACAGGATCTGTATTGAGAAGTCAATATTTCACTCACGTAGGCCTCTAAGAAAAAACATCATGCTCACTATGCGAGGACTACACACACGATTCAACCCAAGAAAATCTTTTACCAAGAAAAAAACAAACACAGCCTAAAACTGGCCATGAGTCGACAAATCTACAAATATCCACTAATGTTATTCATGGCTCAAGTTTATATCTGCTACTGCTAGTTTAGAAATCGAACTCAACGGCCATTGTTCACTTTCCTCTCTAAATGTCACCCGAATTTTAAGAGTTAAGTAGGAAAGCACCCTGGTTAAAGATCTAACACCCACGGTATAAACTTCAACCATTATTTCACTATCACATGGCAGTTACTCTTTTATTTCGAAAAGAAAAATGAGGCAGAAAAGAAATGTATACATGCTATCACAGTTGCTAACAGGGTATGAAAAACAAAAAACTCCCAACCGTCCTTCCTTTCCTTCAATCTGGGTCAATTCACAAGGAAAAGCGGAAGCCCATTCTAAATGCCATAACAGATAAAAAAAACAAAATGAAGGACATTCAATTCATGACATAATAAAAGGGTAGCAGAAGATTGCAAGGGGCAGGTTTAACATGCCTGGTTTAAAACGCCATCTCCATATGCATATGATTGTGATCAATGCCACTGCTTGCCCTTAACCCAGAAGTGCTCTGCGAGCTCGAGCTAGCGCCACATTCACACGGTGAAAAACAGCTACAAATCCAACCCCATGATTTGAATCTCAGACACAAGACATAAAGATTACATTACGCTCCTGGCTCTAAAAGGAATCTACCGTAATGATAAATAACCTTTTCCTCCATCAGGTTTGAGGAAAGCATCAAACTCTCGGTGCAAACATTTCAGCTGTAGCTTGTAAGGTGTGATAATTCCAACAGGAAACTTTATGCCTGCCAACCTGGTGACTCATTGAAAAAGCTCATATAATGGCAAAGCAAATTGTGTTTCACGAATATTCTGATATGAAATAGATCGGCCTCTATGAGGTTCTCTTCCATGAGTTACATCATACAACAAGTAGGATTTTTTGTAAATAAATTTCATCAGGTCTGCTGGTAACACCCTCACTATCACATAACCGATTTTCAAGAAACAACCTCTGTACATGCTCTGGATCTGAAAGATATCCTACTACCTTCATCTCCTAAGACATTTTCTCCAACATTGCGTAGATATCCAATGCCTGTGGGTGTGATCTGTCACCTAGGGCCGGCTCTCAAAAAATTCATCCCTCCTATGTCAAAGCAAATAAAAATCAAAAGTTTCCTCCATTAAAATCATAAAATGAATACTAAATGGTATCTTAAATAGATGACTTCCATAGGTATCTAAATGGTAGAATTCATTTTCAAAATAGATCTGTTCTCTCAGACAAATAAGTATCTGTAAAAACGAACAATATAAAATGTTTTGAGCACAGCCAGAACAAAACTGCATCTCTAGAAAAGGGATGTTCCCTTCCCCTTCTTATCTCCACCTATCTCAAAGTGTTTGCAACACTTGATTGGATGCTGTGAAACATGTTTGCAATACTGGAGTTGCAGCCTCAACACAATCTTCTTTGTTGTCTTTGCCTTCTTGTGAAAGACAGGTTTTGTTTGACCTCCGTAACCTGATTGTTTCCGATCATACCGTCGTTTTCCTTGGACAGTAAGACTGTCCTTTCCATTCTTGTACTGAGTAACCTTGCACAAAGTGTGTTTTTTGCATGCTTTATTTCTACAAAAAGTTTTCTTTGTTTTTGGAACGTTCACCATTGCTTCTACTTTGTTTTAGAAACTCTCTGTCTTTGGCGCTGCTCCGTCTGTTTCCTCTCCGATAAGGTTTATTAAGGAGTTTCAAAACCCTCTACACTCACCCACCTCTCTCTCCAAGATATACCCTCCACTTTACACATCACCTGGGCAGAAACAAATTTCCAAAATGGAAAGTCAAGACAGCTCAACTCACGACTGTGGTCGCGTGCAACTAGAATATCCGGATCAACACCAACAGTTCTTTGGGATCGCCCTGTAGCAGCTGTCACACTTAACTCTCTCTAGAGGCCACTGATTTTCTAGGATAAGTTTACTTATCTACCATGTAGCTGCTACATATAGCTAATCACTTCCTCACGGAACTCTCTTAGGAGAATTTCAGTTCTACGTTCCACTGAAACTGCCTGTACAACACGATTTTGAGAACCCACACCCACCCTCGCAACATCAGGTAGATAGACCTTCATTTCACCATACCTCTTGAAACTCTACGGCGTCTTGCAGCTGATCTAGATTTAAGCCATCGATCAGATTGTGATTCAGGCTTGGCACCATGGAGCAGAGGGAAATAATGTGCTTTCCAATGCCTCTACAGATTAAAATTGCCCAACCACTTTTCAATAAATCATATTGTGCATAGTCTGGATCATTGATACCCATGAAAACACGTTTCTTTCAGGTATTCCATCAAATAGTCCATGTGCCTTATGCATCCATATCTTGCAGACATGTCTATCAGGCACTCCCGATTATAACATCGGAAAAAAATCCTTTCAATTATTTTTTTGATGGATCTCCACAACCTGTATCAAAGCTCCACGTTTGGTATAGGCACAGGCTAGGAGTGCGCTGGTCCAGAATTGAGTGGTTTTGGAAATTTTTTTATTGCATTTGGTGAGACTGTGATAGCTATTGAGGGCGCCCCCTGCCAAACTGACCCAACTCTCACCCACATGTCTGCAAACTCCACTCTGCCTTTAATTCTCTCTGAAAAGCTGTCCCATTCTTTCATTTGGTCAAGCACTTGATTACATTCACCAAACCTCTGCACCTTGCCAAGAAATCACGTGCCTTCCCATGCCCTCCACTCCATTTCCATTTTTTTTAAATTTATTTATTTCAAAAAAATTTACTTTCATTATTATTATTATTCTATTTCTATTTATTTTATTCTAAAACTCATTCTATTTATATCGTTATTCTATTTTATTTTTATTTTTCTGGATCTTAGGTATGCCCTAGCGGAAAAATGAAAGGGGCACCACAATAAGCGAATGGTTACACGAGCCTTAATATTTCTTGTGTAGTCTTGAAGCCTAAAATGCCCAATCAAGCTAACTAGCCATGCGTCGGCTCGCGACCATGTTGTATCTCCTGAATAAGTGGGTGGGGTGAGTGATTAAATGAAATATTTACGCGAACGCCACTCCCAAACTGTGGTGCCACCACAATACCTACTCTTCCTCATTTGCGCAACGAGCCTCGATTAGCGGGAGTGACAAACAAATCAAAAGGATAGTTTAATGATAACAGAGGATGATATCGATAACAATCGATATAAAGAAGGTAATAATAAAATACAATCGTTGATCGATAATACAATCATAATGTCATTATTATTATTATTATCATTATTATCATTTTACAGCTTCTAAAATAATTATCAATTATAGTCATAATGGTCAGCAATCGAGGTCGATGAAGGCACAACGACACACCATGCTTAGCACTCAATCTCCACAGGAAGAACAAGTGTAACGTAGAACATGGAATTACACTCTCCTCCCCTTAAGAAAGCATCATCCTCGATGCGACATTACACGGAGGAAAGTAAATGGTTCGCAACCAAGAATAGGTAAAGGAGAAAGTACACCCTATGGTTTAAAATTTTAGTTGATTAAAGCACGGTCACAAGGTAGCCTTAGGAACATTTGGTAGAATTTTTATCTTTCAATGTTCTGTGAAGATTGGTAGTTCTTTCTTGTTCATCATTTCATTAGTCTCTTTCCATTATCATTATTTCTAGTTTTAGTTTTTTTTTTTTTAAAAGAAAAAATATCATTATTGAAGAGTTTTGATTTATTCCTTATTGTGGGTGCCCAACATGAACTGCTAACCCAACACCCAATCAGGTTCACAAGACACTACGGATTCACAGGTACACAAGTATATACTTCAAGATTGTATTACACCACAAAAGGTTACTCAAATACGGAATAGAATAGGCACACTCCACATAACATAGTACTCGTCACACATCAATGAAAAACTCACATAACACCAAACCATGCTACAGGTACATAGTGTCCACAAGGGAAACAATGACATATCCACAACATCACAACACATATCCATCTGACATGAGTAACACATACATCAAAATACCGCTCCAAAACATCACAATAACTCAACATATATCCTGAAACATCAACCATACAGACAAATATCATGCGCCTCCCTCAAACTCTTATGCCTCCCTCAAGTCTCTTATGCCTCCCTCAAACTCTTATGCCTCCCTCAAGGAGGCCGGTTGACCCTATGGTCCAAGGCACATAGAGTTCGAACACTCCTAACCCAAGTGACATAATAACGCGTGGTTCAACAACCCGCTAGTTATCTGTACTCCTTGAGGCGTACCCCTATACAATGAAGCGGGTCCATAGGTCTAACCATTCCATGGTGCATCCCATGACCCTATTCCACACATCACGACAATAGAACCAGCACAACAATCCAATCAAAGTGCCAAGTGGCAAAGTACAAGCCTTGGGCAAGGCGGTAAAAATTCCAAATTTTAAAAGAAAACCCAAAATCAAGCAAAAATAAATGGCCAAGTAGCCATAGTTAGTATCAAAATCCCCATGTTAGTGCCACAAACCAAGGAAATGCCCAAAATTGTAAAGCATGGCAATCAAGAAAAGTTGCTGGTCCTTACAAAATAAAGTAAAAGCTCAATTTACGAATAAAATCAACTTATAATAATGTCACACTACGATAACTGTGTGGCCTTATCTAGCCACCAAGGGGTACTCAACGAGTTGCTAGCACTCGAAACATCGAGCCTCAGCTCATAAAATACATATCAATAATACAACTGTCATCACCTAAATCTAAATCATTCCGCCACCACTTCGACAAGGCTAAACATAGTCATAGTTGCACTTAGGTTGCGTACATACAACCACATAGGGAGAGAGGAAAGAATCACATTTTATCTACTAAACCGAGTTTTGGCTCGAGTTATTGACCCATGGTACACCATTCCTCACTCTCAACATACACTTATACCGATTACCCTCAGGGTCGGTTAGCGTAAGGTTCACAACATAACATACAACAACATCACTAACATAACGGTGGTACATATACAAGGCAGATCACAATCATACATTCACTGAGTGTAACACATCACTTTACCACATTCTGCACCCAAAGTGTAAACACCATATGATAGGGTTCATACACTCACCGTATGACCCAAAATCACAACATGAAGCATTACATATTTGCACAAATCATACATACGATGAACATAGTACATCTCAACATAACATCCATTGCTACATAACATGGTGGTACACACATTTCTCCAAAGCATGGTAAAAACATCATGATACAACTCATTTCTTTTAACATCAAACTAGTCGTACAACACATTGATACACCCACATATCACAATATGCCACAATGCTCCAACACTACGTCATCCACATTATAATTCTTTTCACACCTCACAAACAGTAATTCACAAGTGAACCCTTCCTAGAATCCACAAGAAGGAGAGAGAATACTCCCATCCCCAACACATCAACATGATCACAAGCATGCACAAGGTGACATACCCATCATGTGTGTTCACAATATCACAATTATGACATGGATCACATCACGCTTAAAGCACATAACTCTTCCAATATCTACCACGATCATGCAATATCATCATCATCATGCAGTATCATCATGTAACACCACCACCCCATGTAACATCCTCGTATAACACCAATCTGGCCCATAGGTTTGAGAGCATGAACCTATGCTCTGATACCAAGTGTAACGACCCAAAAATCACACACACAAACAATACAGTAAAAGACAAGATATATATATATATATATATATATATATATTTTTACTTGACTTGCTTGACACATAACATGACGCAACATGTCGTTACAAAAGATATAACTAACTCTGTGAACAACTCGATACAAGGATGGCCATAAAAGCAGCACGGAAACGTCCACACCTATCAAGGACAATATATTTTTTTTAGAACAACATAGAAGCCCAGCCACATGACACTCTCACAGCTAGGGCAAGCCACAGTAAGAAATGATTGGAGGTTATTTATTTTGATAAGACACCCTAGATAAATTTAAAGGAAGAAGGTCAAATGAATTCACCCTTAAGACGTCATTAGTTCTTACTAAGGTTTAATTGAAGCTTGAGGTTTTATACGTAGTTAAAATAGCGCTCTTACTTAGGCTTCACCGAAAGAGCTTATCAAGAGGAAGATACTTACTTTAAATAGGCTGAGAGATAAATTGAGTGGTTTCAAAATTTTCTTCTCTTACTTTTTTAACCTTATTAGAAACTAACCATTATTTTCCGTTAAGCTTTTCTTTAGCGTTCACCAAAAGAGTAGTGTTTACTAGTTTAGTTAGGGATAACACGTTATATAAAATCACTTTGCAAGGATGGTCTCACTCTTGATTACTTAAGGTATTGTTTGTTTGCAAGGGAATCTAAACCACAACATAATTCTTTGAATAACACTTTTAGGTATCTTCTGTAAGGAAAAGCCACCCCATTAAAGCTTACATATAACCCATCAATACAAAGTCTTAGAAAGATTTTAATTTACACTTAATTATCAAGATCGAATTTTTACAATGCTTATGCCAGTGAAGATATTGAATATTATTTCTCACCAAGAAGAGTTACCAGCCAAAATACAAAAAAAGGACAAAACTACTACTTCACGTAATTCTCCAAGCAATTCCAGGCAAGAGGTCATATAAACTCTCTTTACAAGCAATGTTACACAATTTACAACACATTGGACATTTTTACAAGGAAAGTCATAAATTGTACAGATGAACCTTTAACACTCTTTTCCTCTAGTCTACTCGCATAATCCATCTGCCCAAATATTAACTAGAGTCAGTTCGCTAGAACTGAGCATGTTAAGACTAACCATTGCAACAGTAAGCTAACATTTTATAATATCATGAAAGTAAAATTCTAAACTCCAGAATGGATCAATCACAAACCAATAATCAATATGTTTCACAAGATGACGAGATTTAAACCAGCCAACAAGGAGGAATTCCAATATTCAAGTGAGAGAGATATTCCAAAGACAAACAAGGTGAGACCTTATTGGTGAAGACAACAAGGTTGAGAGTATTGGGATTTCAGCCATGTAATCCTATGGATTACGTGATTGAAATCTAACACCAAAACATCATTCTATTATTATTAACCAAAAGATAAAGATCAGTCAAATGACTTAACATATTCAAAATTGCTCGTTAACAAGACTGCATTAACGCACATCCATGTTTTAGGAAGAATATAGGCCCCAACCATATATGAACACAAATTAGTCAAAGATTAAAGTTAACTTCACTCGACTAAAATAAACCAACATACATATAATACTCACAACAGAAAAACTGAATCTGAAGATTCAAAATACCAAGTAATTCTCACCGAACCTAATTATTTTTCTTCAAGAAGTTAAATAAATTAGATTCTATCCAACTAAAATTACATACAACAACTATAGTTGGATTACACAGGCAAGGATCAAGAAGAAGTATTTTCGCCAAAGGTTGTTATTATCTTACATCACATAATCAGTAATAAACCCGTAATCCACCCCTCGTATGAACATTGTAAGAGTTAAGGATGTAGCTCACTAAAATATGTAGCTGAGTCGATTCCTACCTTTTCCATTTTCATACAAGTCTAGCCCAATTCGACGAAAGATAACCATTCTATTTTCATACATGCCTTAGTTAACACTTACTCAGAACGTCCCTACCTGAATTATTGAAGGTTTTCTAAGCTACATAAAGGATTTAAAGGAACCCCATTTCATTCGATACTTGAATTTAAACAAGCAAGGGATAGTCTGTTGAAAAATATAAGTGAATCGACACAATATCCTCTACCGTGACCCAACTCGAGTCACCAATCACAAGGTTTATAGTTAGCAAAGGAGGAATGCAAGCAAAATACTCTTCTTACGAACTAAGCCTTCTCTTCCGTCTCTAAAACAACATATGAATAGCTTGGGCATACCCATCTATTTCACGACTGTCTACTTGACCTATCCACATAGTCTCTCCAAAGAAAACATCTGCTACTACAGAGTTCGATTAAACTCTTTTATCTTATGATATAGTGACTCACATCACAGGATCTGCATTGAGTAGTCAATATTTCACTCACGTAGGCCTCTAAGAAAACCTCATGCTCACTATACGAGGTCTACATAGACGTTCAGCCCAAGAAAAATTTTTACCAAGACAAAAATAACACTTAGCCTAAACTGGCCATGAGTCGACAAATCTACAAATATTCACTAATGCTATTCATGGCTCAAGTTTATATCTGCTACTGCTGGTTTAGAAATCGAACTCAATGGCCATTGTTCACTATCGTCTCTAAATGTCACCCGAATTTTAAGAATTAAGCAGGAAACACCCAGGTTAAAGATCTAACACCCACAGTATAAAACATTAACCATTATTTTGCTATCACAAGGTAGTTACTCTTTTATTTTGAAAAGAAAAACGAGACAGAAAGGAGTGTAAACATGCTATCACAGTTGCTACCAGGGTATGAAAACAAACTACTCCCAACAGTCATTCCTTTCCTTCAATTTGGGTTGATTCACAAGGAAAAAGCAGAAGCCCATTCTAAATGCCATAACAGATAAAAATAAATAAAAATAGAAGGACATTCAATTCATGACATAATAAAAGGGTAGTAGAAGATTGCAAGGGGCAGGTTTAACATGCCTGGTTTAAAACATCATCTCGATATGCATATGAATGTTTCAATGCCGCTGCTTGCCCTTAACCCAAAATGCTCTACGAGCTTGAGCTAGCACCACATTCATGCGGTGAAAAAATAGCTACAAAGCCAACCCCATGATTTGAAGCTCAGACACAAGACATAAAGATTACATCATGCTCCTGGCTCTGAAAGGAATCTACCGTAATGATAAATAACCTTTTCCTGCATCAGGTTTGAGGACAGCATCAAACTCTCGGTGTAAACATTTCAGCTGTAGCTTGTAAGGTGTGATAATTCCAATAGGAAACTTTATGCCTACCAACCTGGTGACTCATTGAAAAAGCTCATATAATGGCAAAGAAAATTATGTTTCACGAATATTCTGATATGAAACAGATCGGCCTCTATGAGGTTCTCTTCCATGTGTTACATCATACAACAAGTAGGATTTTTTGTAAATAAATTTCATTAGGTCTACTGGTAACACCCTCACTGTCACATAACCAATTTTGAAGAAACAACCTCTGAACATGCTCTGGATCTGAAAGATATCCTGCTACCTTCATCTCCCAAGACATTTTCTCCAACATTGGGTAGATCTCCTATGCCTGTGGGTGTGATCTGTCACCTAGGACCGGCTCTCAAAAAATTCATCCCTCCTATGTCAAAGCAAATAAAAATCCAAAGTTGCCTACATTAAAATCATAAAATGAATACTAAATGGTATCTTAAATAGATGACTTCCATAGGTATCTAAATTGTAGAATTCATTTTCAAAACAGATCTATTGTCTCAAACAAATAAGTATCTGTAAATACGAACAATATAAAATGTTTTGAGCACAGCCAGAAAAAAACTGCATCTCTAGAAAAGGGATTTTCCCTTCCCCTTCTTATCTCCACCTATCTCAAAGTGTTTGCAACGCTTGATTGGATGTTTTGGTACATGTTTACAAGACTGGCATTGCAGCCTCAACACAATCTTTTTTTTTGTCTTTGCCTTATTGTGAAAGGCGGGTTTTGTTTGACCTCCGTAACCTGATTGTTTCCGATCTAAGTAACCTTGTGCAAAGTGTTCTTTTTGCATGCTTTATTTATGCAAAAAAATTTCTTTGTTTTTGGAATGTTCACCATTGCTTCTGCTGTGTTTTAGATACTCTTTGTCTTTGGCGCCGCTCCATCTGTTTCCTCTCCGATAAGGTTTATTAAGGAGTTTCAAAACCCTCTGCACTCACCCGCCTCTCTCTCCAAGATATACCCTCCACTTT
This sequence comes from Taxus chinensis, assembly GCA_019776745.2. Taxonomy (NCBI): domain Eukaryota; kingdom Viridiplantae; phylum Streptophyta; class Pinopsida; order Cupressales; family Taxaceae; genus Taxus; species Taxus chinensis. The sequence continues at coordinate 433,000,670 of CM034155.1, forward strand.
ACACATCACCTGGGCGGAAGCGAATTTCCAAAATCGAAAGGCAAGACAGCTCAACTCACGACTGTGGTCGCGTGCAACCAGAACATCAGGATCAACACCAACGGTTCTTCGGGATCACCCTGCAGCAGCTATCCCACTTAACTCTCTCTGGAGGCCACTGATTTTCTGGGATAAGTTTACTTCTCTACCCTGTAGCTGCTGCATATAGCCAATCACTTCCTCACGGCACTCTCCTAGGAGAATTTCAGTTCTACGCTCCACTGAAACTACCTGTACAGTACGATTTTGAGAACCCACACCCACCCTCGCAACATCAGGGTGATAGACCTTCATTTCACCATACCTCTTGAAACTCTATGGCATCTTGCAGCTGATCTAGATTTAAGCCATCGATCAGATTGTGATTCAGGCTTGGCACCATGGAGTAGAGGGAAATAATGTGCTTTCCAATGCCTCTACAGATTAAAATTACCCAACCACTTTTCAATAAATCATATTGTGCATAGTCTGGATCATTGATACCCATGAAAACACGTTTCTTTCAGGTATTCCATCAAATATTCCATGTGCCTTATGCGTCCATATCTTGCAAACATGTCTATCAGGCACTCCCGATTATAACATCGGACAAAAATCCTTTCAATTATTTTTTTGATGGATCTCCACAACCTGTATCAAAGCTCCACATTTGGTATAGGCATAGGCTAGGAGTGCGCTGGTCCAGAATTGAGTGGTTTTGGAAAAAAATTTATTACATTTGGTGAGATTGTGATAGCTATTAAGGGCGCCCCCTACCAAACTGACCCAACTCTCACCCACATGTCTGCAAACTCCACTCTGCCTTTAATTCTCTCTGAAAAGCTGTCCCATTCTTTCATTTGGTCAAGCACTTGATTACATTCACCAAACCTCTGCACCTTGCCAAGAAATCACGTGCCTTCCCATGCCCTCCACTCCATTTCCATTTTTTTTAAATTTATTTATTTCAAAAAAATTTACTTTCATTATTATTATTATTCTATTTCTATTTATTTTATTCTAAAACTCATTCTATTTATATCGTTATTCTATTTTATTTTTTATTTTTCTTGATCTCAGGTATGCCCCAACGGAAAAAGGAAAGGGGCACCACAATAAGCGAATGGTTACATGAGCCTTAATATTGCTTGTGTAGTCTTAAAGCCCAAAACGCCCAGTCAAGCTAACTAGCCATGCGTCGGCTTGTGACCATGTTGTATCTCCTGAATAAGTGGGTGGGTTGAGTGATTAAATGAAATATTTACGCAAACACCACTCCCAAACCGTGGCGCCACCACAAAACCTACTCTTACTCATTTGCACAACGAGGCTCAATCAGCTGGAGCTATAAACAAATCAAAAGGATAGTTTAATGATAACATAGGATGATATCGATAACAATCGATATAAAGAAGGTAATAATAAAATACAATCGTTGATCGATAATACAATCATAATGTCATTATTATTATTATTATCATTATTATCATTTTACAGCTTGTAAAATAATTATCAATTATAGTCATAATGGTCAGCAATCGAGGTCGACGAAGGCACAACGACACACCATGCTTAGCACTCGATCGCCATAAGAAGAACCGGTGTAACGTAGAATAGGGCATTACATTTTATACAAGAAAAATTATACGGAAACTAAAGTGATAATTGATGCATACGAATTGATAGAAAAGTCCATATTAACAAAAATGCTACACAAATCATTATGAAAGGAATATGAACCTAGTAAGGGAAGCACCATCTTAAGTTGGACGTAAAACAATTGTGATCACTTGTGGTGTCGTATAAAATTAAAGCAAGTCAAAAAAAATTATTCGTTATTTGTTGTGTTGTTCTGGTGTGTGTCGTAAGTGGGCATTACAATATCCTTATTGTTGTCTATCTTCATATGTGTATTCAATATTTTATATTTCTTTTTCCTGTACATGTTCGCAATTGTTCATCCATTATTTCTACTTCACCATTATTGTGTCTCGTTCTCATCTATAATATCAACATTATTTGTGTTTTAAAGTTATGCATGATGGTTCCACCTTGGATTCTGCTCTATGATAGAAGACCAATTTTTATTTTGGATATATTGGATGATAAAAATCTGTTCAAATTGCTCTGGGAATACATATGGCTCATCTGTGTGCATAAAATATGATTTTTTTATCATAGGAAAACCATTACCATGCATATAAATTGTTCTATTATTTCCTTTCTCAATCACTGAAAACCACTTTACTTGAAAGATAACCTTCCTAAAGGACTTGAAGTCAAGTTACATCATGTCCTCCAAAATTCTACAGTACTTTGTTTTTGTTTCAATTTCACTGGAATTCACCACATCAAAATATGTTGATATACCATAGTCAAATGTATGCCTAAGCTTATCCATCTTCTCAATATGAAAGTTCTTACCATATTCCAAAATGGATTTGTAATGCGTCACCTTGAGAAATGTAACATTTACAATGCAATGTCACTAAATCATTCTTAAATATTGACTACAATACATTTTTTACTAAAGAACGCAAAAAAAAAAACTATAAGCATGCACATACCTTCCCTAGATTTATTCCATTTACTATATATAATTCTTCCCTTGATATATTAAGAGGATTTATTTTACTTTCTTGCATAATATTATCTCTCAACCAATCACATGGGAATTTATTTGGCCATTTTGTTTTATGATTTTTAGGTAAGTGTGGGACTTGACTCATGTACCCCATCCTTCTAGATACTCTTCTATATCCAATTGTGTCAGATTTTTCTTTCTTTATTTTGTATAGATCTATCCATTTATCTATGCATTTTTTTATTATGTGCAACATAGAGGCAAATTTTCTCGTACTCATTTCCATCTTTAATTGAAATTTAGTAAATTATTAAAATTAATATAAAGATAAATTAAGGATAAGCTGTATAAATACTATATATTATATAAAAATTGATGCATACCTCTTACTTTTCTTAACCTCCCCCTTCCTTGTAGTAATTCACTTATTAATATATCTGGTTGAGAAGATCCCGGGATACTTTATGTACTAGAATGAAAATCAGGTAAGTAATTAGAACTAACATTCACCATTTCTTTGAATGTGATGTAACGCTTTGTAGTGGAACCCTTTGTTTGAGCCTTTTGTTGCACAAAATGCTTCAATACCTTCATTAAACGATCAACAAGACACATTGATCTTGATGCAAATGGACCACAATATTCTATCTCATTAACAAGTTGTATGAGATAATGCACTTGTGGATAAAAATATACAGTACGAAGAGACTTTTGAAGTGTACGCATTAATATGGGTGCTTTATCTTTGCAATATATCAGATATTACATTTTAATCTTTCTTGAGGACATAAACATGAAATATAATGTTTAACTAACATTAGTTTTGAGTAATAAATCATGTATAATGGTATGCAAAAACATATAATAAATAAAATTAAATATTATATGGTTACCTAATATATTTTGATAAGAAATATTTATTGTTGGTTATATTTCGATCAATGGTACTAGGAATAATAGTGGGAAGCATAACCTACAAAAAATAAGTGTACATTTCTTAAATATAATAATTAATTTATATCAATGAAATTTTAATAATATTAAACACATTTCAACTTTAAATATGAAACTTGCCTTAATCATTTTGTACCAATCATGTGTTTTTAATCCTATTAGGTCCTCATTTTCTTCTCTAGAGAAACAATTCTTTATTATGGCACCATAACTTGTAGGGAACCTTATTTTCTTCATGGCTTCATTGATATGATTTTTCTCCTTGGTGCTCAATCTCCAAGGAGGAGGGAGGAATGTGTTATCGTAATGATATGATCATAATGAACGAATGAATTTACTCACTTAAGTATTTCCTCAACCATATTCCATCTTCCTTTTTTCCATTAATAAGATTCTGTAGTGATATCGATACATTGTATCCAATGTGCATAACATGAACTAGGTGTATGATTGGCATATTCTTATAATACTCAAGTACGTAAAATATTGAGTACCTTTTCATGCCTGTGTTAGTTGTTCTACACAAAAAAAACAATTATAAATTAGTTTCATACTCAATGTTGATGTAAAAAGTGTCAACAAAATATCTATATTATTCCTCACCTCCACCATCATGATAAGAAATATACTGTTCGTTTGGATTCAAAACCCTTGGAATAGGTTCTCTTACTGGTTTTGTGTTAAAATCATTTTGTTTTGTTACTTTGTAATGATGATTAATAGGAAATAATTGTTTGTATTCATAGTATATATCCTTCTTTAAGTTTTTAGTGTCTCAAAATTGTTTGAAATCCACATGATGGGCACCCAACTTTCCTTTTTATTTGAATACCTATAGTCATGTATAATCATTATGTCAATGTATAATTTTGAAAATTTTCAACAACTATAAATGATTCACAATATTAAATCTCATGAATATGTTATATATCCACTAACCATAACATAAAAATAACCTTGGGGTGTCATGAATGGTCCAACACATCATGCGTCTAAAGAAGAAATCTCTCCTCCCAATAGGCCTTGATATTTCATGCATTTAAAATCTCACCCATAATTGTTTAAGATCACGAATGAGAGGCCTCAAGTATACATTTATATTATGTAATTTATACTTTCCTATAACCATCAATAAGTTAAAAATAATTAGATGATATATTCTATTTTTAATATTTCATATAACACTAAAGAAATAAAAGATATCAGTCAAGAAGGTTAATCACCTAGAATAATTAGAGGCAACATTATATTTTGCTTATTTATTGCCATCCATGGTGGGATATTATTGAATATTGCAAATAATGGCCATAAATACCATCCCGATGATTGAATTGAGAATGGATTAATCCCGTCTGTAGCTATTATTATTATAGAATTTCATTTCTCCCATGAAAAATATGGACATTTCTCATCAATTTCTTTGCATCTCTTACCATCCCCTACAATTCGTAAGGTTCCATCATTTATTTTATTCACAAAATGCCAACCCATGAGTTTTGCTAATTCATTACATTTAAAAAATTTCTTGAGTTGTGGAATTAAAGGAAAATGGCGAACAACTTTCCATGGAAATTTTTTTGACTCAATAAAACCTCGATGCTAATATCTACTAGTATGACATACATCGCATTCTTTTAATGATTCTTTCTCACCGTAATATAACATACAATCATTAGGACATGCATGGTAAACATTATAATTGAATCATGTATTTCTTTAAGAGTGTTTCACTTCCCTGTAAGACTAGGGAAGATGATTCCCCTTAGGAAGAATGTTGGCCTAAAGAAATATACATGATAAAGAACACAACAATCAATTGAAAAAAGCAATATCAAATATTTTAGTATCTAATCGTCATAAAACATGATTAAATTTTTGATATATGGAAATTTCAAGAAATGTAATATTTAATCATCAAATTTACCTATCTCAACAAAGTAGAAAAGCTAGTGTCTAACCACCCAAATATAGCCTTTATATTTAATACCAAAAATATTATCGATAATGCAATTACTTTTACACTTTCGTACAACATTTTTCTCTCCATTTCATTCAATTCAAACTCATTTTCAGTGAAAATGTCATGAAGTAAACTATCAATAGTTGGATCCATGTTTGGAACTTCAGCATTCAATATGTTATTTTGGTGTATATTCTCCACATGCGCGTTACTTGTATTAGGTGGAATAATATTGGGAACCTAAAATATTATTTTATATTATTACATAATCGATTAGAAGTATGTGAAAGTAAATCATGCCACATGACTAAGAAAGATAAGTAAAAATAAATTTTCTTTCATACCATGTCATTGGGTTCCATCTGACCATTTACTTTCAAGTGAGAAATAGTTATAGAGTGTCTCCATCTTCTAAGCCCTTTACATTTGGAGCATTCACAATATATACTTTACTCATATTGATCACTAGTGTAGGGTTGAGGACCACCACTAGAATCACTATCATTTGAACTACTCGACATTTTAAAATCTAGAAAATTTTAAATAAAAGTGTATTAAATGCTCAATTAAAAAAAGTGTATTAATGATAAAGAGTAAAAATGAAAACTATTTCTGTTTAATACAATTTCTAAATTACAAATACTCATTTTTTTAAATATATAAACAAACCATGTATAATGTAATGCCCCGTTTGGTAGTTTATTGTGGTTAAGAGTGGGTATCGATGGAAAAGCAAGGATGGACCAAGTAGCTGGCAACTGAGTATAGGAGAAGCTTCAACCAATGCAAATTTACTGGGATCTTAAAAGAAAATTCAACCAAAATTGAAGCTGTCACTGGGATGCTCTCAAATGAATTGCATTGTGTTAGAGCACAATAAAGAGTGGTGGCGACAGGCTATCTTTAAATATAAATTTAGGGCTACTCATGGGTGTGGAACGAGTAAATCTAGGGGGTGTTTGTAGATAGGAACTTAGTCTCTCTCATATTTGGTTGGAAGGATAGAATTTGAATAAGTGAATGCTGATTGTGTTTGTGAATAGGATTTAGTCTCCTCCCAACCACCCTACTTGCAGACTGTAATGACCATCATGTTTGTACCTTGTGTGAGGAGTCGGTGGAGACCCGTTTTTCTTCACCATGATCTTATTTTGATTTCCTTCTTCAATGCGTATAGGTGGAGTGTTGGACGCGTCTTTCTTGAGCTACAGGCATTGAAGGAGGGAAACGTGTTTGAGTGTTGTTTTGTCCTTTTGTGCAGTGTTGTTCCTGTTTCCTGCCATGAACCTTCTTCTTTCTTTTGTTTTCTCCTCCTTTGCGTATGGGCGTTTATTTCTCCTGGTACGTTTTCTCCGCCTCTTGGTTGCTGGGTGGATGCTGGGTTTGATAGGGTGGTTAGATGAAGCTACAAGCTAGTGTAGAAGGCGTGTTACCTCCACTTTATTTGAGTGCTGCGAGGTGTGTTCTTGTCAGGGTTCCACAACAGCGACCCGCAGCAGCAACTAGCTAGGCGGCAGGCATGTTGCAGTGTAGTAGAAGCCTTTGTGAGTGCTTCCAATAGGCAGGTTGTCCAACTATGTTGTTTTCTGTTCTGCATCAGATGCATCCTCAGATTCGGGACTATCCTTCAAAATATTTTTATCAAAATCGACTATGTGACAGTGAGAGTGTTACCAGGAGACTTGATGAAAATTATTGCAAAGATTCTCTATTGAGACCTTACTTTTTTTACGATGTAACTCATGGAAGAGAATCTCATAGGCGTGGATCTGTTTCATATCAGAATATTCATGAAGCACAATTTGCTTTGCAATTATATGAGCTTCTTCAATGAGTCACTAAGTTGGCAGGCATAAAGGTTTCTGTTGGAATTATCACACCTTACAAGCTACAGCTGAAATGTTTGCACCGAGAGTTTGATGTTGTCCTCAAATCTGATGAAGGAAAACGTTTATATATCATTACGGTAGATGCCTTTCAGAGCCAGGAGCATGATGTAATCATTATTTCTTGTGTCCGAGCTTCAAATCATGGGGTTGGCTTTGTATCTGATATTTTCCGCATGAATGTGGCACTAGCATGAGCTCACAGAGCACTTCGGGTTAAGGGCAAAGAAGCTGTATTAAAGCAATCTAGTGACCGGTCAGCCTTAATTAAGGATGCTAAGTCTAGGGACTGTTTTATGGATATGGAGTGTGTACCATGAGATTTTTTTGGTTAATAAAGCCATCTTCTTTTGCTTCGTCTCAGACTAGGGCTGCTCCTAATACGAGAGCACCAAGGTTAGGAGGTCCAAATCAGAAACAATCAGATGCATATGGAGATGGTGAAGGTGTTTGGATGAATGACGAAGGATCAAGTTCAATTGCCAAAAATGGGGCCTACAGAAGTCTTAGGGCTAATTTGGAGCGGTGTTCAGAGGATTTTGGATCTACTTCTGAGAAACCCAGGGATGCATGGAAACAATCTTTGGGAAGAGGAGATAGGGTGTCGCCAGAAGATCAGCGAGGGAATGATAATCGGGTGTCAATGTGACCCGACCGAACTATGGGCAGAGATGCACATTTCAGACTATACAATTGATTTTATGAAGTCAAGAGCATGGCCGTTAACAGAGTTTGGACCTTCAGCAGGCTGAGGAAGAGAAGTTACGTAGATTGTGTTGCTGTTGCCCGAGCCCTGGTCAATGTGCTTGTTGGATTGGAAGAATTCTAATCAGGCATGTTAAACCTACTCCTTGTAATAGTTTTCTACCTTCTTTCAGTATCTTGAAATGAATATTCATTCCTCTTGAATGGCACCTAGACAAAATGTTTTCGTGGTTGTTTATATCACTACCTGATTGTGTTGGTTGTTCCTTTAAATCTCGTTCCAATTTCACTGGTTTTGCTTGGAATGTTCTTTTCCTCTCTTATAGCTTACTCTATTTCATATTTTTCTAAATGGGCTACTGCAATATTGAGTGATGCAGTATATTTCGTAGGGAAGGAAACATTATATAGAGTTTCGTTTGCTTATATGACTCTCTTTTAAAAGAATTTTGTGATGGTTTTTATAATTGAAGGCTTACTATATGGAAGGTTAAGCCTTCATATCTCTATTTGGGTTGAATAAATACGTATTTCCTATTTAGGGCTCTCCTGTTTTGCTAAAAGGTACATTAATAGTGACATTGTGTTCTAAAACTTGTTTAAGCCTGTGGGCATTCCTTACTTTATTTTTAATTAGAAAATGACATTAGGGTTTTTGTTTTAGAACTGTACATGGTTGACTTTTGTACCCAGTTCTAGAGGATGAATAACCTGACATCTATTTTTGCCTCTACGTGTTGAGAGAATTACTATCCCTACTTCCTGGTTCAAAATCTTGTTTGATTAAAGTAAGGGGGAAACATTGTAAGTTTAATTGAATGAAATCTCTACAAATTTTATTAAGGGTCGCGAGTAAGCTATTAATAGCTGGACTAAAACAAAAGTTGTAGGTGAATCCATGGTATTGGACTCGTGAACTCGTTTCCTGTTAGATGACAGTTGATTACAGTGATAATATAATAGGTGGCTATTATATTCATCTGTTTGATATTTGCTAGACATTTCCTTGATAAGCCCACATGGATCGGGTAAAATTTCCATATTCTATACCATTGTCAAGGAGCTCATAGAACTTCTAGGTCTGACTGCACTGCGTAACCTTCCTGATGGATATGTGTGTCGGTTCTTATATTTTTGCTTGCACTCGTGGTAAGGTCTTTTGAGTTTGGGGCATCGCTGGTGTATTACCCACCGTGTATCAAATCCCTTTGTTTTCGAACTCGAATATCTTATTCTTCAAACTTGGTTACTAAAAGTCCCATTTTGTGGATTTGTTAAGGAAATCAATTTTTATTTTTATTTTAAAATAATTATTGACATTATCAGAAATATAAAAAAATTATTAACGATTTTTGGGTTTAGCCTTCCCTTATTTTATGTAGAGAAGTTGACGATTAGGATAAGGTTTGTTGGTAGAATAATGGCCCTTTTTGTGTCTAATTTTTATGCTTTTGGAAGAGTGGATTTGTTTTGTTAACTAGTTCTACGTTTAAGAAATCCTATAAGAAGGTAGTGGTAAAACTCCTTGGTTAAAACTGAAACTATAGTTTTTTTTCTTTTAAGGGCGTCGAACCCTTATTACTATGAAGCCTCCCCCTGGGAGATTTGGATAACGTCGTTTTGTTTCGCGCCTACGATCATAATTAGTATGTTTTTATCTTCTCTTGGACCTCTTTAGATGGATGGATTGAGTATTAGATTCCAATCACGAAATCCATAGGATTACATGAAGGAAATATCAACACTCTGGACTTTCTTGTTCCTAACCCATAAGGTCTTGCCTTGTTTTATGTGATTTTGTTCTTACTGGTATTTTGACTTTCTCCTTGTTGGATGGTTTAGATTTATTTCTTATGCGAATAATTTTGGAGTTGTGGGTTGTGATTTAATCCATTTTTGAATTAGAACATTCCTTTCTTGATATTGTTAAATGTTAGCTTACTGTTGCAATGTGTAGCCTTAACATGCTCAGTTCTTGCGAACTGATTCTAGCTAGTATTTGTGCAGATGGATTATGCGAGTAGATTAAAGGAAAGAGTTGTAAAGGTTTCATCAGTGCAATTTATGAAGTTCCTTGTAAAAAGTCCAATGTGAGGTAAATTTTGTAATATTTCTTGGAAAGGAGTTTAGAAGACCTCTTGCCTTGGGTTGTTCTGAAATTTCGTGATGATTTTGTCTTGTCCTTCTATAGGTAAACTGGTAACTTACCCTTGTGAGAAATGGTATTCAATCTTTACATTGATATGAGTATTGTAAAAATTTGATCTTGAGAATAAATTGTCAAGTTAAATCTTTCTAAGACTGAGTGGCAATATATTATAAGTAAATTAAAATGGGTCGGTTAACGCTGAAAGAAGCTAAACAAAAATAATAATTTTATATTGAACAAATAAATGTAGAGGTGATCTATTTGAAATCAAATAATTCCATGAGTGATCAAAATGAAACCATCCTTTGTGAAGTAAAATTTTTATAACTTGATATCCCTAGCTACACTAGCGAACATTATCCTTTTTCTGGTGAATTCTTAGAATGATCCTAAGGTGAAACAAATTGTTAGTTGATATAAGATAATAAGATTTAATAAGTAGGAGGAATCGGTTTCGAAACCACGCAATCTGTCTCTCAACCATTTGAAAGGTAAATTGTTTTCTTTTGTAAAAATCATCCAGTGAAGCCTAAGTAAAATATTTAATAATTTTCGATAAATCCTCAAGCTTCAATAAAAACCGGGTTAATAACTAATGATGTCATAAAGATGATTTCAACTCAACCTTCTTCCTCTAACCTTTTTCCAAGGTGCCTTGTATTTCTTCTCTTAAGTATGTTGAAAGCGAACCCATGTTGTCATATGGGCATGAACAAGTTCTAGTATCGTAAGTGTAAATAGATGGCCTTTTGGAATTAAATTACCCCTTTCTCTAAATAAACGAATTAAGCAAATAAATGTCATAATAGAGAACTTTTAAAGATGATTACTCAGTGTAAAAAGAATAAACTTAGCTTGGTAAGATGAATTGTATGAATCATATCTTGAGCCTCCTTGAAAACGTAAGCTAATAATTGCAAGATGTCTTTTTAAGATAAATAACCCTCAAGAATATCTCACTTTGGTTGGCCCTATTTTTTAGAGTGTTCTGTGGTTGGGCTTCTGTGTTGTCTTGTCAAAAAAAGAAAAGTGTATTATCCTTTTGGGTGTGAACGTTTCCTTGCTGACCTTGTGGTCATCCCCGTAACAAGTGGTTCCTAGAGTTGGTTGTAACTTTGTGACGACATGTTGTGTCGTGTTATGTGTCAAAGCAAGTCAAAAAATAATTATCCTGTCTTTTACTATGTTGTTTGTGTGAGTTTTTTTTTTCGCTACATATAACATCGATAGCATATCTAATTCTATAGATCCAATGCTAAATTTAAAAGTTTAATTATTTTTCATTAAAAAACCAACAAAATTGTAATTTTCATTTGTTTACATATTTATAAAAAATATTACAGATAATTCCACATAAGTTATGTCTATAAAGTTTAGAATCCTAATTTTATCATTTAAATTTGTGGTTTAATAATTTAAGAAATACCAATCACAATTAATATATAAATCACCAATAACACTTAATCACTATCATTCCATAAAATATTAATAGTACATATTTCCATTTTTAGTGTTTGAAAAAACTATTAAATATTTACTCTTCATATTAACAAATTTATAAAATAAAAAGTTGTGTTTTATTTTATTTTAATGAGGTGAAACAAAACCAATTTTACAATATATTAATGTTAACATGATATTTTAAATCAACATCACACCTTTTGTGGATTATTCTTCCAAAATAATATTATTGAAAATAGTATAAGAAATTTTTAAAAATAAGATTAATTCACTTTTTTTATCAACCATACAAAGAAAAATTAAATAAAGATGTCCCAAATTTAAATAAAAAGGTGTTCATAATTATAGAAAAATTAATATCCATACCATAAATTAAAAGAATGCACTGTAGAGGAGAACAATAATATTTTATTGGTTTATAAAACAATTTATAAACTAATAATTCAAAACTATTAACTCAACATTGATTAGGCCATCTATAACCAGATTTTAAAATTAACGTACTGGTGCAAGGATCCAGATGATCTCAATAAGTACCAATTGTAAGGCTGAAAGTTCCCTAGATATAATACCAAAATTCAAATATTTGGTGGGGATTCAGGAATGGGATATAGAATGTTTGACGTCACACATTTAATGCTTGACGTACGTTTTAAAACCCAACCCTTCTTTTGAGATTTTATGTAATACTTTGTACTTTAGCAATGTCATTTAAGTTTGGTTTTTTAAATTTTTTTTAGAGGAAAATTTTCCCAAACACTTCCATGATAGGTTTCGAGCCTTCGGACGATCTTGGATGGGTGAAATTTTAATCCCTAATCACGAGGCATCAATAAATACTATTTTTCTCATTAATATAACTCAATTTTATCCATTATTTGTGGTAGTAACAATTTCAGAGTCTTTGAACACATCCTTCTTCAACAATTTTTGCCATGATTTGTAGTTTAAGCATAACCAAAATGAACCATTTCAAATACATTTGAAATTTATTTTTTTCTCTCAAAACATTCTATTTTTCTTATAATTTTTTAAGGTTTCTAGATTCATTTTTTCAGCACTTGTGCCTAATTATGCTCACTTTGTTACACAAGAGTCTCTTACATCAACTACTAAGGAGGATCATATTTTGTTCCATGTACGGAATACTATTTTTATTTTTACTTTTATTATTAGATATTATGTATAGATTTTAACCATGTCCAATAATGTGATTTATTTAAGTTCCATTCAGTCATTCATGTAATTAAAGTGTAAGATTTATATCCTATCTTGCTCTAAGTCTATGAATAATAACATTTTATATTGATCCCAACATATCATGGACCGATATGACTTTGTAGAAAAAGCATAAACTGGGATTACCCTCTAGTCTTTTCTAAACGTAAATGATTGTTTCTTATTGTTTTCTTAGAAAAAACCGAACTGTAAATATTGTACTCTATAAATTTCGTATTTTTTCAATACGGTTATCTACTGAGATGCCCACAAAGTACAAAGAGGCATAATGTTAACAGAAAGCACACATCCTTATCTGAGTAATCTCGCGATGAAATTTGTTTGAACATGTTACTGATTCAAGGTGGTCATATTAAATAGTAAATCACATATCCTTCCTAGGGAACTTAATTAATACATCTTGATCAATATTAGTTAGATCTAAGCGATTGGAAAGGTTGAAGACATTTGACTATTGCGGGTATTTTTTGTGTTTGTAAAAAGCTTATACATAGGTTTCTTTTAGGGATAATTTAAATAGGGATGATGACTTAACTTTTTGCAAAATGTGAGGAAAAAGAAAATGATTTCATGAAGAGTGTGGTGGATGTGGTAATTTTCTTGACTTGTGAAATCCAATTTGAAATCAAAGATATACCTTTAACAATTTATCTTTAAAATTACAGAAATTAAAAAAACCTCCCCATCAACACAAAAACCTTTAAAATCTATATTTAAACACAAAAGACCCTAACTTTCCCAGATTTAAAAGAGTTACGTGAAAGGCATAAGAATATAATTTTATTTTTATAATAGTATAATCAACTTAGTATACAGGACAACCAGTTCTTTAATGTTAAGTTCATAGAACTTTAATAAAAAAAATTAGTTGTAAGAAATTTAGTCTGGTTTTTCTATAAAAAATACCTGTTTATCACGCCTATATGTTCAATCATCAAATGTCCAAATACAACAATTAATGGAGGAAGACACCCATAAATTGTTTCCTTTTCATGTTTCTCCACATAATTATGGAAAAATACCAAATGTAATGAATCCAATAACTACGATGGGGGTTTGGAGAGTGTGCGGAGGAATTCTGTTAGCACATATAAGCCTCGTTTAACCCACTGTGCCTGTCAAATCCATGAAGATCAGAATTATTGAAAGAATATGATCAATTTAATATAAAGATCAAATATATATAAGTTGATATGAAATGTGCAGCGTGTTATTTATTGAATATTGAAAATTAATTATTTATAACTTTGAAGTAAGACTTTCATAGTCTATTATTATAAATGTCAATTATTTTTAACTTACATGAGCCGTGCATGTCTTTTTTAGCAAGGTAAAATTTAAAATAATTTACATTTTAGAAGGAGACCACATGCTTAATTTAAAGTGACTACAAATTTTGCATGCGGTGAATATAATTAGTTATTTACTTGAATAATGTTTTCATTGTAATTTATAAAATATAAATTCTTATTATTTATTTAATATTTATTTAGCTTTTAGGGATTTAGTATAAAATATGTGAAATATGATTTTTATACACAAAAAATGATATTTATATAACCTAACAGCAATTTATACAATAATCTTAGAAATTATTGGTTTATAATTTTAAGTATGCATTTAAATAATTTAATACAATTAATATTTTTATTTTTATTTAAAATTTTATATTTACATAAAATTGTAGTTGAAATTATCTTATATCAATGTCTCAAAATTGTTAACATAAAACTTATGTGGTTCTTTTTATTATATTTCACTAACTGAGATAAATAATGGGCAACTTTTGTATAAGTTATTGTTTTTACAAAAGTTCAAACCCTGATTTTTAACTCCTACATATTCCTGTACGGATTTATTTATGATGTTGCAGGTGCACGTTTTAGAATCTAAATTCATCTTCTTTCTATATTTCCGTATCAGCCTAAAGACATGATACACAATCAGTAATCATTTCTACTTTTTTCCTTAGTTGTTTTTTATAAATAATTAAATAGTTAGATTCATTTTCTTTGTATTTTCTTACATTCCTATAATTAAATAAATTACTGTCTAATGTTTTACTTGGATATAAAATTTATTTTATTACATTCCTATAATTAAATATATTGTTTTCTAGTCTTTACTTGAATATTTGAATCCAATATATTGTAATTATGATTTTTATATTCCTCGCATGAATATTAACCTAGATCATGAAGAAATAATTATTCAAATGGAGGAAAGAAAAATTACATCCCAAAAGGCGATGCTAGAAATCCAACAAAAAAGTTTGAACTTCAAGAAAAAGACCTAGAACTAAGAGAGCGTGACCATAGACTTAAAATTGGATTTTCTTTACCAAAAGAAATTTTCAATTGTCCTCCTGAACAAAATAATAGTAAAAAGAGTAGTGTCACAAATACTCAAGGAATAAACAATAACATGAATAGTGAAACAAATCCTTCATAAACCAATGATGAAATAGATGATGAAATCAATGACAGACATTCAAATCTCCCTTCAAACAACACAACTTCTGTGATAAGAAGCCCTCCTAATATTAATTGTGATCATTTATCTAATTATACTCAAACAAAAAACACCCCTACTCTTCATTCTCCAACCCATGATAAAACATTAGATGTACAGAAGGTACAGTCCACAGGGAGAAAGAAAGCAACACTTTATGTGGATAGTAAAGGATAGGACCTACATGTTGAGGGCAGAGTAGAATTTTATCATATGTTGTATGATTATACAATGAGATTATTTGGACCTAAAATTGACAAGCCTTGACCCCAACAATTGAAAGAAAAAAAACAGTAACTTCAAGAATTTAAGGCCAAAAAATAAGGTCATTTTTTTATAATATATGGATGAAATCAATAGCTTGCAATCAAATTCATTAAAAAGGGGGATATCTAAAAAATATCCTAAAGAAGGACTGAAAATCACCCACAGAATCATATGTTGGAAAATAGACATGGAATGTTTTAAAGAAAGAAGCAAAGTGTGGTAGAAAGGAAAAAAAATATGAGCATTTAAAATATGTTACTATAGATCAAATATAGTAACATGGGTATATGTGAAAATTGGAAATAAGTAGTATTCGAGCTTTAAAATCTACAGTGGTCATTATTTTTTGTTTTTTCAAATTATAGATTAATGTTTTAGTTAGTTTATATTGTGGGTGACATTAAAGTTTTTCTTTCATGAAGTGGAATCAATATCCACTTCATTTTTTTCAATAAGAGATCAAATTTGCAGGAAAAGAGGGTTTTATAAAGCCGAGGAATGAGAAGATTGAAAATATTAAAAACTCAAATGATAATAGTGATGCAGCAGATCATTCAATAATTTTTTTATAAGATTTTTTTGTTGTAAACATTATTACTATTAGAAGGAATTTTTTTATTTTATAAACAAATATATATTATACTTATATTAATTATTTCCTTTTCGTAATGTAGGAATTAACACAACCATGCTTAAGAGGATATGATACTTTTTAAGGAGATAATAGAACATCTATTCGTATGGATAATGGAGATAATGCAACCACGAATGAACAAAATTCTTTCAAAGAATTTGAATCTCTATTATTATTGAATTATAAGGATGATATATAGAAATGACTTATAAACATCAAGTGGGAGTAATTTTCTAGTTTATTAAAATGTTGTAATGGTTTTCCAAAGATAATAAATATTATGAGTTGTTATGACAATATTAATCAAGCAAAGTGTAGAGCACTTTCTATAATAAATAGGACATATTTTTTCTCCACATGATTTTTATTATGTTGTTATTTGTTGGTTTTTTTTTAAATAACTATTATTTTCCTTATGAATAGTTAGAGCTTTCTTTGAAATTAAAAATGACTGTACAAATAGAGGAAAATATTATGTAGATTGTTAAATAATTATAGTCATATCATTTAATATGAACAATAAATATTGACTTATAAGATATTTTACAATTTATAGTAATGAAAAAAAATAAATTTACAAGAATATTCACATTTAATAATAAAATTATATTTGTTTCTTCCAAATGTAGAAAATTCCTGAAAATATTTATCTAAATGAATGTCAAATTGGATCTTAATAGTAACATTTCTACATTTTTGAAAAAGATAATTTCAAAATTAAATATTGTGGAAATCAAATTATAGCTTCCATCTACAATTTTTATGTGGTAACAAAAACTGTAGAAATAAATTGTTGAAATTGCCATAATATAACATTGGTGAGAGTCACAAAACTATAAATTGTGGAATTTATACAAATATGGAATAAATAGAAAAACTACATTGTTTTTTAATATTGTGGAATACTAACAAATTCACTAATTGTATAAATGTTATAAACATTAAGAAATGTGGAAAATGTACAATTTAAAAAATGGAGATTAGCTATGAATTTAAAAAATTGTAGACTATCCATGGTATAATGAATTGTGGCAAAACTACAATAATATATCAAAATGTGGATAAACTTTAATTTCAATTCCACAATTTTAATTTTTGGAATACCATGTAACCATTAAAATATTGTTGAAAAATTGTAGCAAAAGGCCAAGTTTGTTGTAGTGGCCTTTGATTGTTGTGTACATTTCTCCAGTGTACATGCAATCTTTGTATTCTTCTACTTGATGTGACATTTGCAACTTGATCTACTTGCAATGATAATTTAGGCATTGTTTAATTCTTACCCTTAATGCACATGCAAAAAATTAAACTCCCTATGTGAGAAAAAATAATTATTTTACTTGCAATACTTTGCAAAAAAAATCACCCATGTATTCCATCTACTATGGGAACCACCTTCGGTTCTAATGCTGACATTTATCTATATACATTCTCCTTTGTCTCATCTGGACATGACATATACATACTTATCAAAATACAATTTCAAGTGTGCCGACCTCTTTAGTAGATTTTAAGGTAAAGTTGTAATTCTTAAGGTAATGACTCACCCTTCTTTTGACCTGGGCATATTTTTTAGCAATAATCACTATTTGAAAGTAGCTTTATTAAAATACATCATCTTGGTCTTCTTTTATTGACCTAGTGCATGTATCCTCCATCTCAATCATTGGTTACTTGATTAAAAACATGGCATATTATAAGGTACAAACACCAATAATTTAATTGGAAAATATGTCCCCCTCTTACGAGACTCGACCCATCATTAGGATGGAAATGACATCTGACTCAAGGTGAGTTTAGGTTTTTTTTCTTGGAACACGTGTGCAAACTTTAACCTGAGGTTGAGCTGAGATAACTCGATGAAAGTTAGGTTGGAAAAGGGGAAAACCCTAACTCATTTTCATAATTCCTCAAGCTCTGTTCCAGCTAATTAAACTCTAACAAAATTTTCCATGGGCAGCCATGAATGAATCTTCAATCTCTTGTTTTCTTTGCTTGGTATGCCATTTTATATTTTCTATTATTGTTGGTGCCTTTTCTTGTTCATGGTGGTTTATATGGCATCCTTTATGTTGTCTGGCATTGAAGAAACTAGGGCTTCTATTTATCATTTTTGGGTGCTTGATTTGAATGTGCTCTTCCCTACACTTAATATTTCCATCAGTTGGAGTTTGAAGTTTCAGATTTGCGTTATTTCTACCTGGAATCTATCCTAAGGTTAAAATCTCTCCATTTGGGTTTTTTATTTGAATACTGGTCACCATCACTTCTTGGGATTTGGTTATGCATGATGTTCCTCTGATAAATAATTATTTACGATCACTAAGAGCCTCTTATTGATGTTTTTATGCACATCTCAGGCTCTGTTTTCTTTGATGGATGCCATTTTTCCTAGGTGAGCTTGTATTTGTTAATATTTGCTTTGATAATGATCATCAATTATGGGAGATAAAGCTTTAGACACTTTCAATGGCCATCCTCATTGTTTGTTGAAACTCGAGTTCTAAAACTTCTTTCGTTGATTATTCTAGGAATTTATGGAGTTGGGTTTTTCAAATTACTCTATATTTTGAGACATGACCATCTCCACTAATCTCTATTAAATCAAAAAATATGTATCCATTGTTCGTATGCATGATGTCATTTAACTGGAGCTTCGAATAGTATCAGATCTAGTCAATTTGAGACTAATATTTGCTTCACCCATCAGTTGGGTTTTATTTTTGTGCCTAAACATGGCCGCCATAGAAATATATTTGTGGGTAATTGTAGATATGGGAATCTTTTCATTTGTCATTTATTCTGATTTATAAAACTCATGCTATCGATTTTGGGTATTTACATTCTTTGTAGTACCCACTTCCCTTTGATACTAATCATGATACTGCTTATTATATTATAGACATGATTATGGACCTTATTAAAGTATGATGATAGATGTAGATAATGAATTATTGTTGACTTGATTCAGTTATGATGCATGATGATTATTAGAGGCATTTTTTATATTTATTATGATATACTGTTTAACATAGTTATATTATGGATGTTGTGTGGACTTGTGATATTTGGATATTGTTAGACCTAGAAATGAAAATTATTGGATGATGATATAGTTGTTGAAAAAACTATAAATGATATTGTTAGATTTCTTTGATGTTGTTGTGATTTATATATCTAAATGATTTTGGGAATTATATTTATATTATTTTGGATGTTCTGATATGGCCAAGAGCCCGAAGGAGGTATTTATTTTTTGCAGTTTAAAATATCACAACAAACATCGGGTGATTGGAGACCAACCAAATTAGAATTCTATACGAATTCAATAAGGTCACAATGACAACTAGTATTTGTTTGTCCATGTTTGTGTGTGTTAGGGATTCCCATAAGGGGATGACATTTAAATGTGACTAAGGGGTTTTATGTATTTATTTTATTTATTGGTCCATTTGTTTATGTTTGCATGTGTTTATTTTGTAGTTCCTTTTTCCCTTTTATTATTCATTAAATGGTGTGTAATTTGGTGAGTAATCATGTTGTTAAGTTAGTTAATTAAAAAATATCATAAGCAAGTAATTAATAGAGTTGTTGGCCTTGAATTAAAGTGGTGTAAGAGATGTGTAACTGATGCGTAAGTTGAATTTTGAGTTTTAAACACTCCACCTTCTTGGAAATTTGAAATCTTCCTTCGAGGCTGATTTTGGAGGCTTGCGGGACAAGTTAAACTTTTCACATACCTATTACATTTAATTACCAACCATACCTACGGTTGGGGTGTTGAGATTATAATTTTATAATGCTTTTTGAGAAGGTAAATTGTAGGTTTTAATTAAACTTTTCTTACATAATTTAATTTCAATCCTTTAGGGTGTGGGTTGGATTTGAGTGGGAAAGTAAATTGTCATATTATTCACCTACCTATTTATTATGCTTTGGAGAATGAAGTTAACTTTGGGGGTTGGAATTGAATAATTGAGAATGTTGTGCCCACTTCCCTTTGACACGCTTTTGATACTAATCATGATACTACTGATTATATTATAGACATAATTATGGACCTTATTATAGGGTGATGATAGATGTAAATCATGGATTATTGTGGACTTGATTTAGTTATGATGCATGATTATTATTAGAGGCATGTTCGATATTGATGATGATATATTGTTTGACATGGTTATATTATGGATATTGTGTGGATTTGTGATATTTTGATATTGTGAGTAGACCTAGAAATAGAAATTATTGGATGATGATATAGTTGTTGATAAAACTATAAATGATATTGTTAGATTTCTTTGATGTTGTTGTGAGTCATATATCTAAATGATTTTGGGAATTATGTTTATATTATTTTGGATGTTTTGATATGGGAACGAGGTGGAAGGAGGTATTGTATTTTACAGGTTAAAATATCAAAAAAAACATCGAGGGATTGAAGACCAACCACATTAGACTTCTAGATGAATTCAACAAGGTCACCATGGCAACTAGTATTTGTTTGTGCATGTTTTTGTGTGTTAAGGATTCCCATGGGGTGATCACCTTTAAATGTGACCAAGGGGTTTTATGTATTTCTTTTATTTTTTGGTCCCTTTGTTTATGTTTGCATGTGTTTATTTTGTGGTTCCTTTTCCCTTTCATTATTCTTTAAATGGTGTGTAATTTGGTGAGTAATCATGTTGTTAAGTTGGTTAACTAAAATATGTAATAAGAAAGTAATTAATACAGTTGTTGGCCTTGAATTAAAGTGTTGTAAGAGATGTGTAAGTGATGCGTAAGTTAACTTTTGAGTGTGAAACACTCCACTTTCATGGAAATTTTAAATCATCCTTGGAGGATGATTTTGAAGGCTTGTGGGACAAGTTAAACTTGTCCCATACCTCTTACATTTAATTAGCAACCATATGTTATGACCCTCATGTGTGGATTTCAATAATGCCTCAAGGTTTTGGTGTAACAGTTCATTACATTTTGTATTAGAGCGACCACCTGTGTTTGAATCCCACTCGATTGGTTACATTATGTAGTTGGGCCCGTGGGGTGCCTAAACGTCAGTGAAGCAAGGATCATACGTATGGGAGTGCGGGTGAAAAATCAGCCCGAGTCAGGCTCTATGGAAGTATGGTGGGATGTTATGATCCTCATATGTGGATTTCACTAATTCCTTGAGCTTTTGGTGTAACGGTTCGTTACACCATACCTACAGTTGGGGAGTTGAGATTAGACTTTTATAATACTTTTTGAGAAGGTAAATTGTAGGTTTTAATTGCACTTTTCTTACATGATTTAATTATAGTCCTTTGGGGTGTGGGTTGGATTTGAGTGTGTAATTAAACTGTCATATTATTCACCAACCTATTTATTATGCTTTGGAGAATGAAGTTGACTTTGCAGGTTAGAATTGAGGATGTTTGATGTGACATCTTACATTGACACACCTCATTCTCTTCCCTTCCCTCTTCTGTTAAATTTTAATTCCTTTCCTTGTTTTGGGGTTGCTTCATTTTTTGAGATTTTTTTAAAGTGAATTCCTTACTGTTTTGGGGAGCTCTTGCATTAAAGAATTTTTTGGAAGATTGTTTCATGCTTGTGCTTGGCTGATTTTGACTGCTTGCATTGGGATAAAGCTTGTTGTTTTTGAACTCGGAACAACTCCATCATGGAGAGGTAGGAGCTTGGCTCTTGAAATGGTCTTCATTTATCAATGTATAAGTTAATGTATCAATGTTTTTTCATGTTTGTGGGTTTTTCGGTGGGTGGCCTAGGAATGGTGTAGGAGAAGACTATGGGGTTTATTTTGTGGGAGGAACAAGTATGTTATAGGGAGGTATAAGGGTGGAGGGATTTGGAATTTGGATTCCACCTTACAAATAAATAACTTGCATTTATTTACTCGTTATGGGGTTCCATAAGAGATTGGAGAGGCATAAGGAAATGTGAGGAACAAGGGGTACTTTGCGGAGGCATAAGGAATGTTAGGGATTTGATATACTATATTTTGGTGGTTTGTAATTTAGGTGGTGATACCCATTTCCCCTTTTGGGAGGCATAATAGCATCCCCCATAGTTTCTTTCTCCTTTGGCTTGCTTAAAGAAGCCTTATTATTATTTTTCATTCTTTAATGTAGTTGTAAACTACATTCTATTCTTGAATTTGTTTTTATTATGAAAATGTTGCTTGTTGTGTTTGTTGAAGTATGTTGTTGCCATGATTTTGATCACATATTTAATTACATTATGTTTGGGGCTTGGGGACCAATGAGGAAGGATGGATTATAATTTTTATTGGATGTCTTTGTTGGGTGGAGCATTGCATTTCCCCTGCTCTTGTTGTGATCAAATTGGAAGAATGAGAAATATGCATGTTGTTGTTCTGGAGATGAGAAAAAAAAAAGTTTGACAGTCCATTGTGAAATGAAATATTATTGTAGCCCTTTCCCACTTTGAAGTGGATAATCTGTAAATTAATTGTAATGGAAAGATACTTTGTATCGACAATGAAAGTTGAGAATCAAAATATAAAAGAGTTATACTCTGTTTTCTACTTTTTGGAAAGAATGTGAAAGAATGATATGTATTTTGTATGATGTATTTTGAAATCAAATTGAAAGGAAGTTGTAAGAGTTTCATTTGAATTAATGGAAGTGTTTTTCCTTGTTCATATGATATTATTTCCATTGGAAATATGTGTTTATCATGCACTATGAAATCCCTGTTGATGTCGAATCACAACACCCCCGAATGTCTGTAACTCGATGGGTTGAGACTCTCAGTGTGATTTCATAACATGGAGCTTTTCCCAAGTGTGGGACCTTGTGAAACGGGAAAGCTCTCCGGATGAAGGCCGGTTCCTATTCCTCTGTTCAGATGAACACATAAAAATTCAGAGTGTTTACTCAAAAACCCTAAACTAATTTTCCAAGGAGATAGGGTAAGAAGATGCATAAAATAAAACCTAAACTACAAAGGTGATGCACATAGGATTGAGGAACACCTGTCTTGCCAATAAACACAAACCATTAAAATGCAATGCAGGATCATGCACAAATAACAAAATTTGCAATGAAAGATCGGGAGGATGCAAATGAACACAGATATGGTTGAGAATCATCCACATACATGCATTATTTTCTCCAAAAATTGATATAATACACTACAAAATGCCAAGAGGCAAAGTTGCATTACAGTTTTAGATGGGAGGTTTGAACTCCACAAATTCACCTGCCAAAGAGAAGAAGGGAGGGGCAAAACAAGAATTTCCAACCTTTAGAAAGAATCCCCTCCTTAAAATTTATATGAATAATGAGAGAGAAAAGAGAGAGAAAATCCAAATCTACCCCAACCACCTCTAGGTTGCATTTAATTCATCTCATTATGGCGGTAGGTGAGAACCTTAGCAAACCCAAAAAATGGTGAATTGTATTTCACATTTTAAAGAATTTTTTCTCACTCAATTAAAGATATATAGTAGTTGTTGGACAAAGGACCTCGTAAGATTTCTGAAAAGTCCAACCTTGTGTTAATCCGAGCTCCCTGTGAAAAGTTATGGCCATCTGAATATCTACACCAGGGTTTACTTCCTGTTAGCGCTCAAAATGTTGCGCCTCCTGAAGGTGCACCTCGGTGCATTCATCCTTATGTTGAAATACTCTTACCTGTACAATAGGAGAATCCATTTTTGTGTTGATAACTTCTTACCTGCGCCATAGGCGCATCCATTTTCGTGTCGACATTTCCTGCTTTGTGCCTCCAACCTGCTAGCGACGCAATAAATGTCTGGGTCTGAGTTCTTTGATTTCCATATTCTTCCATTTTTCTATATCTACTTGAGGGGGAATATATATACAAAAATCCCTTTTTCGAAAGTGAAAAAGTGAAACACGTGAGGAGAAAATGTATTATTCTACCCTGTTTAAAATATAGGATTTTGGAAAGAATAGAAACTGCATTCTTGTTTTAACGTTTGATTGAAGGAAATAAAAATATTTAAGACCAGCATGGAATGAATTCAATGTTTTATTTCATGAACAAAGAGATACTTAATCTTTGTTCTAGAAATGTGTACACTTCTTTCAATTCACTATATACTTTGTGAAATTCCTTTATCAAATGTTCAAATAACCCTGCAAATAGATAAGAGGAAAATGAAATAATAAATTAGACTTAATGAGAAAAAAATGATCCTAAACCAAACTAACAAAACTTAAGGAAATGTCTTGAAAACCTTCCAATCGAGTCGAGGCAAATCTGTTGGCTTTTTGCTGTAAAAAGAAACTTGTAATTTTGAAATGCAAATCAATCCAACAGTTTTACACTTGAAATATATCCTAACACTTTCCTAATGGAAACCTCCATGACCATTTGACATGTTGAAGGAGAAAGAATGAAAAATTTGAACAAAAATTTTATAAGTTAAAATTTAGCAGTTTGCACTGTAAAAGCCTGCAGAAAGTTTTCACAAAATTTACCCATTAAACTTTATCAAATTAAAAATTTAATCTTTTCTAAGTAAAGAGGACGTTGATATATTTCTAGAAATTCCTCATTTTCCCAAAAATGAGCTCTCTATCAAAATGTATGGCCTTCTGAAGTTTTTCTTCACTTGGCGTAAAAAAACATTTTTGGGAAAAATTTCCTTGGTGGGCCCGAATTTTTCCCTTAGCACTTCAGAATTTTTTTTGGGAAAAATTTCCTTAATTTCCCCACCACCCCACCAACCCCCAAAAAATCTGAGGCTACCACTTGGCACCACGAGGAATTGGCAGAGGGGCGGATCCCTTTTTAAACTTAGCGCTTAAAAAAATTGAGAAAATTTTCGAAAGTTTCCCTGCAAACCGGTAGCCAATCCAGAGCTGTCACGTGGCATCGCGAGGGGTCGGTGGAGGTGTAGATGAATATAACCCTTTTTTACCTTCTGGGCACTAAAAACATTGTATCCCTGCAGCCCCACTTTCCCTGCATGGCTTAGGAGGTGTCATGTGTTCCTTGTGGACTCGCGGGAGCGCGGGCACAAGGATGACTTTTCAACCCGCACGGGAAATTGCCAAAATTTCTCCCACCACCCCGCTGACCCGACTACTCCTCTAGGAAATATTTATCCCCGCAGCCTATAGACCTGCCGGCCCATAACTCGAAAAATATGAGTTAGGAGGATTTATTTATATCACTTGAAAGGTGAGGAAATTTACTATCCAATGGGAATGATTTAGAAATTTTTTGAATGTGTTAATTTTGAGAAAAATCAGGTTGAATCTTTGAAGCCTATTAGACAATGGGTATGGTGAGGAATTACCCTCTGAACCTATTTGAACTTTCTAACCCTAAATTTTGGGACCTTGTGACCTCTAATAACTTTTAATAAGAGAAAATTATATTCTAGTGGATAAGAATAATTCTGGAACTTGTTAGTGAAAACTATTGTCTTCTAACCTGGTTGTAGACTTTCTTAAACAAAAAAAAATTATTCCATAATTTTCCTAACTAATCCTAGGTTGTTCTGGGGTCTCAGATGCGTTGTTTTAGCTGGTGTTACAGTTGGTATCAGATAAGTGGTTCAAAATATTTGACCATTGGGCACACTAGAAAACTTGAGACATGAACCTTAAATCTAGCACACTTGTGAATATAGAAAACAACTTAGTTTAGAAATTACATATTTTAGTAATCACAAAAACTGAATAAAACTTAGAAAGATGAACTAACTCTCCCCTTGGTCTATGCAAGAGGCACAGATAGAATGAGGGGTCTTTTCACATAGAACTAGACTTACCACCAGCATATCATGATGTAGTAGCTATCCTACCCCATATTTGGTATATTCTTCAGGATGTTAATGCCACTCTACGTGGAAGATCAATAGGAGGACATGCATCTAGACATGATAGAGTCACTTCCATCGAGGGTCATGTATCTCCTCAACCCAACGAGAAGCATAGAGGAGATAACTTCCATACAGAGTCATTCAGAGTAGAGTCACCATAGAGGGACAAGGTAACAGTGTTTCAGGACATAGAGAGAGGTCTCAGATCCCTAAGCTTAGGGATGAGCATATAGAGAGGCCTAGGGGCCATCAGACCACAGCTGTAGATCATAGCAGGGAGATCCTGCCACTTTGGCCATCACATTATTTTTGTGACATAGGTGGATTTCAAGTAGAGGCCTAATTGGTGAGCTTGAGTGGATGCTTTAAGTTATTTCCTTATTCTAGCAACACACAATATCATGTTGTGATCCATCTACTGAGGGATGGAGCTGGTGTCTTGTGGCAGATAGAGGAGCAGAAGCTCCATGTTGATTCTAAAACCATTACCTGGGAGCTCTTTGAGGAGCATTTCTGGAGAAGATATTTTTCACAGAGGTTCATTCAGCAGTGGATAGATGAGTTCCATGACCTCTGACATGCATCTCTTATAGTGGCTGAGTATGAGAGTAGATTTATGGATCTACTCCAGTATGTTGATTGCATGTAGGATGAGAAGGTACAGATCCACAGGTTCATCCAACGTATGAACCTAGACATTGGAGGTGCAGTGTGAATCCATTATCCACAGACATTAGCTGAGGCTATCAACAAGGACTATGTAATAGAGAAGACTCGTAGAAAGACCAAGCAAGAAAGAGATCGAGTCTGGAGTGGCATATAATAGATGTAGGACAACATATCTAGGGGGTCAATACCTCTTCCTCGTGGTGGATAGGGTTTTTCACAGTCATCTTTTAGACAATAGCAGAAGTATCAGCAGTAGTCTCACCCACCTTATAGACCTCCATAGAGGTTTTATTCACAGAGAGGTCAGAGTATGGGGTCTCCTCCTAGGGGTACCATTAGAACACAGGGTGTCCAGAGAGCTCACTCAATAGGAGCTCACTAGTAGAGACCTCAGAAAACCACAGCCGGATCATCGAGGTCCACACCACAAACCTCCAGATTATCGATCGGACCTTCTACACAGGGTAGAGGATTAGGCAGTTGTTTTGGTTATGGTGTTATAGGACATTTTTTGAGAGACTCCCCACAGAACCCTAATAACAAGGGTAAGACACAGATCTCAGAGCCTACTATTGGTGATATGGGGCATAATCATAATATGTAGAGAGAGGTCAAGAACCGCCATGCAGAGCATTAGAGTACAATTATTGAGAATTTAGGTAACATTGGTATTCCTACCTCGATTTTGTTTGATTCTAGTTCTTCTTATTCTTTTATTGCACCATCTTTAGTAGAGTGATGCAAGCTAGTAGTAGTTAGGCAAGGTCATAGTTGGGATGTTGTGATCACTTTTGGAGCCAAGATCTCTATAGACTCCTTAATTAAGGAGTGTGTGGTAGATTTTGGACCTTTCACCACTACCTTGGATCTCCATAACCTTCCTTTGGGATCATATGGAGTCATCTTAGGTATGGATTGCTTATCTACACACAGGGCCAAAGTGGATTATTACCAAAAGATTATATCTTGTGCAAATGATTTGGGAGTTGAGTCAGTGATTTCAAGGGTCAAGAGACCCATTTCTATTCACACCATCTTTTCTATACAGCTTAAGCGGTTTGTGTGACAGGGTTGTCAGTTGTATGCTATTACAGTCAATGACAGATAAGAGGATGGGTCTAGTGGACCATCGCTAGATGATCACCCCATTTTTAGAGAGTTTGCAGATGTCTTTCCTAGGGATATATTGGGGTTAGCACGCCCATGTGAGATTGATTTTCATATAGATCTAGTTTGGGGAGAAGATACTATCTCACGAGAACCTTATCGGATGACCACCCCAGAGCTCTGCAAGCTCAAGTTGCAGCCGGAGGGCCTTCTAGAGAAATTTGTTATCCATCCTAGTGTATCCCCTTGGGGTGCACTTGTGATCTTTGTGAAGAAGAAGGATGGATCCTTGTGGTTGTGTATTGATTACTGCCAGCTTAACAAAGTGACGATCAAGAATTGTTATCCCCTTCCACCCATTGATGATTTGTTGGATTAGATGAAGGGAGCCAAAACTTTCTCTAAGATATACCTTAAGTCAGGTTACCATCAGCTAAGTATTTCAAACGTGGACATTTATAATACCACCTTCCGTATGAGATATGGCCACTATGAGTTCACAGTGGTGCCTTTTGGTTCGATGAATGCCCCCGCAGTGTTTATGAGTTTGATGAATGGGGTAGTTAGAACCTTCTTATATTTCTTCATTCTCATCTTCGTTGACGAAATTTTGATTTACTCACGTATGTGTGAGGAGCACGAGGGGCACCTTCGCTAGGTTATTCAGTGTCTTTGGGAGCAACAACTTTATGGGAGCTTGGATAAGTGTGCATTGTTTAAAACGGAGGTGCATTATTTGGGTCATATAATCTCTGGGGAAGGTATAACTATCAATCCTTCCAAGATTAGACCTATTATGGATTGGTTATCACCCACTACTATGAATGAGGTGTGCATCTTCATGCGATTAGCAGGTTAGTATCAGAGATTTGTTCAAGACTTCTCTCAGATTGGAAACCCCATCACTTCCCTTCAGAGGAAAGGAATAAGTTTTCTTGGTTGGATAGGCACAAGTAGGCCCTCGGTATACTGAAGGAATGTCTCACTACAAAACCTATTCTCACAGTGCTAGAGCCACATGGTGCATTTTTCGTTTGCACGGATGCTTCTTTAGTTGTAGATGTGTTGATACAGAGGGGAAGAGTAGTTTCTTTTGAGTCTAAAAAACTCAAATATTACGAGCTTAATTATCCAACTCATGATCTTGAGCTTGTGACAATTTTGCATGCTTTGGTTTGATGGAGGCACTTTCTACTTGGTCAGACATTGACACTCAGGACATATCACCTGAGTCTTCACCACCTCTTCACGCAGCCCAATCTTAATGCTTGTTAGCGGCATTGGATGGATTTGATTTTTGAGTATGATATGGTGATAGAGCATTTGAAGGGGAAGGAGAATGTTGTGGCAGATGATCTAAGAAAAAAAATACATCTGGATATGGCCACCTCAGTGACCACAAATTTGTGGAGTAAGATTCTTCAGCAGCTTCCTCTTGATAACTTCTACATTGTAGTTTGAGAAGAGATCGAGCCTCATAGACCCCTTGAGGGGAATTTTAATGTTTTATTTTAGAGACGAATGGTCTTCTAAGGAATTGAGGCCATATTTATGTTCCCAAAGATGGAGGCCTGAGGTATGACATCTTGACAGAGGCACGTCATGCACCCTGTTAAGCCAATCTCAGGGTGAAGAAGATACATGCCACCTTAAGATAGTTGTATTATTAGAGAGGACTTCATAGAGATGTGGCCTAGTTCGTGTCACAATGTTTAGAGTGCAAGAAAGTAAATTCTAATCATCAACATCTAGCCAACCTTCTCTTTCCTCATTCTATACCAGAGTGGAAATGGGACACCATTTCCATAGACTTCATTGTTGGGCTATTGATGTCGAAATATTACCATGACGCCATCATGGTCACGGTTGATAAATTGACAAAAGTGGCTCACTTTTCTCTGGTGAAGACCACTTATACAACTAGTGTAGTGGCACGAGTATATTTGGATGAGATTATTAGGTTGCATGGGATTCTACGGAAGATTATTTGTGACCGTAATCCTTTGTATACTTCCCATTTCTAGACTACCATGTAGTATACCCTCGGGACGAAGATCAATTTCATCACAACATATCACTCTAAGATATATGGAAAGAATAAGCGGGTGAATCAAATTTTAGAGGACATCCTTAGGATGTATGTGATGGATGAGCAGTCTAGATGGGATGAGTACCTATACTTGGTGGAGCTTTCCTACAATAAGAGTTTTCATAGTTCTATAGCCATGGACCATATCCAGGATTTATATGGTAGAGAGTGTAGCACACCTCTTAACTGGGATAGGCTAGAGGATAGGATTTCTCTTAGACTGACTTTGTTGCAGGACATGGAGTAGCAGGTGGTTTTGATCAGACAGAGACTGCAAAAGGCACAGGACAGGGAGAAGAAGTACACATATTAGTATAGGACTAACCATAGTTTTTATGTGGGCATGAAGGTTTTCCTTTGTGTCAGGCCACATAAGATCCCTATCCGTTATGGAAAAGGTTCTAAGTTAGCTCATAGATTCGTTGGTCCTTTTGAGATCTTAGAGCGTATCAACCCTTTGGCCTAACATCTAACATTTCCATCTAGCTTGTCTCACGTACATGATGTGTTTCATCTTTCATTTTTTAGGAGATATGTTATAGATACTTCTCATGTGTCAAATTGGACATCTTTGTAGGTGCAGGATTAGGGGCAAGTAATGGTGGAGCCCATTCACATCCTAGATCACAAGACCCTGGGACTTCAAGACAAAGAAGTTGACCAGGTCTGAGTGTAGTGAGATAGATATGATGAGACTACAGCTACATGGAAGGATGCTACTTTGCTACGAGTTCAGTTTCCACATTTGATCCAGTGACTTCCAAGAGGAAGTATAGTCTAAGAGGAGGGGGATGTAGTACCCACTTCCCTTTGACACCCTTTTGATACTAATCATGATACTGCTGATTGTATTATAGACATGATTATGGACCTTATTATAGTATGATGATAGATGTAGATCATGGATAATTGTTGACTTGATTCAGTTATGATCCATGATGATAGATGTAGAAATAAAAATTATTGGATGATGATATAGTTATTGATAAAACTATAAATGATATTGTTAGATTGCTTTGATGTTTTTGTGATTCATATATCTAATTGATTTTGGGAATTATATTTATATTATTTTGGATGTTCTGATATGGCCACTAAGCTAAAGGAGGTATTTTTTTTTGTGGGTTAAAATATCAAAACAAACATCGGGGGATTGGAGACCAACGACATTGGAATTCTACATGAATTCAAGAAGGTCACCATGGAAACTAGTATTTGTTTGTGCATGTTAGTGTGTGTTAGGGATTCCCAAGCGGGGATCACCTTTAAATTTGACCGAGGGGTTTTATGAATTTCTTTTATGTTTTGGTCCTTTTGTTTATTTTTGCATGTGTTTATTTTGTGGTGCCTTTTCCCCTTTCATTATTCATGAAATGGTGTATAATTTGGTGAGTAATCATGTTGTTAAGTTGGTTAATTAAAATATGTCATAAGAAAGTAATTAATAGAGTTATTTTCCTTGAATTAAAGTGTTGTAATAGATGTGTAATTGATTTTTAAGTTAAATTTTGTGTGTGACACAATCCACCTTCTTAGAAATTTGAAATCATTTTTGGAGGCTGATTTTGGAGGCTTGTGGGACAAGTTAAACTTGTCCCATACCTACGTTTTGGGAGTTGAGATCAGACTTTTATAATGCTTTTTTAGAAGGAAAAATGTAGGTTTTAGTTGCACTTTTCTTACAAAATTTAATTTCAGTACTTTGGGGTGTGGGTTGCATTTGAGTGTGTAAGTAAATTGTCATATTATTCACCCACCTATTTATTATGCATTGGAGAATGAAGTTGACTTTGGGGGTTGGAATTGAGGATTTGTGATGTGACATTCTACATGGACCCACCTCATTCTCTTCCCTTGCCTATTTTGTTAACTTCAAATTCCTTGTCTTGTTTTGGGGTTGCTTCATTTTTGGATTTTTTTTTTTGGGTGAATTCCTTGCTTTTTTGGGGGGCTCTTGGTTTGAAGATTTTTTTGGAAGATTGTTGCATGCTTGTCCTTGGCTGATTTGGACTACTTACATTGGGATAAAGCTTGCTATTTTGGAACTTGGAACAACTCCATCATGGAGAGGTAGGAGCTTAGCTCTTGAAATGCTCTTCTTTTATGAATGTATATGTTAATGTATGAATGTTTTGGCATATTTGTGGGCTGTTGGGTAGATGGCCTAGGAATGGTATATGAGAAGAATTTGGGGTTTATTTTGTGGGAGACACAAGTGTGTTTTAGGGATGTATAAGGCTGGAGGGAGTTGGGATTTGGGTTTCACCTTAGAAAGAAATATCTTGCATTTCTGTACTCATTATGGGGTTCCATAAAATTTTGGGGAGGCATAAGGAAATGTGAGGAATAAGGGGTACTTTGGGGAGGCATAAGGAATATCAGGGCTTTGATATACTATATTTTGGCAGTTTATAATTCAGGTGGTGATACCCATTTCCCCTTTTGGGAGGCATAAGAATCATCCTTCATAGTTTCTTTCTCCTTTCGATTGCTTGGGGAAGACATAGTATTTTTTTTCATGCTTTAATGTAGTTGTAAACTACATTATGTTCTAGACAGTGTTTTATTGTTAAAGTGTTGGTTGTGTGTTTGTGGAAGCCTATTGTTGCCATGAGTTGGATCACATATTTTATTGCATTGTGGTTGGGGCTCAAGGGAAAATGAAGAAGGATGGATTCTCTTTTTCATGGATGTCTTGGTTGGGTGGAGAGTGTTTCCTTTGCCCTGCTCTTGTTGTGATCAAATTTGAAGACTGTGAAATCTACATGAAATCATATTGTATCCCTTTCCCACATTGAAGTGAATGATTTGTATATTAATTTTAATGTAAAGATACTTTATTGACAATGAAAGTTGAAATTTGAAATATAAAAGAGTTATACTCTATTTTCAGTTTTTTTGAAAGAATGTGAAAGAATGATACGTATTTTGTATGTTGTATTTTGAAATCAAATGAAAAGTAAGTTATAAGAGTTTCATTTGAATTAATGGAAGTGTTTTGTCTTTTTCATATGAAATTATTTCCATTGGAAATATGTGTTTAAGATGCACTATGAAATCACTGTTTGGAAAGTGGAAAAGTGAAACACGTGAGGAGAAAATGTATTATTCTGCCCTGTTTAATATATATGATTTTGGAAAGAATAGAAAATACATTATTGTTTTAATGTTTGATTGAAGGAAAGAAAAATATTAAAGACTAGCATGGAATGAATTCAATTTTTTATTTCATGGAAAAATATATAGTTAATCTCTGTTCTGGAAATGTGTACACTTCTTTCAATTCACTATATACTTTGTAGAATTCCTTTATCAAATGTTCAAATAACCCTAAAAATAGATAAGAGGAAAATGAACTAATCAATTGGACTTAGTGAGGCCAAAATGATCCCAAACCAAACTAAAAACACTTAAGGAAATGTCTTGGAAATCTTCCAATCGAGCCAAGGCAAATCTGCAAGCTTTTTGTTGTAAAAAGAAACTAGTAATTTTGAAATGTAAATCAATCCAACAATTTTACACTTGAAATATATCCTAACACTTTCCTAATGGAAATATCCATGTCTATTTGACTTGTTGATGGAGAAAGAATGAAAAATTTGAACAAAAATTTAATAAGTTAAAATTTACCAGTTTGCACTGTAAAAGCCTACAGAACGTTTTCAAAATATTGACCCCATAATGTTTATCAAAATTAAAATTTAATGATTCCTAAGTGAAGAGGATTTCGATAGATTTCTAGAAAGTCCTTTTTCTCCTAAAACTGAAGTCCCTATCAAAAGTTATGGCCCTCTGAAGTTTTTCTTCACTTGTCGTTAGAAATAAAATTTTGTGGAAAATTTCCTCAGCGGGCCTGCAAGCCTGAGTTTTTCCCTTAACATTTCAGAAAAAAATTTGGGAAAATTTTCCTAATTTTACCCACTTCCTTGCTAACCTGCAACAAATCAGAGGCTGCCACGTGGCACCACGAGGTGTTGGCAGAGGAGTAGACCTCTTTTTAAACTTGGCGCTTCGAGAAAAAATTTTGGGAAAATTTTCTAAAGTTTCACCACCAGACCGTAGCCAATCAGAGGCTGCCATGTAGCATCACAAGTCATCGATGGAGGAGTGAATTCCTTTTTTCCTTTGGAATTTTAAAAAAAATTGGGAAAATTTTCTAAAGTTTCCCCACTGCCCTGCAATCAATCAGGAGTTGCCACATGGCATCCTGAGGCGTCTGCAGAGGGGTGGGTGAATTTTAACCCTTTTTCACTTTAGGGTGATAAAACTCTTTTATATCCACCACCTTGCTTTCCTTTCATGGATTAGGAGGTGCCACGTGTCCCTTGCAGACTCGTGGGAGCGTGGGTGTAAGGCTGACTTTTCACCCCGCACGGGAAATTGCCAAAATGTCTCTCGCTGCCCCACTAACCTGACTACTCCTCTAGGAAATTTTTCTCCCCATGGCCCACAGACCCACCATTGGGGAAAATTTTCTCCCCATCACCAGTAGACCTACCTTTGGGGCAAATTTTCTCCCCTCGGCCCGCAGGCCCGCTCTTGGGGAAAATTTTCACCCCAAGGCCCGCCAGCCCAAAACTCGAGAAATATGAGGAGATAGGAGGATTTATTTAAACCACTAGAAAAATGAGGAAATTTCCTTTCCCATTATCCAATGGAAATGATTTATGGAAATTTTGAAAGCATTGATTTTTAGAAAAATCAGGTTAAATCTTTAAAGCCTGTAAGAGAGTGGGTATGGTGAGGAATTACCCTCTAAACCTATTTGAACTTTCTAACCCTAAATTTTGGGACCTTATGACCTCTAATAATCGTGAATAAGAGAAAATTATATTCTAGTGGATTAGAATTATTCTGGAACTTGTTAGTGACAATTGTTTTCTTATAACCTAGTTGTAGACTCTTTTAAATAAAAAAAATTATTTCATAATTTTCATAAATAATCCTACGTTGTTCTTGGGTATCAGTTGGGTTGTTTTATTGGGTGTTACATTATTATTTGTATTTAGATTTTGAGATTTGTATTATTTATTTCTTGGCTTTCAAGACCCTAGTTCTCACCATTCTGAATGTTATCTCGAGTTGTGAATCTTTTCTACCTTTCTTGTGAAAATTTAGGTTTCTTTAGGAGATATTTTTTGTATTCTTTCATAAGATCTTGGTCTACAAAACTTCATCTGGGATTTTGTTTATTTATGTTATTCGAGCCTTATACCTCCTATATCTAGGAACTTAAGATGTGGGTAGGTATTTTATTTGAAAACTACTTACCTTTTCCTAAGTACTTCCATCTTTTCAACAAACAGTGACATCAGAACTTGGAAGGGTTCACTACCTAGTTTACAACTAGAACTTTATATGATTATCTTCAACTTCACCATGGAATATTTGAAATTTTTTTCCACTTAATGATGTTGGTTTAGAACTATAAATCTAGTTTCTCCCAAAACTCTTTGTGTAATGTTAAAATATATTCAAATATGTTAAATTAATCTTTGTAAATGTCTAATCAGGAACTAATGTATAAAGAACCTTCTGATTAATAATTGATCATCATGGATAAATTCTACAATCTTGATTTTTCATGATGAATTTTGAAAACTGTTCTAACTCTTTTACAAGAAAAAAGGTTTTCCTTGATGGAATTTTCTTTCAAATAGGTTCATGAGTATATGCTATAGCTTGTTGTTAAACCTCGTGGATGTAACTTGTCCATTCATTTATGAAATACTTATGATTATCTTGATTAAAACTTTCTTTTATCACACGTCGACCTTGTAATAACTAGAAATTTCTCTATTGTCAAAACACAAGCCTTCATTCTCAATGCATTTTGCTACCTGTAGCTGAAAATATGTAAAATGTGAATTATGAATGTATCTTGATCTATATTTTTTTCACTTTTAAAACTGATATTCTGTATCTTGTACCTCTTATTGTGATATGAAAAAGTATTATAATACTCTTGTCCTAGAAAATATAAATATTATTTATTTATTTGCAACTTTATACTTGTGCATGATGGTTATACCTTTTGTTATAATTTATAGCTTCATCATAATGGCAATGATGTCATCCCTAAAAGTTTCAATCTTTGTTCATTTGATATTATCTTTCTTCTTGTCTCTTTACAAGAAACTCTTTCTCTGATATGAATCTTTGTAAAACAAACTATAGCTTTTACATTCAAAAATTATGATCTCTTCGATTTGCATTATCCTTTTCATCTCTGTGTGCTTTGAAATTTGTAAAATATCCTTATTTGGATAATGTTCTTCAAGACTGAGAGTTATAGTTGTATAATGATCAGAAACCATATTCCTTGACAATGGAATGTACACTTCTTATGATATTTTTCTGCAATTTCCATTCTACATATGGATTTTGTCTTTGGAAATTGTGTAATATCATCATTATATAATTGAGGGAATTAAATGTGTCATTTATCCTTAATTCTATTTGACAGAAAATGTTGAATTCTTTGATGATTGAAAATCCAAAACTTGAGAATCATCCTAGTGGGTATACGATATGATCTTGTTTCATCCTTTTCCATGGAATGGATTAATACAGTCACTTTCATACATCATTTCTATAGTTACAACATGATTTTGTCTCTTTTGATGACTGAAACATATAATTTTGTACCTTTTATAAATATCACAATTTTACTTTTAAATGCATGTTTTTATGAAATTAGAAGTATAATGAGTTAAAAAAACCAGAGCTCAACATTGACACCCATTTTACCTTCTTTCCCCCAGGTGATGTAATTTGGGAGGACAGCTGGAGAAAAAAATCAGAAAGAAAATAACACCTCCTCAAGGCAATAACGATTTTCCTCTACCTCCTTACATTTTCAATTTTATAAGTATATGTATTCCTTTTCCTCAGTTATTTCTCATGGCTTGTGTCAGAAGATATGCACAGTTATTCCTCACGAATAAATGAAATTATTCTTGTGTAATGAGATGTATGTTTTTCCTTTCTGTAATTTATGCATTTGTATGGATAATAAATTAACTTATACAACTAAAAACACTTAAATATTTCACTTAATCATTGAAACAAATTAAAATCAAGTGTACCCTTCTGAATCTCATTGAAAGTGTAAATTATATGTAAAATTTCCTTTTCAATGCTTCAAACCTTCAAAAAATATTGCATCTTCAGAACATAAAACCTTGAATATGTCATCTTTCCTATCTTCACCAAGGCCTTGCAGCAGTCTTTCTATATTATTGCATTGTCTTGTTTAAGATGAGACATTGGAGGAGAAGCGGTATATGCAAGTTGTTGCCTTCTGGGGAAACACTTTTAGTTGCTAAATTTGTGCATGAAATTCTAATTTTATCCAAAAAAAAGTAATTAAAATTTATCCCTTTCTCAGATGGCTGCCCCAAACATAGTCAAACTACCCGACCAATCTAAGAAACTTACAAGTTTTGAGTTAACATTTTTTGCAGAGCGTGTGAAAATTTCAACATTTATAGTTATCCTACGGGAAATGCTTCCTGGTAGATTGTAGACCAGTGCCTTGATCTTGTCCATTAGGCATGGAGTGAAATCATATGACCAAATTTTGTCTTTTCCAAGAAAACAAACTAAAGCTAAGAAATGATCCGAAAAGTAGATCTTAGGCATGAACTACACTTTATTTAATTGAAAACATTTCAATGTGCATGAATGAACTTATTGATAGGGAAATCATAATCTACCGTATTCTAACCAGTAGCTAATTGAACCTATACAAAGCTTTAAATGGGAAGTGAAAAATAACATCCTTTTCTCTAGAAATGAGGAAGTGAATTCAGCTTGCAAAAAATGTTACATGACAGAGCTGAAAATGATATGTGTGCCTTGAATTATTTCCAAAACTCAACCCAAAAGACAAATAATCTTTCTAACTAATCTGTAAACTGTTCTGAAGGGATTTGGAACTTGTTCTTGAGGATCTACCACTCATTTTAATGCTCTGATATAAGCATAAAATATGGTATTGTTGTATCCTTTTGTGAACTAGCAAGATACCAAATAGGACATGGCCTACAATTAGATGAATAGCTAGTTTTCCTTTCTTGTAATGAAACAAAAACCACCTTTTCAATCATGGGATCTTTCTGTAGCTATTTTGAAGGTTGTTCTGAAGGTTTTTCTACCCCTATAAATTGTTGTATATTTTCTTTGACAATTTGAAACTGATATGGAGATTATTCATCCTCCTCAATGTGTTGTAAATCATCAATCATGACATCATAAAAATGATAAGGTGGGTGTTCTAATTCTTTAAACTGTTTGAAATTTTTTTCACTATCTTCAAACTATTGTTTATATTTTTCAATCTTTGAATCCATTACTATCATGACCGATATTTTAGCATTATTTTCTAATTCTTCCATTCTATCCATATTTACCATATTTCAAGAACATTCATTTTCTTCCTAAATGAAGTATTGCTACTCACAAATACTTGCAGTATCATCTGATAGTCTTTGTGAATTACTGCAAGATGCTAATCATGTAACTATCTCCATGCATGAAACACAATTAGGGTCTTAAAACTTGATTACTTGATCAAGATCATTTTCAAACCGATATTTCTCTTTTCCTTCATCAACCATAGTATCTGATAAGCTGAAAACAAGTTGCTTGTCCCTTGTATCAGCTAATTTATCTTTGGAACTGATCTGGAAATTTTCCTCAGGGTTTGTTAACTGTGATGAATCAGTAGTCTTGAATTCCCTCTGACACTTTTTTTGTTGATTATGATACAGTCGACTATACTTATGGACATTATTATAGCTTTTGAGTTGGTATGATGTTCATTCAAGAAGGAGCCACCTCATCCACAATTTTAATTGTGCTTTTGAGTTTGTAGTTGAATTGTGAGGTGGAGTTGAGGATGAGTAATGTGGCATCCTACATGGAGCCACCTCATCCTCCGCTCTCCCTTTTCTATTTATTCAAATTATTTTTCTATTTTGGAGGTTACTTCAGGGGGGTCATTTCATTTTGGTGCCTTGGGACTGTTCAGATTTGAAGAAGCTTTCTGTTTAACTTGTGGATCAAGAACTATCATGGAGAGGTAGGAGCTTGACTCTTGTAAAAAGTTTTTCTTTTTGTATTATGCTTATATGAATGTTTTTGAATGTTTGGTATGTTTGCTGGCTGGTCAGGTAGATTGCCTAGGTGTGGTGTAAGGGAAGACTATCGAGATATTTTGTGGGAAGGCATAAGATTTTTGGGGAGCCATAAGAGTTATTTATGGAGTGATTATGGGTTGGGTGTTCGACCTTGGACAAGAAATAGCTTGCATTTCTTACTTTTGGGGGAGGCATAAGAGAACAGGGAGACATAAGAGGTACTTGGGGGAGGAATAAGAGTATGTAGGGGTTTGAGATAAATATTTTGGTGGGTTTTTAAGGTGGTCACCCATTCCCTATTTGGAGGTATAAGCAAATTCCTCGATAAATCTTTCTCTCTTGGCCTTTGTGTGATGAAGCCTTCTATATTTTATTATTGTCCTTCTTGTGACTGTAACTACATTTTATTTTGGACTATGATATGATTATGAAATATGTTTTGTGTTGTGGAAGCTTGTCTTGTTTCCATGAGTTGAATCCATTTCCTATTGTAATGTGGTTGGGGCTTGGGGGCTAGTGAGGAGGATGGCTTGTCCTCTTCATTAGAATCCTTGGTTGGGTAGAGAGATTTTTCTCTCCCTTTATTTGTTATGACCAAATGAAACATGTCAGATCCCTTGTTCTTGTACGTAGAGCTTGTGTGAAGATAAATTTTGCAGTTATCCTTGGGTCCCTTATTGTGAAATTTCCCATTTTAATTTGATGGCATTGTAATAATAATTGTAGTGAAAAGATGCTCTATTTTTGGATATGAAAGTTGTATTTGTATGTGAAAAAGGAATGAGAAAGATTAATTTTGTAAGTTGTATTTTGGTGAATAGAAAGAAGTTGTGAAGGAAATTATCTCAGATTAATAGAAGTTGATTTAGTTTATAAAAATGGACTTGCTGCTGCTTGGATATCTATGGATTAAAATACTTTTACAAACTCTCTGTTTGAATGCTGGAAAATTCTGTGTTATGAAATATTACCTTCCTCTTTATTAATTGAAAGGCACATTTTTAAAATAGAACTACATTCTTTCTCTCCACAAATTAATTAAAGGAAAGATAACTTTTTTAAAATTGGAATGGAATGAGCTTAACTATTTAAAGTATGGAAAATGAAATAGATAAATTTCTATTTTGAAATACGTAGATCTCTGTTAGATTATTTAAACCTGCAAACAAATATCATAAAAGCATATAGAGTACCCTGCAACAATGAAAGTCAAAATTAAACCTTAAAATGAACTAAGGATGAACAAAGCACATCATGTAACATTTGTGTTTCCCTAGTAATTTATTAAGAATTCTAGTAATCAGCAAAGAGGCAAAATAAACCAATTTCACAGAAAAGAAAAGAAATTCATTTTTGAATACTCAACCATTGATATTTTATCCTTAAAATCCATTTGTAATCCTTCAAGTGCAACTTTCCATGTCTGTTTGGTATGTTTAAAAAGAAATAATGGTGGGTCAAATCACATCTGGTTGTTGAAAAGGTTTAATTAATGTTTTAATGGTGGGAAAGAAGTGTTTGTCAAATTTACACATCTAATTTTGTTGAAAATAAAATTTTGTTCTCCCTATGAATATACGAGTTTGAGCCCTTTTGAGCTTCCAAATTTGAGCTTCCAGTGAAAAGTTATGGCCTTTTGAAGTTTTTTTACTCAGTTGGGTTTTTAAAAAAAACTATCAAAAGGGAAATTTTTGTAAATCAAATTCACGGGCCTGAAAATTGCTAAGGGAAATTTTAACTAAAATGGAAAAAGTCCCAAGTTCTTCCATGGCCCTGTAGCCCCACATCCTTTATTTCTGGAAAAATAATACTTTTGCGGGTTTGTGGGCCCGCACTTTAAAACTTTACTTTTTGAAAAGAAAAGGGGGAAAATTTTCTAAGTCTCCCCGACAGCCCACCACCCCGCAGCTAATAAGGGTATGCCACGTGGCTGCTTTAGGTGTCGATAGAGGTGCAAATTGTTTTAGATCTTATTTCCTTTGGAAAAGGTTGGCAAAAATTCCTAAATTTCCCCATCAGCGCGCCTTCCTAAGGTAAATGTTGGAATGACACGTTGCTTCTCTTGGCGTCGAGGGAGGCACCGGTTAGTTCTATCCTTCACGATTTTTAATACAAAAGTCAACATTTCTAAGTTTTCTCTAACGGTAAGCTTTTCCTGCTTGTTTCTTTTGGGCTAGACACATGGCATCTCTAGGCATCGGCAGAGGCGTGGGGGTCTTTGAACCCTTTTTCCCTTTCAAACAAATAGACTTAAAATCCAAATTACCTCTGATGACCTGCCTTCCCATGTAGGCTTAAAAATGTGCCACGTGTCCCTTGCGCCTTTGGGAAATTTTTCTTCCCTAGGTCTACAGGATCGCATTTGGGAAAATTTTCCTCCCCAAGACCAAATACCCACCATTGGAAAAATTTGCTTACCAAGGCCCAGAAGCCTGTGATTGGGAAAATTTTCTTCCACAGGCCTTCCTTTGAGAAAATTTTTGTCTCCAGGCACATCGTCTTCTAACTTAAGAAATATGAGGAGTTAGGAGGACTTCTTTATATTATTGGAAAGGGGAACAAATTTCCTGTCTAATGGAAATGTTTTCAGGAAACCTTAAGTGTGTTAAATATGTGAAAACTGAGGTTGAAGTGAAAATATGAGTCTGAGAGTGGGTAAGTGGGAAATTACCCATTTTTAACTTAAATGTTTAACTCTAGAGCAAGGGTTGACCTTTTTGAAGGGTCACGTTAGGGGATATGAGACTGTATTTCTAACCCATGTAAATAAGAACCTTGTCTATTGTTTAGACATGCTAGAATTAAATACCTTGGGTATTTAATTGCTTTGGCCCCTTTTACCCTCTAAAATTGATTAAGGAATATTTAACTATAGTGTTAATTTAATTATTTATTAAGTTAACTCCTAAGAGAAATTTAACAATAATTGGATTAATTATACTCATTATTTTTGTAATGTGGATCTAATGTATGTTACAATGGGAAAATTTCCTTTATTAAATTTTAATTGACTTTGAATCCTTGTTGTGACAACTATTGCTTGAAGCCTGGTAGTTGTCACGCTTTTAAAAAAACAAATATTCAATAATTTTTCTACTTAAACATATGTTGTTATTGGGTTTCGAGTGGTCGTTTTAGCACATGTTACAATATGTATCAAAGCCATGGGTTCAAATCTTAGACCCTTGGTCACACTAGAAAAATTGAGACATGAACATTAAACCTAGTACAATATTAAACCTAGCACACTTTTAAACCTATAGAAAAGCATTTTTTGGAATTTACATATCTTAGTGAAAATGGAAAACTGAATAAAACCTAGGAT
This sequence comes from Taxus chinensis, assembly GCA_019776745.2. Taxonomy (NCBI): domain Eukaryota; kingdom Viridiplantae; phylum Streptophyta; class Pinopsida; order Cupressales; family Taxaceae; genus Taxus; species Taxus chinensis. The sequence goes on from CM034155.1 coordinate 433,043,197, forward strand.
AATGAACTAACACTCACTTTGGTCTATGCAGGAGGTGTGGAAAAGACGAGGGGTCCTTTCACGTAGATCTAGACTTGCCACTTCAAGATCATGCTGCCGTAACCATCCTATGCCATATTTTACAGATTCTCTAGGAAGTTAATGTCACTTTACGTGGAGGGTCTGTAGGAGGATGGTCAGCTAGAAATGATAGGGAGCCATCTGTTGAGGCTCATACATCTCCTCCACCCAACAAGGATCATAGAGGAGAGAACTCCCACATGGATTTAGGCAGAGTAGAGTCACCACAGAGGCGACATGGAGACTGGATGTCTGGACACAGTGATAGGTCTCAGATCCCTAGGCTTATAGACGAGCTTACAAAGAGGCCTAGGGGTCACCAGATAATAGCTACAAACCATATACGGTATATCCTAAAGCTACGACCATCTCATTATTCTAGTGACACAAGTGGATTTCAGGTAGAGGCCTAGTTGGTGAGCTTGAGCAGATGCTTCAAGATCTACCCTTATTCTAATAACACAAAAACTCGTGTTGCAATACATCTTCTGAGGGATGGAAAAGGTGTCTCGTGGAGGACTGAGGAGTAAAATCTCCAAGTTAATTCAGAGATGGTTACCTGGGAGATATTTTACGAGTGGTTCAGGAGTAGGTACTTATCATGGAGGTTCATTCAATAGAGGATTGATGCATTTGACGACCTCCAACAGGAATATTTTAAAGTATCTGAGTATGAGAGTCATTTTCTTGATTTACTCCAGTATTTCGTTTACATGCAGGATGAGTAGTTATAGATTCAAAGGTTCATTCGGGGCCTGAATGTAGATTTCAGTGGTGCGGTGTGTATCCATTGTCCATAGACATTAGTTGAGGCCATTGAGAAGTCCTATGTATCATAGGAGACTCAGGGAAAGATACAACAAGCCAGAGACAGAATACGGATCCATATCCAATAAATGTAGGATAGTAGATTGAGGGGATCAAGTCCTCCTCCTTGTGGTGGAAAGGGTCTAGCATAGTAATATTTTAAGCCATAGTAGTATCACTAGTAGACCCACCTAACTTACAACCTCAATAGAGATTAAATGTACAGAGGGGGTGAAGTATGGGGTAACATTCTAAGGGTCCCATTAGGACACAGGGTGTACCAAGATATCAATCAATAGGAGCTCGTTTGTAGAGACCTCAGTAGTCTTTTAGCTAGATCATCAAGATCAGAAACACCGACCTCTAAAGTACCTTATGGGGCTGCTACTCATGGGTGAGGACCGGGTATTTTTTATGGTTTAGGTGTTGCTGGACATTTTTGGAGAGAGTGTTCTCAAAACCCTAGTAATAAGGGTAAGATGTAGATCTCAAAGCCTTATGTTGGTGACATAGGACATAGTCATCATATCTATGTAGTGGTCGATAACCGCTAGGATGAGCACTAGAGTATCATGATTGAGATGATAGGTAGCATTGGTGGTGTTCCTACCTCCATTCTATTTGATTCTGGTTCTTCTAATTATTTTATTGCACCATCTTTGGTAGAGTGATGCAGGATGGTGGTAGTTAGGCAGGGTCTTAGTTGGGACATCGAGATGGCTTCTAGAGCCAAAAAATCTGTAGACTCCTTAGTTAAGGAGTGTGTAGTGGATTTAAGACAGTTCATCACTACCTCGGATCTTTATATCCTTCCATTGGGTTTGTATGGATTCATCTTGGGCATGGACTAGTTGTCTGCACATAGAGCCAGGGTGGATTGTTACGATAATATTATATCATGTACAAATGATCTAGGAGTTCAGTTAGTGATAGTAGGGGTTAACATACCCCTTTCTATTTACACCATCTCCACCATGCAGCTTAAGCGGTGTGTGCGATGGGGTTGTCATATGTATACTGTCATAGTTGGTGACCGATTGGAGGATGATTCTAGTGGACCATCGCTTCATGACCATCCCCTCGTGAGAGATTTTTCATGTCTTTTTAGGGGAGATACTGAGGTTACCACCCCCATGTGAGATATATTTTCATGTATATCTGGTTCCAGGAGCAGAGCCTATCTCATGAGAACCTTATCAAATTACTACCCCTGAGCTCAGCGAGCTCAAGTTGTAGCTAGAGGGCCTTTTCGAGAAAGTCCTTATCCATCCTAGTGTATCCCCTTGGGGTATATTGGTGATATTTTTAAAGAAGGATGGAACACTTAGGTTGTGTTTTGATTACCAGAAACTGAACAAAGTAACAATCAAGAATCATTATCCCCTTTTGCGCATTGATGATTTATTTGATCAAATGAAGTGGGCCACAGTCTTCTCCAAGATAGACCTTAATTCCGGATATCATCAGCTGAGGATTACAAAGGTAGATATTTATGAGACCACCTTCCATACGAGACATGACAACTACAAGTTCACAGTGGTGCCTTTTAGTTTGACGAATGCCCCTACACTGTTTATGAGCTTGATTAATCGGGTGTTTATAACATTCTTCTATCACTTCGTGCTCATCTTCCTTGATGACATATTGATTTATTCATGTATGTTTGAGGAGCACGAGGGGAACCTTTGGCAGGTTCTTTAGTTTCTTCGTGAGTAACAACTTTACGGGAACTTAGAGAAGTGTGTGTTCTTTCATAAATAGGTGTAGTATTCGAGCCACATCATTTCTAGGGAAGGAAACATAGTCAATCCTTTCAAGATTTGATCTATTATGGATTGGCCAGGACCCACTAGTTTGACAAAGGTGTGTAGCTTCATGGGCTTGGTAGGATATTATAGGAGATTTGGTTAGGACTTCTCTTGGGTTACGCACCCCGTTACTTCCCTTCAGTGGAAAGGGAAGAATTTTGTCTGGTCATAAAGATGTGAGAACAACTTCAGGAAACTAAAGGAATACCTCATGATAGCACCTGTTCTTACAATACCAGATCCATAGGGTGAGGTTTTTGTATGCATGAATGCTTCTTTGGTAGGAGTTGGAGGTGTGTTGATGCAGGAGGGCAGAATTATTTCTTTTGAATCTCACAAACTCAAATATTATGAGCTCAATTATCCAACTCATGATCTTAATATTGCCATAGTTATGCACACCTTGGTTCAATGGAGACATTTCCTTCTTTGCTAGAGATTCACTCTAAGGACTAATCACTTGAGTCTTCTCCACCTCTTCATGTAGCCCAACCTCAATGCTTATCAGTGGCGTTGGATGGATTTTGTTTGTGAATATGATATGGAGATAGAGCATGTGAAAGGGAAGGATAATGTGGTTACAGCCACTCTTAGTAGGAGGAAACATGTGTTTATGGCCACCTCAGTGAACAAAAATTCAAAGAGAAGGATTCTACACTAGCTTCCTCTCGATAGTTTCTACATTGTAGCTAGAGCATATATCGAGTCTCTGAGACCCCTTGAGGACCTTGAGGGGAATTTTGATGGGTTTTCATTAGAGTTAGATGGCCTTCTCAGGCATAGAGACCATATTTATGTTCCTAGAGATGGAGGCTTGAAGCAGTACATTCTAAAAGAGGCACATCGTACACCCTATTCAACCCATCTCGGAGTTAAGAAGATGCATGCCACTTTGAGATAGTTGTATCATTGGAGGGGAATTCGTAGAGACATGGATATTTTTCTATCACGTTGTTTACAGTGTAAAAAAGTGAAGTCCGAGCATCAGCATCCAGCCGGCCTTCTATTTTTGCATGCTATATTGGAATGGAAATGGGTCACCATTTCCATGGACTTCATTGTTGGGTTACCAATGTTGAGATACCACGATGACGTGATCATGGTCATGGTGGATAAATTATTGAAAGTGGCTCATTTTTCTCTGGCGAAGACCACCTATACAGATACTATAGTGGCATAGGTATATCTAGATGAGATTGTCAGATTGCACAAGATTACGTGGAAGATCATTTGTGACTGCGATCCTCTATATACTTCCCTCTTTTTGACTACCATGCAACATGTGCTCAAGACGAAGATCAATTTCAGAACTACGTATCACCCTGAGATAGATGATTAGACTGAGAAGGTATATCAGATCTTAGAGGACATGCTTAGGATGTATGTTATGGATCACCAATCAAGATGGGAGGATTATTTTTACTTGGTGGAGTTTTCTTACAATAATAGATTTTAGAGTTCGATAAGCATGGCTCCTTTTTAGGCACTCTATGGTAGAGAGTGTAGGACACATCTTAGTTGGGAAAGGTTAGAGGACATGGTTTCTCTTTGACCAACTTTACTAAAGGACATGGAGTAGTAGGTTGTTATAATCAGAAAAATACTACAAGAGTCACAGGACATGCAAAAGAAGAATGCAAATCAGCATAGGACTGACCGTAGTTTTGATGTGGGCATGAACGGTTTCTTTTATGTTAGGCCATGTAAGAACCCTAGACATTACGGAAAAGGCTCTAAGTTAGCTCCTAGATTCATAGGCCCCTTTTAGATCTTGGAGCATATCGCTCCTTTGGCCGACCGTCTAGTTTTTCCACCTAACTTGTCTCACATCCATGATGTGTTTCATGTTTCAGTACTTAGGAGATATTTTGCAGACCCTTCTCATGTGCTAGATTGGAACTCTTTGTAGGTGAAGGATTATGGGAACATTATAGTAGAGTCTTTCCATATTTTGGGGCAGAGAGATTGGCCAAGTTTGGGTGTAGTGGGATACATATGATGAGACTATGGCTACATGGGAGGATGCTACTTTGTTACGAGTTCAGTTTCCACACCTATTCCAGTGACTTCCAGGAGGAAGGTGAGTCTAAGGGGAGGGGGATGTAGTGTCCACTTCCCTCTGACACCTTTTTTGTTGATTATGTTACTTTCAACTATACTTATGGACATTAATGTAGCTTTTCAGCTAGTATGATGTTATACATTAGAGATCATGCACTGTTGTTTATTTTCATTCATATATGGTACATGCGGTATTGGAGAAATTTATTCTCACGGTATTATGCTGATTGACATGGTTATATGTATATATGTATTTTCATACATGTGATATTTTTTCATATCAAGTAAACCTCGAAAATTGAACTCATCTTGTGATCATATGGTTATTGATGAAATTGTAAATAATATTGTTACTTGTCTATATGATGTTGTGATTCATATAAAGATGGTTTTGGATGTTATATTCTACATTTATTTTGGATTTTTTTATGTGGCCATAAGGATGAAGGTGCTAATTGTGTTTTTTAGGTAGACATGTCACAACAAACATCGGGGGATTGGAGACCAACCACATTGTAATTCTATATGAATTCAACAAGGGTCGCCCTGGCATTGTATAATTGTTATTTGTGTATGTTGGTATTGTTGTTAGGGGTTCCCATGGCGGGGGATCACCTTAAAATGTGAACGAGGGGTTATGTGTATTCTTTCATTTAGTTCCTTTGTTTAATTTTAGTATGTGTTTATCTAGTGATGTAGTTTACCCTTCATTATTTAATTATTGGTGTTAAGATTAGTGACTAGTCATGTTGTTAATTTAAATAAATGAGTCAAAAAAATATATTTATTAGAGCTGATGGCTCTTGGATTATGTGTTGTAAGTAATGTGTAAGTAACTTGGAGTGTGAAACACTCCACCTTCCTTTTGAAATTCGGATCTATCCTTAGGGGCTGATTTTGGAGGCTTGATAGACAAATTAAACTTGTCCCACACCTCTTAAATTGTTACACCAACCCTAAGTATGGGTTGGGGAGTCAAAAATATACCTCATTATGTGTTTTGGGAAGGCAAGTTGTAATTTTTTATTGCACCTTCTTGCATGATATTAATTTTGGTCCTTGGGGTGTGGACTTGGATTGTGTGTGTAAAGGTCATTTCTTCAGCCACCATTTTAACTGTGCTTTGGAGTTTTTAGTTGAATTGTGAGGTGGAGTTGAGGATGAGTAATGTGGCATCCTACATGGAGCCACCTCATACTCCTCTCTCCCTTTTCTATTTATTCAAATTATTCTTCTATTTTGGAGATTACTTCAGGGGGGTCACTTCATGTTGGTGCCCTAGGACTATTTGGATTTGAAGAATCTTTCTCTTTAACTTGTGGATCAAGCTCTATCATGAAGAGGTAGGATATTGTCTCTTGTAAAAAAATTTTCTTTCCGTATTGTGCTTATATGAATGTTTTTGAATGTTTGGTATGTTTGTTGGTTGATTGGGTAGATTGCCTAGGTGTGGTGTAAGAGAAGACTATGGGGATATTTTTTGGGGCAGACGTAAGATTTTTTTTTGGAGTGATTTTGGGTTTGGTGTTCCACCTTAGACAAGAAATAACTTGCATTTCTTACATTTGGGGGAGGCATAAGAGGTACTTCAGGGAGGCGTAAGAGTATGTAGGGGTTTGAGATGAATATTTTTGTGGGTTTTTAAGGTGGTCATCCATTCCCTATTTGGAGGTATAAGTAGCTTCCCCCATATATATTTCTCTCTTGGAATTTGTGTGATGAGGCCATGTATATATTGTTACTTTCCTTCTTTTGACTGGAACTACATTTTATTTTGGTCACTTCATGTTGGTGCTTTCGGACTATTTGGATTTGAAGAATATTTCTGTTTAATTTTCGGATCAAGCTCTATCATGGAGAGGTAGGAGCTTGACTCTTGTAAAAAGTTTTTATTTCTATATTGTGCTTATGTCAATGTTTTTGAATGTTTGGTATGTTTGTTGGTTGGTCGAGTAGATTTCCTAGGTGTGGTTTAAGAGAAGACTATGGGGATATTTTTTGGGGAGGCATAAGAATTGTGGGGAGGCATAAGATTTATTCGTGGAGTGTTTATGGGTTGGGTGTTCCACCTTGGAGAAGAAATAGCTTGCATTTCTAACTTTTGGGGGAGGCATAAGAGAATGGGGAGGCATAAGTGGTACTTGGGGGAGGCATAAGAGTATGTAGGGGTTTGAGATGAATACTTTGGCGGGTTTTTAAGGTGGTCAGCCATTCTCCATTTGGAGGTAGAAGATAATTCCCCCATAGATATTTATCTCTGGGCCTTGGTGTGAGGAGGCCTTGTAAATTTTGTTATTGTCCTTCTTGTGACTGGAACTACATTTTATTTTGGACTGTGATATGATTATGAAATATGTTGTGTTGTGGAAGCTTGTCTTGGTGACATGAGTTGAATCCATTTCCTATTGTAATGTGGTTGGGGCTCGGGGGCCAATGAGGAGGATGGCTTCTCCTCTTCATTGGAATTCTTTGTTTGGTAGAGAGAGCTGCCTCTCCCACTATTGGTTGTGACCAAATGAAACATGGCGGATCCCTTGTTGATGTACGATGAGCTTTTATGAAGACAAATTTAACAGTTATCCTTGGGTCCCTTATTGTGAAATTTCCCATTTTAAGTGGATGGCATTGTAGTGGTAATTGTAGTGAAAACAAGCTCTATTTTTTATATGAAAGTTGTATTTGTATGTGAAAAAGGAATGAGAGATATTTATTTTGTAAGTTTTCTTTTAGTGAATAGAAAGAAGTTATAAAAGGAAATTATCTTAGATTAATATAATTTGGTTTACTTTATACAAATGGACTTGCTCCTGCTTAGAAATCTATGGATTGAAATACTTTTGCAAACTCTTTGTTTGAAGGCTAGAAAAGTATGTGTTATGAAGTATTACCTTCCTCTGTATTACTTAAAAGGCACATTTTGAAAATAGAACTACATTATTTTTGTCCAACCATTAATTAAAGGAAAGATAAACATTTTAAAATTGGAATGGAATGAGCTTAAATTTTTAATGTATGGAAAATGAAATAGATAAAATTCCAGTTTGAAATACATAGATCTCTGTTAGATTGTTTCAAACCTACAAACCAATATTAGAAAAACATATAGAGTACCTTGCAACAATAAAATTCAAAATGAAACCTTAAAATGAACTAAGGATGGAAAAAGAACATCATGAAACATTTGCATTGCCCTAGTAATTTACTCATAACTCCAGTAATCGAGCAAGAGGAAAAATAATGCAATTTCAAGGAAAAGAAAGGAAAGTTGTTTTTGAATACTCAACCATTGATATTTTATCCTTGAAATCAATTTGAAATCCTTCAAGTGCAACTCTCCATGTATGTTTATCATGTTAAAGAAGAAATTTTGGTGGATCAAATCAAGTCTGGTTGTTGAAAAGGTTTAATTCATGTTTTAATGACAGGAAAGACTATTTTTTGTCAAATTCACCCATCTAAGTTTATTTAAAATAATGTTTTGTGCTTCCTATATGAAGAAGAGTTCGATACCTTCCCAAAAATTCCTTATTTTTCAAAATCTGAGCTTCCAGTCGAAATTTATGGCCTTCTGAAGTTTTTTTATTCCGTTGGGTTTCAAAAATAAACTAACTGTCAAAAAGGAAGTTTTTATAAATCGGATGCACAAACCCAACAATTTCTTAGGGAAATTTACATGAAAATGAAAAAAGTCACAAGTTATTTCATGGCCCCACAGCCCCGCATCCTTTACTTTTGAAAAAAAAATACTTCTGTGGGTTCGTGGGCCTGCACTTTCAAACTTTTCTTTTTGAAATGAAAAAGGGAGAAAAATTCTAAGTCTCCCTGATGGCCCTCCACCCTATAGCCAATGAGGGTCTTCCACGTGGCTTCTTTAGGTGTTGGCAGAGGTGCAGATGGTTTTAGATCTTATCACCTTCAGAAAAAGGTTGGAAAATTTCCTAAATTTCCCCGTCGGCCTGCCTTCTTGCAGGTCATTGTTGGACTGACACGTGGCTTCTCTTGGTGTCTGCGAAGGTGCGGGTTATTTTTAACCTTCACAATTTTTATAAAAAAAATTCAACATTTCTAAGTTTTCCCTGATGGTCTGTTTTTACCGCTTGTTACTTTTGGGTCAGAAATTAAAATTGTGCCTTTAGTACAAAAGATGAGCAAGAACGTACAATGGATGAAGATAGAGAAAAGGGGAAAATCCTTCTCTATTGATTCACTTGCAACTATAATTACACTTCAAAATTATTAGAGTCTAACCTTTTGCAATGATCTAAGATTTTACATTTATAGATGAAGCCAAGAGAGAAGAATAATATAAGGAAGAAAATTTGATTTGGAAGCTCAACAACCAAACATCAATGCCCCTACAAATCTACTTACAATCTATCAAATCTAGTTCTGCATGTCCCTGGCGTGGTGAACAAGGAAGGATGAGAGATCAGATCAAATTTGACCTAGTTGAAGTTGTTGTATCCCTTATTAATGGTTTGAGAGACGTTTTCCATATTTTAACCTGAATTAAGATATCAAGTCATGCCCCCATGGTTGTTTAGCTTGTTGGAGAAGAAAGGATGGAAATTGGATCAAATTTGATCTGTTTTGAAGTAACCACATCCCAAATTAATGGCTTGAAAGGTGTTTTCCATATTTCCAACCATCAACTCTTGCTAAAAAAAATATTTTATACTTTCATTATGTAGAGGAGACCAATACATTTCCAACAATTTTTTTTTTTCAAATTTCAAGCACTAGAGCGAAAGTTATGCTCATTTGAATATTTCAAGTGAATCCGTAAAAAATGGAAAAAATGAATAAATGGATCCATGGGCCTGAAATTAAAATTGTGCCTTTAGTGTAAAAGATGCAAAAGTGCAAAAGTTCACCACAGTCTTACAAGCCCACAACTTCGCATTTTGCATTTAGGTCTAACACGTGGCATTACCTGAGTGGTAATAGAGTCATGAGTCACTTTATAATTTTACTTCTTTTAGAAATGAGGCTCAAAACCTCAAAGTTCTCGAACAACTTTCCTGTCCACTTTGAATTTTGATGCAGGCCCAACATTTGAATTTTTCCCTCTTGGAAACAAGGTTCAAAATCTCAAAAGGATCCGACGATCTGCCTCCCTGCTTTGACTCTTCATGCGGGATCGATATTTGACTTTTTCCCTTGACATGAGTGTGGCCACAGTTAACTTTTTCACTTTACGTATTTTACGCAAACAAGGCTCAAAATCTCAAATTTATCTACCATCCTACCTTTCTAAAAGGTTTATATCTTACTCAGGACATGTGGAAGCTTCTCGCTCATTTGGAGACTCGTTTTGTATTTTTCCTCTTGAAAGTGCACCTAAGAGACATGTGGCTTCTTCCACTACCTCACCTTATTTGTTTGTGTTTCGGATACATCCCTTTTGTTTGGCAAGCCATATGTCTAACCCAGGACACGTGGAGGCTCAGTGCATATTTGAGACCTACCTCTAGATTTTTCCTTTAAAGTTGCGCCGAGATGACACATGTAGGCTTCTGCAAACCCTTCTATACTTAGTCGATTCAATGGCCAGCTCTATCTCCTCAGACCTGGGACACATGGAAAGTTGACACTCATTTGGGGGAATAACTTTGGCTTTGACCCTTAAAGGTCCACTATTTAAAAATGTCGAGACTTCAACCTGTTATTTTATACTTACCCGATTTGGGCATGCTACCCATTTCACTTCTATTGGACCATAGAAATGTGGAGTGATTGCGCTAGTTATGGGTCTCTCTTTGGGTTGTACCTTTAAAGGTGCGCCAATGAGGCATGTGGAGATTTGGCATATGTTTGAAGAACCACCTTTGGCTTTGCTTCTAAAGTTGTGCCAAGCTGACACGTGGTTCGTTCTGCTGGCCCTTTTATACATAGCCAATTTGGAACCACTCCTCTTTATCCTTGTTTTGGTTGGGTATATTCTACTTATTTAGGAGTGAATATGTTGGGATAAGGACATGTGAAAGTTCCTTGCTCATTTTGGGGTTTGTCCCTTGGGTCTCACTTTTGAAGTTGCACTGGTGAGGCAAGTGGCAAGTATGCACAAACTTAGGATCCTGATTTTAACTTGTCCTTTGGAGGTGCACTGATAAGGCACATGGAGAGATGGCATATGTTTGGGAAACTACCTTTGGATTTGCTTCTAAATTTGTGCCGAGTTGACACGTAGTTTTTTCCACTGGCACTTTTATACTTAATCGATTTGGACCCCGATTAAACACTACCATTCCTCATATAAAATAAAAACTCCAAAAGTGATCAAACAACCCACTTTCCCCCATCCAATAGTAAATTTCCACGTACTCATGGACATGGGAAAATAAATTGATAGGAATGATTCACCCCATCATCCATAATTGTGGGAAAAATATAGAGAGGGAAGACTCCACCATTTACGCTCGAAAAGAAAACTACTCCTTGTGGAAAGAAGAACTGTAAAAATACCAGGCTCAATGTGATTCACGCCCATAGAAAATTATTCGACAATCTCATTCGAATCCAGAGGAAACAATTATCAATTATACATATGGGAACCATGCTGACTACAAGATTCTAAATTAACAAGGCCAGATAGTGGGTGCGCACCAATTTCTTCAAAGAACAAATTTTTTCTATCTCTCCAGAATTCTCACTTTGCTTAAACATCTCTTAAAGTCAAAAACTCAAAATTTTTGAAAGCGTGACTTTAAAATGAGGGGAATTTTAAGGATGACAACAACTGCTCCTTATGGGGATGACTTAGCTAGGACAGAGGAGTGAGGCAACATCAAGAACCATAGAAAAAGTTTGGGAGAGTAGATCAGTGCCTTATCTATTGGGAAAATAAAGTCAAAGGTAATACAAATACAAAAGACAACACACGTGGAAGGGAAACAAAACAAAAAGGAAAGATTAAAAAAAAAAAATGTTGCACACAGTATATATAAAAGGAATTCCTAATCACCTAGGACTTGAAAAACTTCAAGTACTGCCCACTATAAGGAAGCGGGAGAGAGGATCCATCGATATAATCCAAGTAGAAAGAATTTTTCTAGCAAAGTGTCTAATTTTGAAAGGACCAAGCCAAAGAGAATCAAACTTACCATGGCTTCCTCGAGGTTGATGTATTTTTTCCCACAATAGAATAATGTCTCCCACTTGAAATTTTTTTGGCTTATCCTACCTATCAAATAATGATTTCACCTTCAGTTGATGAGATGAGATCATATCAAAAACCCGCGTCTTGTCTTCATCAACCTTCTTAAGGTACATGATTCTCTTTTCCAAGGAACTGATGAAACTTGAATCCTTAATAGCCTTTATTGAGTGCAAGGTAGGCAATTCCACTGTTATTGATAGTTGAGCTTCAACACCATACACCACCTAGAATGGAGACATCCCAATTTCTCTTTTGGGTGTAATTCTATCTTCCTAGAGAGCATCATAGAGCTTCTTGTGACAATTCCTTTGATATTCATTGACAAGATTCTGAACGATGGCTACCAGGTTTTTATTTGTTGATTCTACTTTTTCATTCCCTTGAGGATGATAATCTGAAGAATGAGCAAGGGAAATTCAATATCCCTAGCAGAAATCCATCATCTTAGAAGATAAAAAATTGGAAGAATTATCAGTCACAATATTTTTTGGTACCCCAAACCTTATCAAGATGTTCACCTTGATTAAATTACAAACCACCTCAGAAGTACTACTTTTGATTGGAATAGCCTCTACCCACTTTGTGAAGTAATCTGTAGCAGTTAGTACATGAGTATGCCCAACACTAGAAGGTCGATTAAGAGTTCCAATGAAATCCAATCCCCACTATTGAAAAGGTTCATCAATAATTACTGGTTTGAGTGGTAAAGCCACAAACTTCGGTCTCTCGATAAAATTCTAACAGGGTTCAAACTTACCTACCCATTTTGATGCATCTCTGAACAATGTATGTCAATACTACCCTGCACGAAGGATCTTATGGGTAGTGACAATGGAATAGGAGTTCCCTCCATAATCCTGATCATAAAAATTTGAAAACAACTTCTTTTGTTTCTCTTTATCCACACAATTAGGAATCTTCCATCAATGCCTCGCTTGAACAAAGCATTTTTCCATAATACATAATGTCCATACCTTGGCTTAATAGCTCTCTTTTCCTTGGCACTCAAATGGGATGGACATCCTCCATAAGTAATAAAATGTGCAATATCAGCATACGACTCATCTATTGAACTGAGGAAGAGGACAAAAAGGACATCAACTACTTTTGTGGACAATTCTTCATCAACCCTTTCAGTAATAAGCACATACAAGCCTTTACCTTGGAATAACTTAGTTGGATTGATATCAAGGTCATATTCTTGGATCTTTGCTACCCAATTTCCTATCTTATTTCCATACTACTGTTATGTAAGAACAGACTTGATGGTTATATCAGGGACAAGCACAACAGAGTGAGAGTTAAGAATATGAAACTGAAACTTCTTAACAGCTTTGACCACTACAAAATCATGTTTCTCCATCATAGTATATTTTTATTCATGAGAATTTAGAACATAGCTCATGAATGCAATTGGAAGTTCATGATTCTCAAAATTTCCCTGAGTTAGCATAGTAGCCAAGGTATTCTCTGTAGCATAGAAATAGAAAATGAAATCCTTTTTTAAATCAGCACATGATACGATGGGAGTTTTAGCAATGGCTTTCTTGATATCTTCATTTTTTTCCTTACCTTTAAAATACCAACCGAGGGATTTATTTTCTTTCATCATTTGATAAATTCTCATAGTTAGTTATCCAAAGTCTGGAATAAATCTTCTCATTAACTTTATCTTTCCAAATAAAGAGTGAACACACTTTTTGCTTGTGGGAAGTGGAATTTTCTAGATTTCTTGAAATCTTTGTGGATCTATCTTTATCCCTTCTTTATAAACAATGTGCCCCAATAGCTTGCCTTTAGTAACACAAAAGACATACTTCTTAGGATTGAGAGAAACTCCATGTTCTGTACATTTCTCAAGGAATGTTTCTGGATGCTGAAGATGACTTGCCATTGTATTGGAGGACACATTCAAATCATCAAGGTACACAAAAATACACGTTCCATTTAGGCTTCAAAAATCTAAATCCATTACCTCTAGAAAGTGGCACCACCATTGATAAGGCTAAATGGAATTCTCTTGTACGAAAAGGTGCCCCAAGGGGTAGTAAAAGTCGTCTTATGATGAGCCTCAGACTTAGCTGTGTTATTTTTATTTTAAAAATTAATCTTGAAAGAAAATGGATGAATCTTCCCTTATGGAGATATTAACACCACACAAGCTCTAAAACCAGCTAAAGAGTAAATTCCATTAAACTCCAAATTCCAAATACCATTGGGATCATGAATAACTCCCTTAGGAAGTTTTCCCTCATCTTGTGACATGATCATATAGTTGTCATGAAATATATATTCATAGAGTATTTGTGCTTTTGGATCATCATTATTTTGGACAATATACTCAGTATGTTTCTTAGGTAGTAGCTTCTTCATCTTTCCATTGATGAGGATCAAGGCATGTGGCCAATCAATCTGAATTTCACCTCCCACATTTCTACATAAATTCCTACTCAGCAACATACCATATGAAGGAAGAACATCAACAACAAAAATAGTGGCTAAGACACTTTTCTCTTGAAAACTGATGAAGGATAGTTGTGGATCTTTAATCCTTCCAACCAAAGGAACTTCTCTACTCTACATGGAATAGAAAGAACCAAAGGCACATGTTAGAGTTAAGCCCAAAGCATGAGCTAATTTTGCAGGAATTACATTGTCTGATGGTCCTAATTCTATAACACAATCACTAAGTTTATGGCCAAGTATGAGGAGAGTCAGATAGAATGAAACAATTTTCTCATTAGGGAAAGTGACTGCATCCACAAGGATTGGTTGAGGTGAGGAAGAGGGAGTGGGAAAAATAACTTTAGAAGTATTGGATGAGGCTTTGGATTTGGAATTGACTATGTTTACTATTTTATCAAAGGATTTTTTATGGGTTTGGAAAAACACATCCTCTGATATTTGGATCTTGTTCTTTTTTAGGTGATCAATAATATCAAAAGACCTAGAGGTGGATGGGACATCACTACTAGGAATAGGAGAAAAATTTGATTTATAATTTTTAGGAGTTGAAGGACAAGGAGTTTTGGGAACAGAAGTAGAAGGAGAAGGATTATAATTACTCACCTTTTGTGTGGAGGTAGTGGGAATATGGGCTCCTCTTTTAGTAACCACCAAAATAGTTACATGAAACTCATTGGATTTTTTAACGGGTTGTATTGCCTTTTCTTTTCTGTTCATTTCCTCTCGAGTCATAACAACATATGACTCACTAAATTATTCTTTGTAACTCTTTCATCATATTCATCTTCATCCTCCATACCTTCAGTTCCGAGAAAATGAACTTGAGATCCACTAAGCTCTTCCAGTTCTTCATCATCATCTTATTTTGGGTCTTCAAATTGTTCATTAAACTCCTCATCTTTAGGTTCTTGAACTTAACAAGTTACACTGACTGTAACCTTGATAGGTGGGCCTTCAATATCTAATTTATTCTGAGAAGTAGGTAACTAGTTCGTAGGCTAAAAACTCTTCCTTGGAATATCTTGGTAAGGAGCATGTTGAGCCAATTTAGTTTTGATAACAATGAGATCATTTTCCATCTTTTGCACTAACTGATCTGAGTTGGCTCTAGGAGAGAAAGAGGAGGATGATTTATACTTGTAGGGTTCTCTTCTCAATTTAGCAGACATGATTAAATCATCCTCAACACTGATAGCCAATCTTTGATCAACATCTAGAGTTATAAGGTTATCCCTCCTTAGTGCATAACTCACTTCAAGAAACTGAGCATTTAGGAACAAGCACTTTTAGATTTAATCTATAGGGCGAGTTTTCTGTGGAATTTTAAGAACTAGCTTGTTGAATTTAGCCACAAAATACCTCATGGGTTGATGTCGTTCCTTATTGATATGATAAATTTGGGCCAAGAGGGCATGAACATCTTCATCAGGTTTGAAATGCTACTCAAACTGAGTTATCGAGGTGGTCTAATTAGTGATTGACCAAACATGAAGATGATAGAACCAATCAGAAACATTATCCTGCAATTTTTCCACAAATATCTTGATAGAAACATCTTCATGTTCAATCCCAAGAATACCACATGCAACAATAAAGGCTACAATGTGTTCATTTGGGTGTACTTTCCCATCACCTTGGAATTTAGGAAAACCTTTTCTACTACTCCTAGGCAACTCATTTAGTGGTCAAAAAGAGCAAGGGGCCCAATCCATTTTCCACAAGGCAGAGATGCTTCCATCTGTGGGAAGATTGTTTGAAGGGGAACTAAAACACTAGTAAGTATCAGAGAAAGAATATTAGGACTTAGTTATTTTGGAGGAAATTTTTTCTTGGAGTTATTGTCTTTAACATGAGGTGTGCTTAAAGAGTGAGTTCCTATGTTCCTTCTTGCTGGAAGAAGAGATAAGTTTTGTTCCTCCAAAAGGTTAAAATGAGAATCTTCAACCCAAAGAGATTTCTTCCCACATGTATATCATAGAGTTTCCAGATCAAAAATGATCTTGAAGTTGTTTTTTTAAAAGGGATATGTTTGAAACAAAATCCCCATCAAAGTCTCCAAAATATGTTGGGTTTTAAAATGGTGCTTTAATCAAAACCACAGTCAGGGGACAACAAGTTCATCCTATTTATAGGAGATGTTCCCTTATTGAAAGAAAGTAAAAAATCTTATATACAAATGTAAACTTTCATCTTAAGGCTGGACTTTTGATATCTTGAAATGATTGTATACCAAAACATTATCAATACGAATGAATAGAATAAATAAAGAAAGGAAAGACAAAATATAACAACATCTTCAAGAAATATGCATAATAGAGTATAATCCTACACGTTCTGAGAAAGAGTGATACATAATAGAATCATTCACATTTAAAGCATAAGATAACATTCCATAGACACATAGTCCTAGAAATCATATCAATAAGAAAAAAAAGTTTCCTATGATGGAAGATAAATGATCCATGAATTTCAGATGAGAAAGAAGGGACAATGGAGGAAGATAGAGAAAAGGGGAAAATCCTTCTTGTATTGACTTACTTTCAACTATAACTACACTTCAAAAGTATCAAATTCAAACCTTATGAAATGATAAAAACTCTCAGATTTATAGATAAAGCCAAGAGAGAAGAAGAAGAGAAGGAATAAAATCTGATTTGGAAGCTCAACCACCAACCATCAATGCCCCTACAAATCTACCTACAATTTTTCAAATATAGTTTTGCATGTCCTTGGCGTGCTGAAGAAAGAAGGATGAGATATTAGATAAAATTTGACCTGGTTAAAGCTGTCATATCCTGAATTAATGGCTTGAGAGACATTTTCTAGATTTTCACCAAAATCAAGATATCCATTCAGTTCCCCATATCTGTTTGGCATGTTGGAGAAGAAAGGATGGAAATTTGATCAAAACTGATCTATTTTGAAGTAACCAGATCCTACATTAATTGCTTGAAATACATTTTCAAGATTTCTAATGATCAAATCCTACTAAAAACAATATTTTATGTTTCCATCATGTAGAGGAGACCAATACCTTTCCAAAAGTATAAAAGTTGACAAATTCCGAGCACTAGAGTGAAAGTTATGCTCATTTGAGTATTTGAATCGAATCTATACAAAACTAGTGAAAATGCAAACATGGATCCGTGGGCCCAAAATTTAAATTACACCTTTAGCGTAAAAGTACAAAAGTTCCCCATTGCTCCGCAATCCCACAACTTCACATTTATGACTTGGTTCTCACACGTGGTGTTACCTAAGTGGTAAGGAAGTTGCGGCTCACTTTATAATTTTTACTTCTATTGGAAATGAGCCTTAAAACCTCAAAGTTCTCCACCGACCTGCCTGTCTACTTTGAATTTTGATGTGGGCTCAACATTTGACTTTTTCCCTCTTAGAAACAAGGTTCAAAATCTCAAAAGTATCTGACAATCTACCTCCCCACTTTGAATCTTCATGCAGGCTCGATATTTGACTTTTTCCCTTGACATGAGTGGGGCCACAGTTCACTTTTTCAATTTACACCTTTTACGGAAAAAAGGCTAAAAATATCAATGTTCTCCACCATCCCACCTTCTAGAAATGTTTATGTCTTACCCAAGACATGTGGAGGCTTCCCGCTCATTTGGAGACTCACTTAGTATTTTTTCTCTTGAAAGAGTGCTGAAGAGACACATGACTCCTTCCATTGCCTTACCTTATTTCTTTGTGTGTTGGCTAAGTACCTTTTGTTTAGCAGGGCCATATGTCTGAAGTGATACACGTGGAGACTCAGTGCACAATTAGGAGCTACCTCTATATTTTTCCTTTGAAGTTACGCCGAGATGACACGTGGAGGTTTCCGAAAACCCTTTTATACTTATTCAATTCAACAGATGACTGTATCTCCTTAGACCTGGGACACCTGGAAAGTTGGTGCTCATTTGGGGGATTACCTTTGGCTTCGACCCTTGAAGGTGCACTATTGAGACACATGAAGACATCCATAGGTTCTTTTATACATAGGTGATTTGGGCCTACTACCCATTTGACTTCTATCAGACCCTAGACACATGGAGGGATGGCATAAGTTCAGGGTCTCTCTTTGGGCCACGGCTTTGAAGGTGTGCCAATAAGGCAAGTGAAGAGATGGCACATGTTTGGGGAACCACCTTTGGCTTTACTTCTAAATTGGGATTGAGCTAACACGTGGTTCATTCCGCTAGCCCTTTTGTACTTAACCAATTTGGACCCACTCCTCTTTGTCCATTTTTTTGTTGGGTCCCTTCTACTTATTTAGGAGTGACTATGTTAGGATCTAGACATGTGGAATCTTTGCACTCACTTTTGGGTCTGTCACTTGGGTCTCACTTCTGAAGTTGCGCCGATGAGGCACACGGTGATTCAGCGCAAACTTAGGACCCTTCTTTGAAATTGGCCTTTGGAGGTTCACCAATGAGGCACGTGGAGAGATGGCATATGTTTGGGGAACCAACTTTGACTTCACTTCTAAGGTTTCACTGAGTTGACACGTGGTTCATTCTGCTGGCCCTTTTGTACTTAACCAATTTGGACACTGATTGAACACTTCCTTTCTTTATACGAATCCGAAACTCCAATAGTGACCTGATGACCCACCTTCCCATATCCAATCATAAATTTCCACCTACTCATGGACACTAGAAAATAAATTGATAGGGAGGATTCACTCGTCATCCACAACTGTGTGAAAAATATAGAGAGGGAAGGCTCCACCGTTTACGCTTGAAAAACAAACTTCTCGTTTTTGAAATAAGAGTTGTAAACAATACTAGGCTCGATGTGATTCATGGCCATAGAAAAGGATTCAAAATTCTCATTAAAATGAAGGAAACAATTCTCAAGCATCTAGACGGGAACCATGTGCACTCTAAGATTCTAAATTGACAGGGTGGGACAATGGATGAGCACCAATTTCTTCAAAGAAATATTTTTTTCTATCTCTCCACACTTGTCATTGTGCTCAAACATCTCTCAAAGGCACCAACTCAAAATTTTCGAAAGCTTGACTTAAAAATGAGGGTAATTTTGAGGGTGATTACAAAACTTGAACTGAAAATTTAATGTGGTTGAAAATTGGTGTACTGATATGAAATAATATTTATGAAGTCACAAGATAAGGTCTTCTTTGGATCTTCAATATTCAAAACACATCAATAGTATTTCTCATCCTCGTCTCACCGAGCGTGCCAAATATTATTATCTCTCGAAAGTGCACCTTGTTATGAGATGAATGCAGGTGTTCTAAGATTTCTCTAGATCTCTCACTTTCATAGATAATATGGAAACACCTCAGGTTTGTGGGTATACCTATTGTTAAGGTCATTCTCAGGTTTCAAGGTCGGATCCTTTTTGATGTATCATATACTAATTTTTAGGGGTTTTGGGGTAAAAATATGATTGTAACTAAATTAAAAATGGGGTGATACACTAAACTTGTTGATAGATTTGACTGAGTACATGCACAATCAACTGGAGAATGAATTTTTGATGTAGAAACCAATAGTTTTCAGTAGAATATTAAGGAAAAATACTTTGCGTATTGAGGGAATGGATCACAACAATACAATAAGATAAACATGCACACTAGTATTATACATAAATTACTAAATTTATAGAAAGGTAAGATGATTAACCAGGGAATTTGAAATTCATAATAATTAAGGTGATATACACACCACTACAAATAATTGGAAAGGCAGAAATCAGTTCTCATTCAAGGGGAAAAATTGGAAAAATATTCTTCACCAATCCTATGTCCAAAAAGTCTTGTCTTGTGCTTTGAAATTGCACATAATATATAGAAATATTATTCACCCATTCCATCCTAAAAATAGGCTAAAATCTGTACTCACCCATGCATGTAATTTTTACTCCTTTATCATGAATAAATAAAGGAATAAAAATAGACATGCTAATACAATGAGGCATTAATAGTCCTAGTTACAAAAATACATTTCAGTCAAACTCCAGTTGACTGATCTATTTTAAATAAAATAGGATGAATAATTTGGAAAATAATATCCCTTTCTTGTTGTGTAAGTTTTCTCCAATGTACATGTAATATTTTTCTTCTCCTTCTTTATGTGACATTTGAAACTTGATCCACTTACAATGATACTTTAGGCAAGCTTTAATTATTCCCCTTACTACACATGAAAAAAATTGAACTCCCTATGTGAGATAAAATCATTGTTTTTCTTTCAATACTTTGCAAAAAAAATTCACCCATGTATTCCATCTACTCTGTGGACCGCCTTTGTTTTAGATGGTAACATCTATTTGTATGCATTATCCTTTGTCTTATCTCAACATGGAATATACATACTTGTCAAAATACCATTTCAAGTGTGGGGACCGCTTTATCATATTTTAAGGTAAGGTTGTAATTCTAATGAATCATCCTTCTTTTGACCTGGGAGTAGTTTTGAGAAATAATCCCTATTTGAAAGTAGATCTATTTAAATAAATCATCTTGGTCTTCTTCGATTTTCCTCGTACATGTATCCTCCATCTCAATCATTGGTTAATTGATTTAAAACATGACATATTACAAGGTCAAAACACCAATAATTTAATTACAAAATATGTCCCCCTCTTACATGACTTGACCCATAATTGGGATGGAATTGGAATTTTATTTAAGGGGATTTTAGGGTTTCGATGCATGGAACATCTAATGCCCACATAAGACAAACATCAGAACAACACAAAAAAATAACGAATAATTATTTTTTACTTTCTTGGAGTTTACACAACAACACAGGTGAGCAAAAATGGGTACTACCAACTCTTAATAAGCTTGACACAACATTGACCACATAGGAAACAAGGAATCATACAACACCCATCATGAAAAATTCACTTCCCATTACGAAAATACATTACGTGCTAGTCCAACCACCCAACACACTTGCAATTACGGCATCCCTTGGTGTAAAATTTTTTAAGGTTACTTATTTACTAAAAGTGTCTCCGAAATCTTAACTTAAGTTATCTAAGATTTATACTATGATTTGCACAACTCTTCTTATAAAACATGATTTCTTCCTTTAATACTTTTTGATGCAAAATCACAGCACCCACGAATGACCTCATATGTGAGTGGGGCATTGTTTGTGATCTCCATAACATTAGACCATCTTTCAATTTGTGGGACTTGTGCACTTGATATTTCCCTCCAGAGAAAGCTGGATTATTCTTCCTAATCCTAATGCTAAACTAATTATAAGAAAGGAAATGTTACTATCTACTCGTAATATAACAATGCCAAGGAGACATGGAGAGAGAGAGAGAATAAAGTAAAGGAATCCTACACTACAGAGGTGATAGAACCAAGAAAAGGGGTGGCTGATCAAAAATCCAACTGCCTGAAATGGAGGGAATGGACAGATACACCACAGACCAGAGATAAAGTTCACACAGAACACCACTTCAAAACCCATTAAACACGGCTCTCAAAACCTACAATAGACATCAGAGATATGCATAGTATACCCTATAATGATGAGAGGCGAGAAGAGACAATAAAACAAGAAAGGATGGATAAATTGCATCATGAAACATATTTTATTGCTCCAATAGTTCACATGGTACACCATAAGTGGAAAAGGGACAAGAAAATTCCATTAAAGAGGCAAGAGTGGAATCTTAGACTCTACATTCTACCCTAAGGAAGAAAATAGAGTGGGGAAGGAGAGAAAATATGACCAAATTCTAGAAATATGCCCCTCCTTTACAATATATAGAAGAACAAGAGAAGGTGAGAGGGAAAATTTGAATCCTTCTTTAACCACCCATGCAATGCATTGAATCCACCTACTCCAACCACTCCAGAAAGCATTAATATCTTCTTGTAACAATGATGGGATTCATTGCAAAACCCATGCACCCATGTGTTGTTCCTTACTGGGAAAAAAAGGAGGCCAATTATTCATCATGGAGGCAGGTTGGAGACTTGAAAACCTAAAAAATGGTGAACCAGATCATTAATGGTGGAAGATGAGTAACATGAACCAAGAGCTCTCCAAAATTCCTTTCTCGATCAATTTCGAGCTCCTAGTTGAAAGACATAGTTTCCTGAAGGTCAAGGGTCGAGTGCTTAACATGGGAAGGAAATATGAAAAAGGGTATATCCATACAGGTTACATGTGGCAGCCCTCGGAATTTTGAATATTCCACCCCTTCCTCTCACTCTTATAGTTGCACCAAACTGACACATGGCACCTTCCACAGCTCTGCTCTATTTCTTTTGTTATTTTCCTAAGCCTACATTCGTGGAGAAATTTTGCCTGACCAGATACACATGGAGAGCTAGCACATGTTTGGGTGTTTCTTTTGGATTCGCCTCTTGAAAGAGCACCGAAGAGACACATTGCTCCTTCCACTAGTTCACCTTCTGCTTAGCTGATTCAATGGCCGGTTCTGCCCCCTTTTTGACTTCTAGCCACATGGCAAGCTTGTGATTTTTTGGAGACCACCTCCAAAATTTAAACTTGAATATGCGCTGAGCTGATGTGTGGAGGCTTCCTTTGGCCTGTCTCGAGCTTGGAATTTTCAATGTCTGGTGTCTCCTTTTTGGACCTTGGACACATGGACAGATGAAACTAGATTGGAACCTACCTCTGAATTTTACCTTTAAAGTTGTGCTGAGATGATATGCAGCTCTTTCCACTGGCCTTAGAATTTTCTATGGTTGATTCAAATTCCTCGGACTCTGACCACATGGAGGGCCGAGGCTCATTCAGGGTCTCTCTTTGGGCTGCATCTTTGAAGTTGCGTCAATGAGGTACATGGCACCTTCCGCGGCTTTGTTCTACCATCCTTGTTTTCTAACCAAGTACTTTATATTTGATGAAGGATTTATTTCTGAACCGGGACATGTGGAGGCTTCCTGCTCATTAGGAGATCTTGTTTGGACCTAACCTTTAGATTTGTGTCGATTGGACATGTGGAGGATTCTTCTAGCTCTTGTAATTTTCAATGACCAGATCTTTACCTGGGATTTGGACACATCGATTTCCCATGCATGTGTAGGACTGGCCTTTAGGTCTAGCCCTTGAAGATGCACCGATGAGACACATGAAGGGATCCCGATAACTCTTTTATACTTAGTTGATTCAGGGCCTTGAGTTAAAACTGCCTTTCTCCATTTTATCTTATACACTGTGATCTCCTTTGATGTCTTTGGCCTCCTTCGCCGACAATACCCCTTCATTGTTGGATTTAAAATGTGGGCTTACATGATTGAACCAACCCTTCCAATTTTCTTTTGTGCGGGGTCATGTTTGATCAATTTTTCAAAGGGGGTAAAATTGGGATAAAAGGTTGGGGACTCACGGGGACATCTTTCTTCTAGATTAAGAGACTAGTAGCCTTGAAACCATCCATTGTGCATGGAGTCACAAATGATAGCCTAGTACTAATCTTGTCCTAAAAACTATGATCCCAACTGCTTGCGTTTGGTTACCCTGAGCTTGCCCTATTGTCTGCATTCTCAATTTTCATAAGAAAATCATGGAGATGAGGTTTTTGAGAGTATAAAATTCCATTGACCTAGGGATTTCACCTGCTCTTGAAATGGAATCCTTCAAAATCTAATTTTAAATGTTTTGCATTTTCTTAACATTGAAATTAGAAACTATTATAGGTAACTATGGGTCTCCCTGCCTTAAATACTAAAGGGCCTGGCACATTATACGTCTGGAGTTACATGAAAAAGGCTTATATACAAAGATTAAATCATACATGCCTCAAATAAGACATGTAGAGTGTACAAAACAACTTGTTTTACTCAAATAAAACCTAAACTATCCTAAACTAACTAGAGACAAGGGGCACTCAAGTAAAACCTGCAACAAGTAGGGAGAAGTAGCTTCCCTTCCTCACGACTTGTGGTCATGTAGTTGATTTGGTGTTGAACATGGTCGGAAATGAGAGCAAAAAACCACCTTGTAGATGGTGTCTCACCCTCCTCAAGGTATCAACAAACAAAATATACACTTTCCAGAGTTGTTCTGCACTAGGATCTAGGAGGTGCTGCTCCTGAACTTTGGCGTGATGAAGCTGAACCTCATGCTCTAAAACGAGAATGACCAGTGGAAACTCTTAAACAATAGGTTCTTGTGTTTGAATGATGAATGATGGGGTAGTGAAAGTTGTAATTTTTACAAATCCCTCCTCATCAAAACATTCCTCCAAGTCTGATAGGAGATCAAAATATTCCATATCCTGCTACAAGTGTGAGTTCCATGAGGGGAATGAAGTCATGACTGCACAACTTCATGAAATGGAAGAAGGTGAAATATGTAGAAAGAATAATGGATGAAAATGGATGGAAGGAAAGTTTACAACTCAAAGAATGGGTTGTTGACTAGAAAGTGCCTCCAAAGGTTGAAATCTTCACCAAGAGCACATTGAACCTGATGAAGTCAAGTGGTAAGGTTCTTTAGACCGGTCTTACCATGTGTGCCAAAACTATTGATGCAAAATCACAGCACCCCCAAATGGACCTAGATCTGAGTGGGGCATTCAGTGTGATCTGCATAACATTGGACCATCTCTCAAGATGTGGGACTTACAGACTTGAGATGGCCCTCTGGAGAAATTCAGATTCTTCTTCCTAATCCTAATTGTAAACTACTTCTAAGAAAGGAAATGCGATTGTCTACTCCTAATCTAACAATACCAAGGAGATAGGGACAGAGAGCATAAAATAAAGGAACCCTACACTACAGATGTGATAGCACCAAGGAAAATGGGTTACTGTTCACAAATCAAACTTTCTGGAATGGAGAGGGATGAGTAATGGAAGGGATGGAAAGATACATCACAGACCAAAGATAAAGTGCTAAGAGAACACCACTTCAAAACCCATTAAACACGGCTCTCAAAACATGCAATAGACATTAGAGATACATTAAAATAAGTAAGGATGGATGAAATGCATCATGAAACAAATTTATTATTCCAAGAGTTCAAACAGTACACCATCCATGGGAAAGGGGCAAGAAAATGCAATTACAGAGCCAAGAGAGGAGGCTTAGACTCTACATTCTAACCTAACGAATAAAAGAGAGGGGTGCAGGAGAGAAAATATGTCTAACTTCTAGAAATATGCCCCTCCTTTACAATATATAGAAGCATGAGAGAAGGAGAGAGGGAAAATTCTAATCTTTCTTTAAACAGCCCTGCAATGCATTGAATCCACCTACTCCAATCAATCAAGAAATTATTGAAATCCACCTGTAACAATGATGGACTTCACTGCAAAACCCATGACCCCATCTGTTGTTCCTTGATGGGAAATAAATGAGGCCCATTATTCATCATAGTAGTAGGTGGGAGACTTTACAACCTCAAAAATGGTATACCAGATTATTAAAAGTTCCAGGTGAGTAGCAGGTGTCAGGAGTTCTCTGAAAAGTCCTTTCCTGCTCAATTCTAAGGTCATGGTTGAAAGACAACTTTCTGAAGGTCTATGGTCGGGTTCTTAACGCGGGCTCAAAACATGTGAAAGGGTTTGTCCATACAAGGTCCACATGGAAGCCCTACACGTTTTGAAGATTCTACCCCTTCCCCTCGCTCATGTAGTTTCATCAAACTAATGCATAGAACCTTCCAAAGATCTTCTTTGTTTCTTTTGTTCTTTACATAAGCCACCCTGTTGGAAGAGACACTATGCTTGACCTAAGACACGTGGAGAGTTGGCACATGTTTGGGGATAACTTTTGGATTAACCTCTTGAAAGAGCACCAAAGAGACACGTGGCTCCTTCTGCTGGTTCACGTTATGCTTAGTTGATTCAATGACCGGTTCTACCCCCTTTTTGACTTCTGCCCACGTAGCAACCCTGTGTTTATTTAAAGACCACTTCAATATTTTAACCTTGAAGATGCTCTAATATGACGCATGGAGGCTTCCTTCACCCTATCCCAAGCTTGGAATTTTCATCGGCCCATGTCACCTTTTTTGACTTTGGAAACGTGGAGGGCTGGCACTAGTTTGGAACCTACCTCTTGATTTTACCTTTCAAGTTACGTTGAGCTTACACGCAGCTCTTTCTACCGACCTTAGAATTTTCTATATCTAATTAAACTTCCTCATACTTTGACCATGCGGAGGTATGATGCTTTCTAAAAGTATCTCTTTAGTCTGTGCCTTTGAAGTTGCACCGATGAGGCACATGGCACCTTCCTTGGCTCATTTCTATCTTCTTTATGTTTTGCACAAGTCCTTTCTGTTTGATGAAGGCTTTATGTCTCTCCCTTTTCTATTTACTCAAATTATTTTGTTATTTTGGGAGTTAATTCAGGTGGGTTACCTCATTTTGGTGCCTTGGGATTGTTTGGATTTGAAGAAACTTGTTGTTTAACTTTTGAATCAAGATCTATCATGGAAAGGTAGGAGCTTGACTCTTGTAAAAAGGTTTTATTTCTGTATTGTGCTTATGTGAATGTTTTTGAATGTTTGGTATGTTTGTTGGTTAGTTGGGTAGATTGTCTAGGTGTGGTGTAGGAGAAGACTATGGAGATTTTTTTTGGGGTGGCATAAGAGTTGTGGGGAGGCATACGAGTTATTCGTGGAGGGAGTCTGGGCTATGTGTTCCACCTTGGACAAGAAATAGCTTGCATTTCTTACTTTTGGGGGAGGCATCAGAGAATGGGGAGGCATAAGAGGTACTTGGGGGAGGCATTAGAGTATGTAGGGATTTGAGATAAATATTTTGGTGGGTTTTTAATGTGGTCACCCATTACCCATTTGTAGGTATTAGTAGCTTTCCCCATAGATCTTTCTCTCCTGGCCTTTGTGTGATGAGGCCTTGTATATTTTCTTATTGTCTTTCTTGTGACTCTAACTATATTTCATTTTGGACTATGATATGATTTTGAAATATGTTGTGTTGTGGAAGCTTGTCTTTTTTCCATGAGTTGAATTCATTTCCTATTATAATGTGGTTGGCGCTCAGGGGCCAATTAGGAGGATGGATTGTCCTCTTCATTAGAACTATTGGTTAGGTGGAGAGCGTTGCCTCTCCCTTTATTTGTTATGACCAAATGAAACATGTCGGATCCATTTTTTCTATACGCGGAGCTTGTGTGAAGACAAATTTTGTAGTTCTCCTTAGGTCCCTTATTGTCAAATTTCCCATTTTAATTTGACGGCATTGTAATAATAATTGTAGTGAAAAGATGCACTATTTTAGGATATGAATTTTGTATTTGTATGTGAAAAAGGAATGAGAAAGATTAATTTTGTAAGTTTACTTTTGGTGAATAGAAAGAAGTTTTAAAGGAAATTATCTCAGATTAATAGAAGTTGATTTACTTTATACAAATCGACTAGATCCTGCTTGGATATTTATGGATTAAAATACTTTTGCAAACTCTCTATTTGAAAGCTAGAAAACTCTGTGTTAGGAAGTATTACCTTCCTCTATATTAATTGAAAGGCATGTTTTGAAAATAGAATTACATTCTTGCTCTCCATGCATTAATTAAAGGAAAGATAATTTTTTTAAAATTGGAATGGAATGAGCTTAAATATTTAAATTATGGAAAATGAAATAGATAAATTTCCATTTTAAAGTACGTAGATCTTTGTTAGATTGTTTTAACCTGTAAAAAAATATCATAAAAACATACAGAGTACCCTGCAACAATGAAAGTAAAAATTAAACCTTAAAATGAACTAAGGATGAACAAAGCACATCATGCAACATTTGCATTGCCCTAGTAATTTATTAAGAACTCCAGTAATCAAGAAAGAGGAAAAATAAAAAAATTTCACAGAAAATAAAGGAAATTCATTTTTGAATACTAAACCATTGATATTTTATCCTTGCAATCCATTTGAAATCCTTCAAGTATAACTTTTGATGTCTATTTGGCATGTTTAAGAAGAACGAATGGTTGGTCAAATCAATTTTGGTTGTTGAAAATGTTTAATTAATGTTTTAATGGAAGGAAAGAAATGTTTGTAAAACTTACACATCTAAGTTTATTAAAAATAATATTTTGTTCTTCCTATGAAAATACGAGTTCGAGCCCTTTCGAAAAAGTCCTTATTTGTCCAAATTTTATCTTCCAGTCCAAAGTTTTGGCCTTTTGAAGTTTTTTTACTCGGTTGGGTTTTAAAAAAAAACTAAATGTTAAAAAGGAAATTTTTGTAAATTGAATCCGCGGGCCCAAAAATTCCTTAGGGAACTTTTATCTAAAATGAAAAAAGTCACAAGTTCTTCCATGGCACTACAGGCCCGCATCCTTCGTTTTTGGAAAAATAATACTTCTGCAGGTTCGCAGGCCCGCACTTTAAAACTTTACTTTTTGAAAAGAAAAGGGGGAAAATTTTCTGAGTCTCCTCAATGGCCCGCCACCTTGCAGCCAATGAGGGTCGGCCACATGGCTTCTTTAGGCATTGAAATAGGTGTGGATGTTTGTAGATCTTATTGCCTTTGGAAAAAGGTTGGAAAAAAATCCTAAATTTCCCCATTAGCCCACCTTCCCAAGGTCACTATTGGTATGCCACGTGGCTTCTCTTGGCATTGGTAGAGGCACCAGTTGTTTTTAACCTTGGCAATTTTTAACCCAAAAGTCAACATTTCTATGTTTTCCCTTATGGTCAGCTTTTCTAGCTTTTTTCTTTAGGACCAGACACGTGGCATCTCTAGGAATCGGTAGAGGCGCTGGGGTCTTTGAATATTTCTTCCCTTTCAAACAAAAATATTTAAAATACAAATTACCTCTGATGACCTGCCTTCTCATATGGGCTTAAAAACGTGCCACGTGTCCCTTGCGGCTTTGGGAAAATTTTCTTCCCCATGTCTACAGGCTCACATTTGGGAAAATTTTCTTCCCCAAGCTTACAGGCCCACCTTTGGGAAAATTCTCTTCCCTATGCCCGTAGGCTTGCCTTTGTGAAAATTTTCTTCCACAGGCCCACCTTTGGGAAAATTTTCATTTCCATGCCCGCCGGCTTGTAACTTAAGAAATATTATGAGTTAGGAGGACTTATTTATATCATTGGAAAGGGAAAGAAATTTCTTGTCTAATGGAAATGTTTATTAGGAAAACTTAAGTGTGTTAAATATGTGAAAAATCAGGGTGAAGTGAAAATATGAGTCTTAGAGTGGGTAAGTGGGAAATTACAACTTTTTAACTTAAATGTTTAACTCTAGAGCATGGGTTGACCTTTTTGAAGGGTCACGTTAGGGGATAAGAAAATTTATTTCTAACCCATGTAAATAAGAACCTTGTTTATTGTTCAGACCTAGTGGAATTAAATAGCTTGGGTGTTTAATTTCTTTGGCTCCTTTGACCCTCTAAAATTGATTAAGGAATATTTAACTATAGTGTTAATTTAATTATTTATTAAGTTAACACCTAAGATAAATTTAACCATAATTAGATTAATTATACTCATTAATTTTGTAATTTGGAACGAATGTATGTTACAACGAGAAAATTTCCTTTATTAAATTATAATTGACTTTGAATCCTTATTGTGACAAATGTTGCTTGAAGCCTAGTAGTGGTCACGCTTTTTTTAAAAAAAAATCTACAATTGTTCTACTTAAACCTAGGTTGTTCTTGGGTCTTGAATGGCCATTTTATTATGTGTTACAATATGTATCATAGCCGTGTGTTCAAATCTTGGACCCTCAGTCACACTAGAAATTTTTTGACATGAACATTAAACCTAGAATAATATTAAACCTAGCACACTTTAAACCTACAAAACAAATTTGTTTGGAATTTGCATATCTTAGTGAACATGGAAAAATGAATAAAACCTAGGATAATAAACTAACTCTCGCTTTGGTATGTGTAGGATGTGCGGACAAGACAAGGGGTCCTTTAACATAGATCTAGACTTTCCACTTCCAGATCATGCTGCCGCAACCATCATACCCCATATTTTACATACGCTCCAGGACATTAATGCCACTTTACGCAGACAGTCTGTAGGAGGATGGTCAGCTAGACATGATAAGGAGCCATCCATTGAGGCTCATGCATATTCTTGACCCAGCGAGGACAATAGAGGAGAGAACACCTACATGGAGTCAAGCAGAGTAGAGTCACCATAGAGGGGACAAGGAGAGTAGATGTCTAGACACATCGATAGGTCTCATATCCCTAGGATTAGAGATGAGCTTTCAGAGAGGCCTAGGGGTCACCAGATAACAGTTGCAAACCATATCAGGGATATCCTAAATCTATGAACATCTCATTATTCTGGTGACATAGGTGGATTTCAGGTAGAGGCCTGGCTGGTTAGCTTGAGAAGATGCTTCAAGATCTTCCCTTATTCTTATAACACAAACAATTGTGTTGCAATCCATCTTTTGAGGGATGGAGCAGGTGTCTAGTGGAGGACTGAGGAGCAGAAGCTCCATGTTGATTTAGAGATGGTTACCTGGGAGATCTTTGAGGATTGGTTCAGGAGCAGGTACTTATCACAGAGGTTCATTCAATAAAGGATAGATGAGTTTCATGACCTCCGATAGGCATCTTTGATAGTAGCTGAGTATGAGAGTCAATTTCTAGATTTACTCCATTATGTCATTTACATGCATGATGAGTAGTTACAGATTCAAAGGTTCATCCAGGGCTTAAATGTATATTTGGGTGGTGTTGTGCGTATCCATTCTCCACAGACATTAGTTGAGGCTATTGAGAAGGCCTATATATCATAGGAGACTCGAGGAAAGACATAACAGGCCAGAGACAGAATACAGATCTAGATTTATTAGATTGAGTACAGTAGGTTGAGGGGGTCAGCTCCTCCTCCTTGTGGTGGATAGGGTTAAGCATATTCATCTTTTAAGCCATAGTAGCATTACCAGCAAACCCACCCACCTTATAGGCCTCCACAAAGATTCAATGTATAGAGGGGGAGGAGTATAGAGCCACCTTTCAGGGCTCCCATTAGGACACAGGGTGTACTATGATATCAGTCAGTAAGAGCTCTTCAGTAGAGACCTTAACAGTATTGTAGCCAGATCATCAGGATACACAACATATACCTCTAGAGTACCAACTGGAGTTGCTACTTAGGGGATAAGACTAGGTAGTATTTATGGTTTTGGTGTTGCTATACATTTTTGGAGATAGTGCCCTTATAAACCTAGTAACAAGGGTAATAAGAAGATCTCAGAGCCTTCTATTGGTGACATGGGGCACGGTCATTGAATCTATGTGGTGGTCAAGAACTGTTAGAATGACCACTAGAGTATCATGATTGAGATGAAAGGTAGAATTGGTGGTGTTTCTACCTCCATTCTATTTGATTGTGGTTCTTCTAATTCTTTTATTGCACGATCTTTGGTAGAGTGATGCAGGATGGTGGTACTTAGGCAGGGTTTTAGTTTGGACATCAAGATGGCTTCTGGAGCCAAAATATTTGTAGAATTCTTAGTTAAGGAGTGTGTAGTGGATGTGGGACCTTTCATCACTACCTCAGATCTTTGTATCCATCCATTCGGTTTGTATGGATTCATCTTAGGCATGGACTAGTTGTCTGCACACAAAGCTAGGGTGGATTGTTATGATAATATTATATCATGTACAATGATCTAGGAGTTTAATCAGTGATAGTAGGGGTTAGCAGACCCATTTCTATTTACACCATCTCAACCATACATCTTAAGCAGTGTGTACGATGGGGTTGTCAGATGTATACTATCACAGTTGGTGACTGATTATAGGATGAGTCTAGTGGACAATCACTTGATGACCATCCCCTCTTGAGAGATTTTTCTTATGTATTTTTAGGGAGATACCAGGGTTACCACCCCCACGTGAGATACATTTTCATGTAGATCTGATTCTAGGAGAAAATCCTATCTCATGAGCACCTTATCATATTATTACCCTTGAGCTCTACGAGCTCAAGTTGTAGCTAGAGGGAATTTTGGAGAAATACCTAATTCGTCCTAGTGTATCCCCTCGGGGTGCACTGATGATATATGTAAAGAAGAAGGATGGATATCTATGGTTGTGTTTTGATTACCACCAGC
Source organism: Taxus chinensis (assembly GCA_019776745.2). Classification (NCBI taxonomy): domain Eukaryota; kingdom Viridiplantae; phylum Streptophyta; class Pinopsida; order Cupressales; family Taxaceae; genus Taxus; species Taxus chinensis. Next base: position 433,075,595 of record CM034155.1, read on the forward strand.
TGAACAAAGTAACAATCAAGAATCGTTATCCCCTTCCACACATTGATGATTTATTTAATCGAATGAAGTAGGCAATAGTCTTCTCTAAGAGAGACATTAATTTAGGTGATCATCAACTGAGGATTACAAAGGCATGTATTCATAAGACCACCTTCCGTACGAGATATGGCCACTACAAGTTCACAGTGGTGCCTTTTAGTTTGACGAATTCCCCTGCACTATTTATGAGCTTGATGAATTGGGTGTTAAGGAAATTATTTGATCACTTCCTACTCATATTCTTTGATGAAATATTGATTTACTCATGTATGTGTGAGGAGCACGAGGGGCACCTTTGCTAGCTTCTTTAGTTTCTTCGTGAACATCAGCTTTACAGGAACTTGGAGAAGTGTGCGTTCTTTCATAAATAGTTGTAATATTCATGCCACACCATTTTTGGGGAAGGTATCATAGTCAATCCTTCTAAGATTCAAGCTATTATGGATTGGCCAGGACCCACTAGTGTGACAAAGGTGCGTAGCTTCATGGGTTTGGTAGGATATTACAAGATATTTTGTCAGGACTTCTCTCGAGATATGCACCCCATTACTTCACTTCAGTGGAAAGGGAAGAAGTTTGTTTCGTCAGACAAATGTGATAAGGCCTCTAGGAAACTGAAGGATTACGTCATGACAACACGTGTTCTTGTAGTACCAGATCCATAGGGTGATTTTTTTGTATGAATGGATGCTTCTTTGGCAGGATTTGGAGGGGTGTTGATGCAGGAGGGTAGAGTTGTTTCTTTTAACTCTCGCAAACTCAAATATTATGATCTCGATTATATGACTCATGATCTTGAGCTTGTGGTAGTTATGCATGCCTTGTTTCAATGGAGAAATTTCCTTCTTGGCTCAAGATTCACGCTAAGGATTGATAACTTGATTCTTTGGCACCTCTTCACATAGGCCAATCTCAATGCTTATCAATGGCGTTAGATGGAGTTTCTTTTCGAGTATGATATGTAGATAGAGCATGTGAAAGGGAAGGATAATGTGGTTGTAGATGCTCTTAGCAGGAGGAAACATGTGTTTATGGCCAGCCCAATGAACAAAAATTCATAGAGCAAGATTCTTTAGTAGCATCCTGAAGATAGTTTCTACATTGCAGCTAGAGCATATATCGAGTCTCAGAGACCCTTTGAGGGGAAGTTTTATGGGTTTTCATTGGAGGAAGATGGCCTTCTCAGGCACAAAGACTGTATTTATGTTCCTAGAGAAAGAGGCTTAAGGCAGGACATTCTAAAAGAGGCACATCATACACCCTACTTAGCCCTTCTCTGGTGAAGAACATGCACTCCACTTTGAGACAGTTGTATCATTAGAGGGGAATTCGTAGAGATGTGGCTCTTTTTCTATCATGTTGTTTAGAATGTAAAAAAGTGAAGGCTGAGCATCAGCATCCAGATGGCCTTATCTTTCTGCATTCTATATTAGAATGGAAATGGGACACCATTTCCATGGACTTCATTGTTGGGTTACCGATGTCGAGATACCACCATGACGCCATCATGGTCATGGTGGATAAATTGACAAAAGTGGCTCATTTTTCTCTAGTGAAGACCACCTATACAGCTACTGCAGTGGCACCACTATATCTAGATGATATTTTCATATTCCATAGGATTCCATGGAAGATAATTTGTGGTTGTGATCCTCTATATACTTCCTACTTTTGGAATACCATGTAGCATGCCCTTGAGATGAAGATCTAATTCAGCACTGCGTATGACCCTGCGACAGATGGATAGACTAAGTGGGTATATCAAATCCTATCGGACATGGTTAGGATATATATTATGTATCACCAGTCAAGATGGGAGGAGTATTTTTACTTAGTGGAGTTAGCCTACAATAGTAGTTTTCATATTTTGATAGACATGGTTCCTTTCCAGGAACTATATGATAGAGAGTGTAGGAAACATCTTATTTGGGACAGGTTAGAGGACATGGTTTCTATTGGAACAACTTTACTAAAGGACATGGATCAGTAGGTGGTTATAATCAGAAAGAGACTGTAGGAGTCACAGGACATGCAGAAGAAGTGTGCATATCAGCATCAGACCGACCATAGTTTCGATGTGGGCATAAAGGGTTTCATTCATGTTAGGCCACATAAGAACCCCATCCATTATGGAAAAGGCTCTAAGTTAGCTCCAAGACTCATAGGGCCCTTTGAGATCTTGGAGCGTATCGGTCCTTTGGCCTACTGTCTAGTGTTGCCACCTAGCTTGTCTCACATCGATGATGTGTTTCATGTTTCAGTACTTAGGAGATATTTTAGAGACCCTTCTCATGTGCTAAATTAGAACTCGTTGTAGGTGAAGGATTATGGGAAGATGATAGTGGAGTCTTTCCATATTTTAGGGCACAATGACCCTAGATCTTTGAGGTAGATAGATTGACCATGTTCGGGTGTAGTGGGATAGATATAGCGAGACTGTGGCTACATGGGAGGATGCTACATTTTTACGAGTTCAATTTTCACACCTATTCCAATGAATTCTAGGAGGAAGTCGATTCTAAGGTGAGGGGGATGTAGTGCCCACTTCCCTCCGACACCTTTTTGTTATTGATTATGATACTTTCGACTATACTTATGGACTTTAATGTAGCTTTTAAGTTGGTATGATGTTAGACATTAGAGATCATAGAATGTTGTTGATTTTGATTCATATATGGTGCATGTGGTATTGGAGACATTTTATTCTCTTGGTATTATTCTTATTGACATGGTTATATGTATATATGTATTATCGTACATGTGATATTTTTTCATATCGAGTAAATAATATTGTAACTTTTCTAGATGATGTTGTGATTCATATAAACATGGTTTTGGATGTTTTGATATGGCCATAAGGCTAAAGGTGATACTTATGTTTTGCAGGTAAACATGTCACAACAAATATCGGGGGATTGGAGACCAATGACATTGGAATTCTATATGAATTCAACAACGGTCACCATGGCAATGTGTAATTGTTATTTGTCTATGCTGATATTGTTGTTAAATGTTTCCATGGGGGGGATCACCTTCCAATGTGACAAATGGGTTATGTGTATTCTTTCATTTAGTTCCTTTGTTTAAGTTTAGTATGTGTTTATCTAGTGATGTATTTTCCCCTTCATTATTTAATTATTTGTGTCAAGATTTGTGAGTAATCATGTTTTTAATTTAATTAAATGGGTCAAAAAAACTATTTATTAGTGCTGATGGCTCTTGGATTATGTGTTGTAAGTAATGTGTAAGTAACTTGGATTGTAAAACACTCCACCTTCCTTTTGAAATTCGGATCTGTCCTTAGGGGCTGATTTTGGAGGCTTGTGGGACAAGTTAAACTTGTCCCACACCTCTTAAATTGTTACACCAACCCTACCTATGGGTTGGGGAGTCAAAATTATGCCTCATTATGTGTTTTGGGAAGGAAAGTTGTAAGTTTTATTGCACCTTATTGCATGATATTAATTTTGGTCCTTGGGGTGTGGACTTGGATTGTGTATGTAAGTAAAAGGTCATTTATTAACCCACCATTTTAATTGTGCTTTGGAGTTTGTAGTTGAATTGTGAGGTGGAGTTGAGGATGAGTAATGTGGCATACTACATGGAGCCACCTCATCCTTCTCTCTCCCTTTTCTATTTATTCAAATTATTTTTCTATTTTGGAGGTTACTTCAAGGGGGGTCACTTCATGTTGGTGCCTTGGAACTATTTGGATTTGAAGAAGCTTTCTGTTTAACTTTTGGATCGAGCTCTATCATGGACAGGTAGCAGCTTGACTATTGTAAAAAGTTTTTATTTCTATATTGTGCTTATGTGAATGTTTTTGAATGTTTGTTATGTTTGTTGGTTGGTAGAGTAGATTTCCTAGGTGTGGTTTAAGAGAAGACTATGGGGATATTTTTTTGGGAGGCATAAGAGTTGTGGGGAGGCATAACATTTATTCATGGAGTGATTATGGGTTGGGTGTTCCACCTTGGAGAAGAAATAGCTTGCATTTCTTACTTTTGGGGGTGGCATAAGAGAATGGGGAGGCATAAGAGGTACTTGGCGGAGGCATAAGAGTATGTAGGGGTTTGAGATTAATATTTTGGTGGGTTTTTAAGGTGGTCAGCCACTCTCCATTTGGAGGTAGAAGAAACTTCCCCCATAGATAGTTATCTTCAAGCCTTGGTGTGAGGAGGCCTTGTAAATTTTGTTACTATCCTTATTGTGATTGGAACTACATTTTATTTTGGACTGTGATATGATTTTGAAATTTGTTTTGTGTTTTGGAATCTTGTCTTGTTGACATGAGTTGAATCCATTTCCTATTGTAATGTGCTTGGGACTCGTGGGCCAATGAGGAGGATGGCTTCTCCTCTTCATTGGAATTCTTTGTTTGGTAGAGAGTGTTGCCTCTCCCTCTATTGGTTGTGACCAAATGAAACATGGATGATCCTTTGTTAATGTATGTGGAGCTTGTATGAAGAAAATTTTTGTAGTTATCCTTGGGTCCCTTATTGTAAAATTTCCCATTTTAAGTGGATGGCATTCTAATAAAAAATATAGTGAAAAGATGCTCTCTTTTTTTGTATGAAAGTTCTATTTGTATGTGAAAAAAGAATGAGAAAGATTTATTTTTTAAGTTATCTTTTGGTGAATAGAAAGAAGTTGTAACGGAAATTATCTCAGATTAATAGAATTTGGTTTACTTTATACAAATGGAATTGCTCCTGCTTGGAAATATGTGGATTGAAATACTTTTGTAAACTCTTTTTTTGAAGGCTAGAAAAGTATATGTTAGGAAGTGTTACCTTCCTCTATATTACTTAAAAGGCACGTTTTGAAAATAGAACTACATTATTTTTGTCCAAGAATTAATTAAAGGAAAGATAAACATTTTAGAATTACAATGGAATGACCTTAAATGTTCAATGTATGAAAATGAAATAGATAAATTTCTAGTTTGGAATACGTAGATCTCTGTTAGATTGTCTCAAACCTGAAAACCAATATTAGAAAAACATATAGAGTACCTTGCAACAATGAAAGTAAAAATAAAACCTTAAAATGAACTAAGGATGGACATAGCACATCATGAAACATTTTCATTTCACTAGTAATTTACTCAGAACTTCAGTAATCGGGAAAGAGGAAAAATAATGCCATTTCAATGAAAAGAAAGGAAATTTGTTTTTGAATACTCAACCATTGATATTTTATCCTTGAAATCCATTTGAAATCATTCAAGTGTAATTCACCATGTATGTTTGGCATGTTAAAGAAGAGAGAATGGTGGAAGGAATCAAGTCTAGTTTTTGAAAAGGTTTAATTCATGTTTTAATGACAAGAAAGATTTTTTTGTCAAATTCACCCATACAAGTTTGTTGAAAATTATGCTTTGTGCTTTCTATACAAAGAGGAGTTTGAGACCTTTCCAAAAAGTTCTTATTTTCCCAAATCTGAGCTTCCAGTCAAAAGTTATGGCCTTCTAAAGTTTTTTTACTCCATTGGGTTTAAAAAATAAACTAACTGTCAAAAAGGAATTTTTAATAAATCAGATGCACGGACCCAAAAAATTACTTAGGGAACTTTTCAAAAAAAATTCCAAAAATCACAAGTTCTTCTACGGCCCCACAACCCTGCATCCTTAAGTTTTGAAAAAAAAATAGTTCCGCGGGTTCGCGGGCCTGTACTTTCAAACTTTAATTTTTGAATAGAAAAAGTGTGAAAATTTCTAAGTCTCCCTGACGGCTCGCCACCCTATAGCCAATGAGGTTATTTCATGTGGCTTCTGTAGATGTGGGTAGAGGTGTGGATGGTTTTAGATTTTATCGCCTTCAGAAAAAGGTGGAAAAAATTCCTAAATTTCCCCACTGACCCGCCTTCGTGCAAGTCACTATTGGACTGACATGTGGCTTCGCTTAGTGTTTGCAGAGGCACGGGTTGTTTTTAACCTTCAAAATTTTTAACAAAAAATTCAACATTTCTAAGTTTTTCCCAACAGTCTGCTTTTCCCGCTTGCTTCTTTTAGGCTGAAAATTAAAATTGTGCCTTTAATAAAAAATATGAGCAAGAACAGACAATGGAGGAAGATAGAGAAAAGGGGAAAATCATTCTCTATTGATTTACTTTCAACTATAATTACACTTCAAAATTATCAGACTCCAACCTTTTGCAATGAGCCAAGCTCTTACATTTATAGATGAATCCAAGAGAGAAGAAGAAGAGAAGGAAGAAAATCTGATTTGGAAGCTCAACCACCAACCTTCAATGCCCCTGCAAATCCGCCTACAATCTGTCAAATCTACTTCTGCATTTCCTTGGCTAGGTGAACAAGGAAGGATGAGAGATCAAATCAAATTTGACCTACTTGAAGTAGTTAGATGCCTTATTAATGGTGTGAGATACGTTTCCCATATTTTCACCCGAATTAAGATATCAAGTTAGGCCCCCATGCCTGTTTATCTTGTTCGAGAAGATAGGATGGAAATTGGATCAAATCTGATCTGTTTTGAAGAAACCAGATCCCACATTAATGGCTTGAAAGATGTTTTCCATATTTTCAACCATCAACTCCAACTGAAAACAATATTTTATGCTTTCATTGTGTAGAGGAGACCAATACCTTTCCAACATTTTTTGTTTTCAAATTTTGAGCACTGGAGCGAAAATTATGCTCATTTGAATATTTCAATCGAATCTATACAAAATGGAGAAAATTAATAAATGGATGCATGGGCCTGAAATTAAAATTATTCCTTTAGTGTAAAATATGCAAATGTACAAAAATTCCCTGCATTCCTACAAGCCCGCAACTTCACATTTGGCATTTAGGTCTGACACGTGGCGTTACCTAAGTGGTAACAGATTCACGACTCACTTTATAATTTTCCTTCTTTTAGAAATGAGGCTAAAAACCTTAAATTTATCCACCAACCCACCTATCTACTTTGACCTTTGATGTAGGCTCAAAATTTGACTTTTTCCCTCTTAGAAACAAGGTTCAAAATATCAAAAGGCTCCGACGATCTACCTCCCTGCTTTGACTTTTCATGCGAGCTAGATATTTTAATTTTTCCATTGACATGAGTGGGGCCGGAGTTCACCTTTTCACTTTATGATTTTTATGCAAACAAGGCTCAAATTATCAAATTTCTCCACCATCCTACCTTTCTAAAAGCTTTATGTCTTACCCAGGACATGTGGAGGCTTCTCACTCATTTGGAGACTCACTTTGTATTTTGCCTCTGGAAAGAGCGTTGAAGTAACACATGGCTACTTCTACTACCTTGCCTTATTTATTTGTGTTTTGGATACATTCCTTTTGTTACATGGACCATATGTCTGACCCTAGACACGTGGAGGCTCAGCGCACATTTAAGACCTACCTCTAGATTTTTCCTTTTAAGTTGTGCCGATTTGACACATGGAGGCTTCCACAAACCCTTCTATACTTAGTCGATTCAACGTCCAGTTCTATCTCCTAAGACATGGGACACATGGAAAGTTGGAACTCATTTGGGGGACCACCTTTGGCTTTGACCCTTAAAGGTGCACTATTGAGAAATGTGGAAACTTCAATCGGTTCTTTTATAGTTATCTGATTTGGTTCTGCTGCACATTTGACTTCTATCAGACCCTAGAAATGTGGAGGGATGGTGCTAGTTCAGGGTCTCTCTATGGGTTGCACCTTTGAAGGTGTGCCGATGATGAAAATGGAGAGCTGGCATATGTTTGGGGAACCACATTTGGCTTTTCTTCTAAATTTGTGTCAAGCTAACATGTGGTTAATTCCACTGGCCCTTTTGTACTTAACCGATTTGGACCCGCTCCTCTTTCTCCATTTTTTGGTTGGGTCCCTTCTACTTATTTTTTGGCTGGTGAGGCACGTGGAAAGTTTACACAAACTTTGGATCTTACTTTTAACTTGGCCTTTGGAGCTGCACCGATGAGGCACATTCAGAGCTAGCATATGTTTGGGGAACTACCTTTGTCTTTGCTTCTAAATTTTTGCTGAGCTGACATGTGGATTTTTCCTCTGGCCCTTTTTTACTTAACAAATTTGGACCCTGATTAAAAACTACCTTTCCTCATACAAAATAAAAAATCTAAAAATGACCTGACAACCTACCTTCCCCCATCCAATAAGAAATTTCCACGTACTAATGGACGCAGGAAAATAAATTGACAGGGATGATTCTCCCTGTCATCCATGACTATGTGAAAAATATAGAGATGGAAGCCTCCACCATTTATGATCGAAAATAAAAATAATCCTTGTGGAAAGAAGAACTGTAAACAATACCAGGCTCGATGTGATTCACGACCATATAAAAGGATTCAACAATCTCATTTGAATGGAGGAAACAATTCTAAATTATCTAGATGGGAACCATGCAGACTGCAAGATTCTAAATTAATAAAGCCAGATAGCAGATGTGCACCAATTTCTTCAAAGCAAAAATGTTTTCTATCTCTCTAGAATTCTCAATCTACTCAAACATCTCTCAAATGCACCAACTCAAAATTTTTGAAAGATTGACTTTAAAATTAGGGGAATTTTTAGGATGACAACAACTACTCTTTTTTGGGATGACTCGGCTAGGACAGAGGAATGAGGCAACATCAAGAACCATAAAAAAAATATGGGAGATTAGATCAATGCCTTATCTATTGGGAAAATAGATTAAAAGGTAATACCAATACAGAAGACAACACATGCAGAAGGGAAACAAAATAAAAAGGAAAGATAAAAACAAAAAAAAAACGTTGCACACAGTATATACAAAAGGACTTCCTAATCAACTAGGACTTGAAAAAATTCAAATACTGCCCACTATAAGGAACTGGGAGAGAGGATCCATCCATATACTTCAAGTTGAAAGAATTTTCTCCAGCAAAGTGTCTAATTTTGAAAGGACCAAGCCAAAGAGAATCAAACATACCATGGCTTCCTCAAGGTTGATGTATTTTGTCCCATAGCAGAACAATGTCTCCCACTTAAAAATATTTGGGCCTAGCCTTCTCATCAAATAAAGATTTCACCTTTAGTTGATGAGATGACATAATATAAAAAACTTGCATCTTTTCTTCATCCAACTTCTGAAATTACATGATTCTCTTGTCCAAGGAACTAATGAAACTTGAATCCTTAATAGCCTTTATTAAGTGCAAGGTTGCCAATTCCACCGTTACTGACAGCTGAGCATCAACACCATACACCACCTGTTGGCTAGATTTTCTACATAGCACAAAACCTAGGCAGTAATGAGATAAATCTCCCTCATTTACTAGTGAGTCTCCCATGTCATATTTTTAAATTAAAGTATGTTAGTATCTAAATGGGGTTATACTTTAAATACTTAGTTCATGAACCAGAACAGAATAGTAATGTAGCAAGTAAGCAGCTGTTTAAAGAAAGGAAATATTTATAGAAGAAGGGAAAGGGAATTATATCAACACAAAGAAGTAATGAGGAAAATGTGCATCCAAATCAATAGATATCAGATTTGATTGTATGCACATAGAAGAAACCAATAGATATTAACAAAAAATTATAAGCAAAGGTATCTCTAGATCTAGATCTGAAATAACACAAATTTTACTAAAAGATCTAAGATAAAAATCAAGAAACACAATACACCATGACAAAAAGTTCTCCAAAAACCTTCTCATGTATATTCCTTTTCTTCAAGTGGCTCTTAAGGGTTTCAGCACAAAGTTTGGAACACATGGTTGATGCTTACAAATTCTGATCATTAACCTGGAGGTTCTTATTGTACTTATAGAATGTAGAAGGAAATTACAAATGGGAAATCTAACTGAACTGAAACATAAACAACAAGTAAAGATGACATTTGGCAATCATCCTCCACTAACTTCTCCTTAAGTGACACATGTACCACTTAACTAATAGAATTGTTTCACATGACTTTAAGCAATGGTTTCAAAACCAATAACCTTAAAGTTTTACAGTTTCATCTGGGAACATAGAAAATAGAAGAAGAAAGAATAAAAGAAGAAGTCATGCCATAAGTAACATTTATGTCTTCTTTTTGTTTTGATATTGGATATACTTATCGAACATGTGATTCAGTGTCTTTCCATCTATTTTAGCCACTGCTTCGTTCTCTGTCCTAAATTGCAGCAATCCTTCATTCAACACTCTGATGCACGCTTCCACATCTTCCAATCTCAGCCCGAACCTCATAATATCAGCCTACAGTGCCACTAGTATGATAATGGAATTCATCATGAAAGGATTAATAGGTTTATCAATTCTCTTTTGTTCCATCAGAAGAGACCATTCTATGGAATTAGGCACCTTGGTTGGAACAATCCGTATGTATGAAGTAACACCTCTAACCACGTCCTCCTTAGTGAAAGAACTTATATTGTATGCTAAGGATGATGTCCTACTCTTAAGTCCCTACATACTCTTTAGAAAAACTCTGAAAATCTGCAAACAAAAAAGATACTACAAACTCCAGATTCTTCCCCTTCTCAAATGATCCATCTAGTACAATATACTCTACAACCAATACATCTCCCGACAGCTTGTTGATTTCAGCCAAAGTACTCAGGTTACTCTCAGAAACTATGTTCATGTCTACTATGCTCATCACCAGTTGCTTTAGCTAATTTTCTACATCATTTATAACCTTTAGGTGGGCTGGCACTTCTCGAAGTTGTATACAAGCTTGAAAAATAATCAGGTTCTTCCATTCATCAATATATTTCACTTGATTTCTTGCATCCTCCATTTCCTGCATAAGATGATCACTCACCTATTCTAAAATGGGCTGAGTGGAAGGTTTAGGAACCTTGGCTATGATCTCGCACAATTGAGATACTTGCTTTTGAAGCTTGTCTTTCTCTGCCTTTTCTCTGTCAAGCCTAAGAAATAGAGAATCTATCAATGTCTGTGTATCCTGCTTCAATCCTTCTATGGTGGCTTGACCGAGGGGTACTCTAGTTACTATCACATCTTCTGCCATGAGCTCATCCTCCTTCCCTTCTGCTAGAACTAACATCTCAGCAAAATTTTTCCCCGACTCTTTGATGATCAACCTTGAAGTTACCTTAGCAACTCTAGGTCTTCTGTCCTTTCAGCCCAGACTCTGGAGTAGCTGCAAGTCGTGTTCTTCCAATTTCATTTCCACTCTTGCTTCTGGAACCAATTGTGAAGCCAATCATTCTGAGAAGGTACTTCTCAGACAATGAGAATTTGATGAGTGCACTGATACCTCCCCCTCTACTTCCTCTCCATCAAAAAGTACCACAGTGTTATGGTTGTCATATTTTGAATCATCTAATGACAAATCTCTTTCGAACTCTGCCATCTGCAGCCTCAACATCTCTTCTAGAATAGGTGCTAAACGAAGTGGCTTAGGAAAGAGGATGAATGTCACGAGATTCAGTGGAGGCATGGAAGTGACCTGCTGAGGTGTAACAGTTGGTGAAGTACTGGGTGCTGGAGAAGCCGGAACTAAAGTCATGGCTGTAGAAGTGATCTCCTCCTTTGATTGATACTTTTTGTGTATTTTCAACTTCTTGAACCTTCTGTTGCTTTCTCCTTCATGCTTCCTTTGAGGGAATCTCATGGGCCAAAGTTTCCCGTGACTTGATTCATCAATGCTTCATCAAGGAAATAACCCTTCGTAAGTAACCAATTTAAAGTATTTTTACCAAAACAACGTCAGACCTTTCTTCAATTGTATGGCAGCCTCCTACGTTATCTTGAAGTATGGATCTATCTCCTCCCATTTGATGGTAAGTGTCAAGTAACACATTCCCATAATCTTTAAGATCTGTAGGTATCCACGCTAGTCCGAAGTCAAAAAATTTCCATGCTAATAGCCTCTTGAAATCCCTCTTTCTAACATCGTACTAATTTTTGCACTTATCCAAAAATCCTCTGATGAAGGAACGTGTGCGTACTCTTGGGAGATCATCTTCATGGCTACTCCAAATGGATCAAAGTTCTGTCATGCTGGGAAGAACTATTTCTCATACTCAGATAACATCTTCATCTCCATGCCTCGAGGTCTATGAATTCTCTGGCACCTATAATGTCCCACAGTGATCGAGAAGAAGCCCATAGACATGTGCTATTTCAACTGAAGGTTGTGTATCTCCAACAGTTTTCTACTCAGCTCCATGGTTATCAATCTATCATTCGGATATCTAGGTATTGTAACTAGTTCTCCAGAAAATCTAGTAACCCTAAGGTATGTGAAATCTACAAATTGAATGAATAGACTGCCAATTTTGGATACAGCTTCCCACGCTTCCCTGTTCACCATGTGGGCCTTTAGGTCCTTGTCTAGCTTGCAAATGAATTCATAGAAGAATTCATCATTGACCACTTTGAAATATTTATCGCATGCAGGTAAAATAAGCTGTGGGTAGAACTTGAAAATGGGGTCCTTAGAAATAACGCCACATCTATCAAGCTTGGAGAAGACACCTTGTGAAGCTGTAGCATACACCAAGTAGGAAGTCATTTTGAAGCTGAAAGTATGCTTCACGTTATAAACTTGCTCACCAATGTTGTCGCTAATTATTTCCAACCAATTGATTATGGAATCAACCTTGTTGACTTCAATGGTCCTGATCAAAGCATACATCCATGTATGGAGAGTGTGAGCATTCACCTCACCATTAATCCTACATAAAAATTTGGCAATATCATCAATCTCCTACACGAGGTTAGACCACGAGAGAGTTCTTGGGAACTTAGAAGGATATCTAGGCTTCTTCATATATCTAATGTTCATTATGTTCACCTAGTCAACTCTATTCTTCTCCCATATGTTGCCAGCATCCTGAATGCTAATGGAAGTCATCACCTTTCTCACCAGAATCTTCAAACAATATTTGATGAACTCTTCATCCAACTGAATTATTATTTTCCCTGGAGCATCTCACACTGATCTGGATGATGATGGTAATATCTAGCACACTCCATAAAAAAATCCTGCAACTAGGTTGTGTTATCACCAAATCACAGCACCCTTGTGTTTATACAAGTGCATATACTTGAACTCATGGTGTGATTGGATAACATGGGTACTATCTCCAAGTTGTGGGACTTGCTACTTGAGATAGACCTCCAGAGAAAGCTGGTTCTTGCTCCTAAACTACCTGCCACAATCTACTCTAATGCAGGATAAGATAACTATTCTAATCTAAATTTCCAAGGGACCAGGGAGAGAGAATGCATAAAATGAAAGCCTACACTAAAGCGGTGATACACCAGAAAAGGAGGGTGTGAGAGTAGTCTCCAAAGGTGTGAAATACAGAAGCAAAGTACACACTAGAAGAGGTTATGACAGTTCTCCATAATCTATCAAAATGCATTGACAACAATATTCCAAGCATACACAATGATAATGGATCCCTGCAAGAACATAATAATAGACACAATATTCTTGTAGAAATATTAAAGGGGCAAGAAGAATGCAAGAAAACACAGCAGGGGAAGATACATCCATGAACTGATATTTTATTGCTTCATGATATGCACAGTTCAGTCTATTACAAGATAAGGGCTTGGATCACCATGCAAGGAGTCCACTACAAGGGCCTATAACACACTAGCTTCACAAAGAAATTTTGGCAGAGCTTTGCTACCCAAAAACTCTCTCTTTTACAATGAGCCCAACACTCCAATTTATAGAAAAGATGAGAAGGAAAAGAGAAAGGAAAATGGAAATCCCCAAATCTATCCTTCAACCACCTGTAAGAGGAATTAAATTAAGTGAAATGATTATATATTAATTTCAAAAGGATCCCCATACTGTCCCATGTGCTGCAGCAGAGAAAGAATGATGACCATGCCTCTTAATTGCCCTCCCAGCTACCAAATAAAACACTGTTCTGAACCCGGAAACGTTTTCTTAAAAATCTCAAACAATTTCTCATCAAATCCAGAATTTATTGATTTCTGTGCATCGGGCTCAAAACCACAATTCCAATGGTACCAATTTTGTGTGATTTCGTAGAGAAATACAAAAGTTATGGTCTTCTGAGTGCGGGAAGCTATTTTGGGCCTGGCAGGCGTTTTTTGTCATTTGACGGGAATGAGCATTAACTGACTGGAGAAAAATATGTTTCTCTTATTTAAATAAGAAATAATTTTTTTGTGGCGTAGAGGACATCTTGCTCATTCCAGAAAGTCCAATTTTGTGAAAATTGGCACTCGGACTCAAAAGTTATGGCTGTTTGAAGTTTCACGGGTAAGACGCTGACTTTTCTTCCTTGCTGTCGGCCGCTTCGGATTTTCACATCCCACGCGTCCCTTTGGCCCAGATGTCCTAGTACGAAAGGCATCTGTTTCACCCGGTTCGGCTGGTTCACGTCTGCCACGTACTCTTGTCCCGCTTGTCCCAGACTGTTTGGGACAAATTCATCCGATTCGCCCGGTTCGGCCGGTTCGCATACTTTTGTCCCAACTGTCCTGGTGCTAAAGTTCTCATTTTGGCCAATCCGGCCGGTTCGCGTACTTCGCGTACCTTCGGCCCAACTATTCCAAGCTTTCTTAAGTCTTTTCAGCCAACTCGCGTCCTCCGCGTACTAACTGCCCAGATGTCCCAGACTACCTGTTTCAACAGTTAGTCAATTTTTTCCACTTTTTGGCTAGTTCGGATTTCTGCGTCCCGACGTCCCGCTTGTCCCAAATGCTGCGCAGACCGCCTGGTGGCCTTTCGGCCGGTTCACGCCCAGATGTCCCTCATGTCCCGACTGTTGCGAGGACTAGGACTTAGCCATTTTTCATGATTTTTTCTGGCCCGAGCCTATTTTTTGCAATTTTTTCACATTTTTAAAACTTGCTGGGTTTTCCTCTTGGACAGGAGAGTTAGAAAGAAACCAAGGGGACCCCAGAGACATGATTTTTTTCCTTGAATCAATATAATTGCTTGGGACTAAAGAATTTGATGCATGATATCAAAATTACCTTGGGGGTGAATTTTGGATAACAGGCTGTGTATGGAAAGGATGCAGCTTGAATAACTCCACAACTTTTAATAGCACACATGAGTGAAGTCTTTCCTACTATGGATCTATTATTCAATTCGGAAAGAGGTTCCAGACCTAGATCAGTGTCTCCTATGTCTGCAAATTTGGAACTGATGCATGACTCTATTGTACTTTCTTTTTCATCCCTCTTTGCCATGGTTTTGTCTTTGTCTGAATAATTCTTTTTCTTCTTATTTGGCCAGATTTCTTCAAAACTAGTGCAGATCTGTGTAGTTCTTCAGATTTAGAGGATATATTTAATTTATTGGACATTGATTAAATCTCATTTTATTTTTTAAAGCACCTATAATGAATTTCTGCAAGTAATTCCGACAAAGATGGCAACCGGAACATGAACAGTGAATTGTAATAATAAAAATCTGCACAATTCAAGTTTGCTGCCCCAAAAATTGATGTTTTATTTGCATGCAAAGTGATCATGAATTTTTCCAAATTCACCTGAGCACCTGTATCACTTATGTAAATAATCATGCAAACACAAATCAACCTCCTTAAATGCATGCACCAAAATTGGAAGCTTTTAGCATTGATTTGATCTTCTTTTGAGCAAAAATCCTCTTCAAATGGGGCACACTTTTCCTCTGGGCTGCACTTCTTTACCTTTGTATTAATTAATTCATCCTTATGACATCCCATGCTTATATAACCCTCATAATTTTATAATTAATAATTTCCCCTCCTATTCCAGGCAATTAATTAATTAAAAATCATGCTCTTCTCTTTAACTGGTGTGCGAAAATTACATGTTTAAGGAAAACCATCAAATAAATTAAATTTAATCAATTTAATCATCCACTCTTCACTTCACTTAAGTTTTACAGTGTGCTTTAACCTTAGCCACTGAAAATAGAATTTAATTTAATCATTTAATGCTTTAAAAGCATTATTTATCTGTCAAATGGGGCACACTTTTTGTCATGAAGGGGCCGCCATTAAATAAATAAATTTATTTAATTTTAGACAATCTATTTCAACCTCTTTTATTCCCCTTTTCTTTTGTTGACTTTCGTCCATGCTTGGGCACAAAAATTAGAAGAGAAATTAATTAATTTAATCACTTTAAAGGCTACCTTCATCTCTCTAAAGGGGTCACACTTTTTTGCTAAAGAGAATTCTATTTTTAAAAACACATGGCAATGGGAATTTTTACTCTACAAGGAAGTGTTGATGGCGAATAACAGCACCCCTGAATGTCTACAACTTGATGGGTTGAGACTCTCAGTGCGATTGCATAACATGGAGCTTTTCCCAAGTGTGGGACCTTGCGAAATCGGAAAATCTCTCCAGATGAAGGTCGGTTCCTATTCTTCTGTTCAGATGCACACGTAAGAAATGCAGAGGGTTTTCTCAAAACCTAAAATAACTTTCCAAGGAGACAGGGTAAGAAGATGCATAAATTAAAACCTAAACTACAAAGGTGATGCACCGAGGAATGATGAACACTTGTCTTGCCAATAAACACAAACCATTAAAATGCAATGCAAGATCATGCACAGATAACCAAATTCGCAGTGAAAGATCAGGAGGATGCAGATGAACACAAAGAGGGTTGAGAATCATCCACAGACATGCATTATTTGCTCCAAATATTGATACAATACACCACAAAATGCCAAGAGACAAAGTTGCATTACAGTTTTAATGGGCGGTTTGAACTCCACACATTCACCTGCCAAATAGAAGAAGGGAGGGGAAAAACAAGAATGTCCAACCTTTAGAAAGAATCCCCTCCTTACAATTTATAAGAAGAATGAGAGACAGAAGAGAGAGGAAATCTCAATCTACCCCAACCACCCCATGTTGTATTTAATTCATCTCATTATGGTGGTAGGTGAGGACCATAGGAAACCCAAAAATTGGCGAACTATATTTTGCATTTTAAAGAATTTTTTCCCACCCAATTAAAGATATCCAGCTGTAGTTGTACAGAGGACCTTATAAGATTTCCAAAAATTCCAGCCTTGCGTTAATCCGAGCTCCCTGTGAAAAGTTATGGCCATTTGAATATCTGGGTCAGGGTTTGCTTCCTGTCAACGCAAAAAATGTTGCACCCCCTTAACCTGCGCCTTGACGCATCCATTTACATGTCGACATCCATTTTCATGCACCCTTAGCCTGTGCCCTGGTGCATCCATTTACATGTCGACATCCATTTTCATGCACCCTTAACTTGCGCCTTGGCACATCCATTTACATGTCGACATCCATTTTCATGCACCCTTAACCTGCGCCTTGGCACATCCATATACATGTCGACATCCATTTTCATGCGCCCTTAACCTACGCCTTGGCGCATCCATTTACATGTCGACTTCCATTTTCATGTTCCCTTAACCTGCGCCTTGGTGCATCCATTTACATGTCGACATCCATTTTCATGCGCCCTTAACCTGCACCTTGGCTCATCCATTTACATGTCGACATCCATTTTCATGCACCCTTAACCTGCGCCTACAATAAATTTCAGGGTTTGAGCTTCTTGATTTCCATATTCTTTTATTGGTCTATATCTACCAGGGGGAAGATATTTACAACAATTTGGCGACTCAACAGGATCACCTGCGTGCTAGGTAGAAAATCAGTGGCCTTTTAGCAATCCATTGGGCATGGAGTCATAAGCAATAACCTAAAACCAACTTGACATCTAATCCTGAGCCTGATACCGCAACTCCCTCTCCGAGAGCATGCTGAACTATAGAAATTCAACCTGAGAGCAACAAAACCTGTGCCAAAGCACTTAGGGAAATTGAAACCTAACTACAACAAGACAATGTGCATAAGCACTTAGAGGAATTGAAATCTAGGCTAATATTTACAAGGGTAAACCTTTTCCTTTTAGTAGCAATGTTTAAGATAGATTCCGTTAACTGGAATAGGGAGTTCTTCTCCATCCAATGTAGACAATTGGAAGGCATTACTACCTTTACATCCCATGATCATGTAGGGGCCACTCCAAATGGCATCAAACTTGGAATGCCTTCCTGGTTTTGCCCGATCTGCATCCGATTTCAGAACTAGGTCCCCTTCCTAGAAGGTCTTTGCTCTTTCCTTTTTATCAAACCATCTTTTTACTAAGGCCTGATCCTTCTCAAGCATCTGAACTACATGTTCTCTTATTTCTTCCAATTCCATCAACTCTACATACCTAGCCTCCATTGGTTCGAACTCAGACAACTCCAACTGCTTCATGAGTTCCAATGCTAGCAATTCTAATGATATAGGCAATACTGCCTCTTTCCCATAGACCAACTTGTAGGGAGAATTACATATAGATCTCTTTGGCATTATCCTGTCAGCCCATAATGCTGATTTTAGCTTGGTATGCCATGTCCTTTAGTTTTCATCTAAAGTCCTTTTGATGATTCTTAGCAAATTCTTGTTCGTGGACTCTGCCTGTCCATTACCCTGCGGGTAATAATTTGAAGAGGTGCTCAAATAGATTCCATTCTTGACAGCCCATTCTGTAATCTTGGAACCTATGAATGCCAATGCATTGTCTGATATGATAGTGGCTGGCACACCAAACCTGGTCATTATTCCTTCATAAAAGTCTAGTATGTTAGACTTGTTTGCTTCTTTGAGTGCTACTGCTTTGGTCCAGTTGGTGAAATAGTCCATTGCCGTGAGAATCCACTTGTGGCCTTGGCTTGAGTTTGGGTTGATGACCCCGATGAAGTCCAATCCCCATTGCATAAATGGTTGGTCAACCAAAATTGGGTGCAATGCAAGTACTGCTAGTCTTTCTTTGCCTGTGAAGAGTGCACATTTCTTGCACTTTCTTATCCATGTATAGCAGTCACTGAACACTGTGGGCCAATAATACCCTGCTTTCATTATCTTGAGAGCTGTTACCCATGGGGCAAAATGTCCTCCAGAATCTCCATCATGAAAATCTTGTAACACCCTCTCAATTTGACCTATCCCAATGCACCTCAATAGAACTCCATTGATGTCTTTTTTAAACAAAACACCGTCAACAAGCACATATGGAATGTCTTGTAATCTGAAGTATCTCCTCTTTGCTTTGCTCATTTCTGGAGGGCATAGGCCTATCTGTAGGAAGTGTATCATATTCTGAGTCCATCAAGGAGTGGGAACATCATCATTTTCTTGTTCTTGACCATCCTGCAGTACCAAGGTTATCTCTTTTTCATCACCTACTTCAACTTTCTGACTCAAAGTTAGTTGTTCACATAGTCCTTTTCCACATACTAGTTTAGTGACCTTAATATCGATGTCATATTCCATGACACGTGTTATCCATCCTGCATGTTTCTCATTCATATCCTTGTTTAGAAGGAAGTCCTTGACTCCTGCATGAGAGACCAACAATTGGATCTTGTTGATTGAGACCAAGTGCTTGAATTTATTTAAGCTTCTAATCACTACAAGGACATGATTGTCAATGAAAGAGTACCTTGTTTCATATTCTTCTAGGCCTTGATTGAAGAAAGCAACTGGTTGTTCTAATCCTTCTTTGTTTTGTTGTACCAAGATTGCAGAAATTGTGTCTCCACCACCAAAAGCATATAGCACGAAGTCCTTGGAGAAGTCTGGATTGATGAGAGTTGGGGCTTGAGATATAGCCTCTTTTATTGCCTCAAAACTTTCCTTGCCTTGAGATGTCCACTTAAATGCCATGCTCTTCTTTAACATCAGTGTTATTGGCTTTACGAGAGCTGCAAAGTTTGGAATAAACCTGTGGACAAAATTGATCCTTCCCAAGAACCTTTGAAGAGCCTTCTTATGACTTGGTAATGGCAATGCTCGAATTGCTTCAACTCTTTTTGGGTCAATTGTTAACCCTTCCGTTGAAACAATATGGCCTAGAAGTTTTCCCTCGCGAGCCAAGAATATGCATTTTTTGGGATTCAATGATACCCCAAATCTTCTACACCTCTGAAATACCTGCCTCAGATGAAAGAGGTGATCCACTGCATTTTTGGAGAATACAGCGATGTCATCAAGATATATCAGAACTAATTTATTGATCAACCCCTTGAATGCCATATCCATTTCCCTTTGGAAAGTGGCTCCAGCATTTGATAGTCCAAATGGCATTTTCTTGTAGGCATAGGTGCCCCATTTGGTGGTGAAAGCCATCTTGAACTAGTCATCTTCTTTCACAATTACCTGATTGTACCCTGAGTAGCCATCTAGGAGAGAGAATCTCTCCGAACCAGATACTACTTGCAATATTTGTTCCATTGAAGGAAGTGGGTAATGATCTTTGAGAGATGCCCTATTTAGGTCTCGGAAGTCCACACACAACCTGATTTCTCCGCTCTTCTTTTTGACCGGAACCAAGTTTGTAACCCAGCTTGAGTGCTTGATCGGAAATATAATGCTTGCCTCTATTAGCTTGCTTAACTCTTTCTTCATTAGAGGCTCAATGTGAGGGTTAACTAGTCTCTGCTTCTGCCTGATGGGCTTAGCATCTAGATCCAATTCTATGGTATGTGTGCCAGCTTCGGATCGAAACCCCTTAAGTCTTCATAGCTCCAAGCAAAGACATCTGGAAATTCTTGGAAAAGTTGTATGAAATCTAATTTCTCCTACTTAGTGGCCACTTTACCAATTTGAAGTGTTTTGCCTTCCCCAACCGGAATTGGCTCTGAATCTTCTCTCTTGACCTGTATGTTAGCCTTTTCCTTACGAAATTAGTCATTAGGGTTGAAGATAGACTCCAATGTTACTAAACCCTTGGGAAGCTTGTTTGTCTGCAGCTGGACTACTTGATCTCCATATTGCTGCTCTAATATGACTTGATTCCTGGCTGAGAATTCCACCTCTTATTGTAAGAAATTGACAATTTGTTAATCGTTCTCAAACACCTGCCAGCTTGTGTTATTATCTGGAACTGCTGACCTCACAATCATATGGATATGTGGTTGTTTTTTTTCCATCTGATGTTTTCAACCACATCAAATGTTGCTCCAACTGCTGCGAGCCTAGCCGCGGCTTCATTTTTCTTCCTAGGTATGGACACGATGTTGAAAGCTTCAAAATCCTCAATGAGGTCCCATATCCTATTCTTGTAGTACTTCAACAGGTCATTCTTTGTAGCATGTTGTCCCCTGACTTGATTGACGACTAGCTCACTATCCCCAAACACCTGCAAGTTCTTTATGCCATTTTTCCTAGCCCAATGAAGTCCATGAATCAAGGCCTCATATTCAGCTGTGTTGTTTGAACAGGAAAATTGGAAACAGAAATCTGAATAATATTTAATTCCTTGAGGTGAAACAAGCATAATTCCTCCTCCTGCACCTTTCCTACTCCTTGATCCATTGAAAAATAACTGCCATACCTCATTGTCATCCTTATGGTCTGATTTGGTGATGCTAGGAATAGACTGGTTTTCTTCATGTATGCAATAGACCCTTAGCTCAGATTCTTCTACTTCTTGGTAGGGATCAAAAGCATGTACCTTGCTTTCCCATTTGTCAAGAGTCAAGTCTGGGATGCTTCCAACTTTGGTGTCAGCTTCATCTGTGCCTAGATAATCTTCTTGATCAAATGCTGAATAGTTGGTATTGATTTGGCTTGGAGTATGAAGGTCAATATGAAAGTTTGCAATTGGTTCGGATCTGATTGTGACTCTAGTAGCATATCTTGTTCTAAACAACATGTGTGACCGGTCAACAGATAAGTAGCCTCCAATTTTGGCTGTGAAATCCCTTGACAAGCATAGGGCAAAGAGTGGTGGAAAATCTATCACTGACACATCTTGCAAAATGGTAACGTTGGGGCATGCATGCAAGGTAAGATTCAAACCTTTAATCAATCCCATCATTGCTACTGTTTTCCCATCCAATTGCACTACCCCCTTTGATATGACTTCGTATTGGAGACCCAGCTGATCAGCTATTTTCTTGGGCATGACAGAACTACTCGCCCCAGAATCAATCATGCAATTTTGTACTAGTTTATTGCCAATGATTAATGAAACATAGAATGGAGGGGGTTTCAAAAATTTACCTTGCTGTCCTCCATGATTCCCCTCAGGCTGGGCAGCATTTGTGAGCACCTTCTCTTGCATTTGGACTTGCTGATTTGAAGTTGACCAGTCCTTCATGGCAGCTTGTAGAAAATATCTTTGGCCTAGGATGGATAAACATTCCCACATTGATATATTCACATTTGTGTTCTTCATTTGATCAATGATGCTAAATGGAGATGAAAGATCTCTTTGCTATCCTTTAGTCTGTGCATTCCTTTCTTGTGCATGGGCAGTAACAGCTGTCATTTGAGTTGGTTTGGAAGGTGGTGTGGGTTTTCCTTGCATGTTTGGGACTATATTTTGCTTACCAACACCTTGTGGAGTGACGGAAGGTTGTAGATCACTTAGAGCCAATGACTGCCCTTCACCAATATTCCTCTTCCTTGATCTTGTGTTAGCTGCTACACTCTAAGAAATTGTTTGATTCATGCCACAAAAATCCTCAGCATGCCAATTCGCAAGTGTGGTATCATTTGGAGCTATGTTTTGCTGAGACGTCCCTTGTTGTTGATTTTTTTGTTGACTTACTTCACCCTCTGTGCCAGTAGTTGTCACCATCAAGGCTTGGTTCAAAGCACCATTGAAGCACATAGATTGGTTGTGAGGTTCATTGCATGGGAAACACCAATCATACTCTTGAGCTATGTGGTTTTTGACTGGAGCTAATGCTTTAGAAGCAGATGCAACAATGGGGTTATAGGGCTGAAATGATCTATTAGCGGGAGGCCTTACTTGGATTTGATTTTGATTTGCAACATGAACTGGTGGTCTATTTTGTTGGTATGGGGGCCTAGCTTGGTCCTGCGCTTGAGGCTGATACGGTCTAGCACTTTGAGCTTGTTGTCTTTTGATAGTCACCAGCTCATTTCCAAGGTTCTGCAATTGTTTCATAACATCTTGGAGTTCATTTGAAGCACTAGAGGATGAAGTAGAAGTTTCATTTGAACTTTGATTTCTAGGAGTGGGAATGGGAGCCAAAGTGGGTGCTTGACTAGTGCTTGGATTTTATAAGTTTGGATACAAGGGCATGGGAGGCCTAGGAGCCAGCTTACCAGCTTGAATAAGACTGTTTTCAGCCCTAATGGAAATGCTATAAGCAGCAGGTAAGGTTGTGCCTCCCATAAATTGAATTAACATAGAAATATCAGAATTCAAAGCCTTAAGATAGTATAGAAAAGCACCTTCAGATGTTGGCCTAATGGCCACTGGAATCCTATCCTAAGACCTTTGAAATCTGAAGTTGAATTCAGTCAGCTGCTCATTGGGAGCTCTCTTGATAGTTGTCAATTGTTCTAGTAGAGACAAATTGTCTCCCTTTTCTCCAAACTGCTCATGGAGAACTAGGCATAACTGATTCCAATTTTGGATAGTACCAGCTCCAAGGCTCCTAAACCATTGCAATGCCTTCCCTTTTAATGAAGATTCCAGCAATTTGACAGCAACATCCATTTCATTTATCTCATGGATTGCACAAACGTTAGCAATGTCTTTGACATGATCACTAGGAGTGGTATGATTTTCTCCAGTAAAAAATGGAATGTTCTTCAATGCTGCAATTGGAACTGGATTTTGTGCATTGAGGGTAAGTGGGCTGATACCAGTGAAATTGACAAATGGATTCAGTGGTTACGCCATTCTGATTATCCTGAGAACCCTGGTTGATGCGAGAAAAGGTCTACCGGTTGGAGGTGTAGACAAAGTCCAGTTAGGTGGAGATGGTGACCTTTGTGGTCTTCTTCCTCTCCTTCCTCCTCCTGGTGATAGTTCGAATTCGAAAAATATCCCCTCTTCTCAAGTATCAGACCTAGTTCGAATTCTTCTCATATGTCTGTGTAACTTTTACTGCTATACCACTGAATTCTATCCCTTCGGAGTCACCAGATGTGTTATAGAATGAGCCTCAAAACGGCTGGATTATGCCCGGTTACACACCAAACCTGACAAATATTAAAAATAGAATTTTCAAACCTTGAAGGTATAGTTCCTCAATTCGATTATTGGGTCATGTTGTGTAGTTACTAATCCCCGAAAGGTACAGATAAAACTCAGGTCATGCAAGGCAACTGGGAAAACCTGAAATATTAAAAAACCATGAAATTTTGAAAGTCAAAATCTCAAAAATATAAGAATACCCTTTTGAAGATTATCCCCCAATCTATCAGCTGGTGAAATTTTGACTTGTTTTGAGTAAGTCAAGTCCTTAAAAATTGATTTCAAAGTTCAGCCTGGAAGGTGAAAAATCTGGAATTGTAAAACCTGTAATTTTTTAGTCCAAATTTCTTGAAAATTCCTTTCAAAACTTGTGGAATGACCTCTTGGTCCCACCGGGCATGCCAAAACTATTGATGGCAAATCACAGCACCCCTGAATGTCTGCAACTCGATGGGTTGAGACTCTCAATACGATTGCATAACATGGAGCTTTTCCCAGGTGTGGGACCTTGCGAAATCAGAAAAGCTCTCCGGATGAAGGCCGGTTCCTATTCCTGTGTTTAGATGCACACGTAAGAAATGTAGAGGGTTTGCTCAAAACCTAAACTAACTTTCTAAGGAGAAAGGGTAAGAAGATGCATAAAATAAAACCTAAACTTCAAAGGTGATGCACCGAGGAATGATGAACACTTGTCTTGCCAATAAACACAAACCATTAAAATGCAATGCAAGATCATGCACAGATAACTAAATTTATAGTGAAAGATCAGGAGGATGTAGATGAACACTGAGAGGGTTGAGAAACATCCACAAACATGCATTATTTACTCCAAAGATTGATACAATACACCACAAAATGCCAAGAGGCAAAGTTGCATTACAGTTTTAATGGGAGGTTTGAACTCCACATATTCACCTGCCAAAGAGAAGAAGGGAGGGGCAAAACAAGAATTTCCAACCTTTAGAAAGAAGCCCCTCCTTACAATTTATAGGAAGAATGAGAGAGGGAAGAGAGAGGAAATCCCAATCTACCCCAACCACCCCATGTTGTATTTAATTCATCTCATTATGGTGGTAGGTGAGGACCATAGCAAACCCAAAAATTGGCGAACTATATTTTGCATTGTTAAGAATTTATTTCCACCCAATTAAATATATCTGGGTCAGGGTCTGTTTCCTGTCAGCGCAAAAAATGTTGCACCCCCTTAACCTGCGTCTTGGCGCATCCATTTACATGTCGACATCCATTTTCATGCACCCTTAACCTATGCCCTGGCACATCCATTTACATGTCAACATCCATTTTCATGCACCCTTAACTTGTGCCTTGGCGCATCCATTTACATGTCGACATCCATTTTCATGCACCCTTAACCTGCGCCTTGGCGCATCCATTTACATGTCGACATCCATTTTCATGCACCCTTAACCTACGCCTTGGCACATCCATTTACATGTCGATATCCATTTTCATTCGCCCTTAACCTATGCCTTGGCACATCCATTTACATGTCGACATCCATTTTCATGTGCCCTTAACCTGCGCCTACAATAAATGTCGGGGTTTGAGCTTATTCAATTTCCATATTCTCCTGTTGGTCTATATCTACCCGGGGGGAAGATATTTACAACAGGAAGCCCTGAAAATCTCATTGTCACTTAAGTCATTTGAATTTCATAATGGGATTATTCACCTTGCAAGGTAGGTAATAAAATCCCATGATTCACTTAAGTGACTTTTCTTTTATTCCACAATGAGAATTTTTACCCTACAAGGCAAGCAATAAATTCCCGCCTACCTGCTGCCTCTAATTTTCCCACTACAACTTAAGTGACTTTTCTATCATGGGAAAAAGTACCCTGCAAGGTAGGTAATAAAATCCCACCTACCTGCTGCTTCTAATTTTCTCATCATCCACTCTAATTCTTTGTTTTCCAAAAATGCAACCAACCCAGAAGAGGGTTTTTGGTACGTGACTTCGTCTTTTTCCAGTGAACTGTACCTCTGATGGCGACTTCCTTCTGGTATAACATGTGTATATGTTCTGCAGTTACTCCAAGCCAAGAATCAGGACAAAGAGTTAAAGGAATTGATCTAGAGAAATTTCATAGAAAACGAAATGGGAAAACACAAAAACGCAAAAAGTTCCCAAAAGTCACAAATAAAGCCCAAAACTTATTCCTAGTTAAAAACCTTCTAGTATATAGGAATAATGATACGTTCGATGACAAAAGGGTTAAATAAAAGTGCAAATTTCCTCAAATGAAGCTCAAAATATTAAATACAATTTTCCCGCGGACAAATCCTGATGACAGAATATAACAATTTTGGGCATCTGGGTATTTAGCGAAAAATGGCTAATATGGCTCTTTGGGAATACCTTGACGCAATACAAGAATTTTCTGGCAATAAAAACACAAAACTACCGATTATTTTAAAAGTATGATTTTTTTTTGGATAGGGTAGTCACATATTTCAGGATGAAATCTGGGGACACCAGTCCACTCTGTCTGTGGACATCTTTTTCTCTATCAGAATCACAAGGGAAAATATGAGATCCCAACATATCTGGTTTCATATCTTGTCCTTTAGGCATAGGGTTAGGCAAACAAACACAACACGAAAACAAAAACAAAAAAAAGAAAAACAAACAAAGTTTTATTTATGTACATACAGGTTTTACCCTTCTTCTCATGTCTAGAACAACTTCAAGTGTTTCCCATTGAAAGGAAATGGCAATTCAACTCCATCTCGATAGGCATGGAAGAAGGTATCCATTCCTTAAACTCTTTTGATCATGAAGGGCCCTTTCCAGAGTGAATCAAATTCATCGTGCATGCCCTTAAGTTCATATATCTTGTCCCACCAAAGTACCCAGTCTCCAATGTTGAACTTCCTTTCTTTGGCCTTCTTGTCAAATAATCTGGGAAATTCCTTATCAACTTCATCTGGTGGTGGCTCATCCTTTCTTCTCTCTGTGACAGATAATTCTATATCAACTTGCTCCATTCCCAGATTTATTTTTTACATTTTTGAGGGAGAACTATCACCATATTATTTGTTCTTCTTCAGGTACTGATCATGCATGTTGAGAGTATCCACTCAGGAAACCAAACCCTCGGGGATTTTGTTACCTTTTGGTTGGATTGCTCCACTATTTTTATCATAACATGGATCATATTTTTTTGTGACTGCTTGTCGTGGTGGTGATTTACTCCCTTCAACATGCAGACATGTAGATGTTTGTTTAGGGACTTTGGGGCAGTAGACCATCTCCACTTTATAGTTTCCTTGTTTGAATATTGATGGTGGTCTATCCGGATTCAATAGTGCAGTTGTGACTGCCAAAGAGTCTGCCTTAGAATTTTGATTTATTGGAATGAAGTCAATAGAGAAGGCTACAAAATTGAATGTGGCAGATAGTACTCTATCTCTATAATGCTCCAGCTTATCTCTTTTAACTTGACTTTTCCCTCGAATCTGCTTTACTAGAAGTTCATCATCTCCTTGGGCTTTGAGGAGTTTTACTCCTTTCTTTTTAGCTTGCTCCATTCCTAACAATAATACTTCGTACTCCACTGTATTATTGGTGTTCTCGAACCTCATCTTGTGGGAGTATGGAAATACCTCATGATCTGGAGATATTATTAGAGTACCAGCTCCTGATCCAAAAGAACAACATGTGCCTTTAAACTCCAAAGTCCAAACTTTTTCTTCTTCTTTTGTTGGCTCTGGTTCTGGTTGAATTTCTTGCTCTGGAACGCCTTTATCCATCTCCAATTCTTATTATTTTGCTAGCTCTATTTCTAGTTGAATTTATTTCTCTAGAATGCCCTTATCCATTTCCAAGAAGTAGACCCCTCAGTCAGATTCCTGAAAAAGAATCTGAGATCTAGGATCCTTAGATTTTGTGACTGTGTACCTGGATTTCTTTTCTAGCTCCAACTTATGGTTAAGCTCTTTGATAGGAATGTGCGTACAGGACCAATCCATCTTTACTTCTACGCCCAGTTCTTTACAGAAATTTCCACTCAACCACATGTCATAAAAGACTGGGCTGTCCGCTACAAGGATAGTCATTTTCAATCTTTTGTCTAGGAAAGAAGCAAGTACTGCCTACGCATCTTTGATTTTCGCCACAAGATGAACTTTCCTTTCCGTTGAATAACATCTTCTGATGGTTTTTTTCAATGTTAGACCCAAGGAATTAGCAACTTTGGCAGGCATAACATTGTCAGAAGCTCCAGAGTCCAAGATACAATTGCTTCGTTTGTACCCATTGATGAGCAAAGATACATAGAATGGCTCGATCCTTTCTGATGTAGCAGTAGAAGAAGTAGAAGGGGAAGAACTTGTAGCCACATTATTTGAAGGAGGAGTAATATTTAGAATTCTCAAGATACCTCGTGAAGTATTATTTTTTGGGCTAGGATTGTTACTTTGCACATATTTGACCAATCTATTCAGCTGATCAGGAAATGCTCTCAAATATTTAGGTTTTGACATTTGGACCTTGGTCTTCTTGATGTGGTCAAAGATGTCAAAATCTTAACTTACTTCAGACAGATGTGCGTTAGCTCTCTTCTATGAATTGAAAGACTTTAAATATTTATCCTGGGTGCTAATGAAGAAGAGAGAGGGCTACCTATTTTCAAGATAGTAACATCTGGCCCAGGATCTTCTCTTTCTCTTCTTTGGCCGCTTGTGGATGCTTCAGCATTTTGGCATATTTCTGACCTTGTGAACACCACAAAAGTGTAACCCTCAGAATCTTCAAAAGATTCAGAATAGCCATAGTCATATTTGTAGTCCAGGTAACCAATATTGGATTCGCTAGCAGGATCTACAAAGTCTTCATCATCAAATGATTCGTCAATGCCGAGAAATTCTTCATTATTTTCTAATTTATTCCTAGAAGCAGCTTTTATTGCCAACCGTTGTGGTGCATTAGAAAGTCTATTTTAGTTTTGATTTTTATTATGACCAGTAAAGGTCTGGGTAGGAGCTATTCTTGAGGGTGTTACATTCCCTGCTTGGGGGATTTGCTTCTTGATTTTCAGCATGTCATTAGCCAATCTCTACAACAAAGGATCTAAAGTACTTGAAGAAGCACCATCAGCTTTGTGAGATGGTTTTTTGAGTTTTCCAGCCATGATCATGTCATCTTCAACCTCCATGGTAGCATTTTGTGCTTCAATTAGATTTACAGGTCTTGCCTTTCTCAGCTGATATCCAACTTTGGGAAATAAAGTGTTTATAAAAAACATCTTTTGATTTTCATTTCTCAATGCAGCAGAAGTGGGGATTTTATATAAAATCATCTAGAACCTTGCAATAAAGTCCCGCATGTTCTCACTTGGATCTTTCTTTAACTACGTCGATTGGGTGATCAACATGCTAGCATCCTGTGTAAGCTTTAATCTTTTTAGAAATTGGTCACGCATAGTCACCCCGTTGGTTATGGTGTCAGGAGCTAGCCAATAGAACCATTCGCCAGCCAAGTCATGTAGAGTCTCAATGAAGAGTCTGACTAAGACATCTTCATGCTCTACTGCAAGCACACCACAAGATATGAAGATGGCCACCAAATGATCATCTGGGTTTTGATTTCCGTCTTCAAATAATTTTGGAAAATTATTTCTGGATCCTTTTGGTAGATCGTGCATAGGTGGAGTCAAGTTCAGTGGCCCAAAAGTTGCTCCCCATGGGAAATGTATAATTTGGTTCTTATTTTCCATGATGAATGGAGCATGCCTTCTCCTTGTGTAGACTTGGTGAATAATTCTAGCTGCCGGATTATGCTAAAGACGATCTGGATCTGAATGGGTGAGCACTCTCCTTCCTGGTGAGAGACTAGATCTGCGGCTTCTAACTTTAGGAGGATGATTGAAATTGAATTTCTCCTACAGTTTGAAGAAATGATTAGTCCTTCCTTGCACCTTCACAGATCAGGTGAATGGGCATTCAGCCAGGTTGAGATTTGTATGGAAAATACTCCAATCTTCAAGAGATAATATTTGATATGCAAAGATAGTTGTTTCTTTAGCGGATTCGCCAAAATCTATTGGCTAGATTTTCTGCATAGCACAAAACCTAGGAAGTCATGAGATAAATCTCCCTCATTTACCGATGAGGCTCCCATGTAATATTTTTCAATTAAAGTATGCTAATATTTGAATGGGGTTTTACTTTAACTACTTTGCTCATGAACCATAACTAAACAGTTCTGTAGCAAGTAAGTAGTTGTTTAAAGAAAGTAAATATTTATAGAAGAAGGGAAAGGGAATTATATCAACCCAAAGAAGAAATGGGGAAGATGTGCATCCCAATCAATAGATAGTAGAGTTGATTGTATACACATAGAAGAAACCAATAAAAAAAAACAAAATTATAAACAAAGGTATCTCTTGATCTAGATCTGAAATAACACAAAGTTTACTAAAATATCTAAGATAAAAAGCAAGAAACACAATACACCGTGACAAAAAATTCTCCAAAAACATGCTCCTGTATATTCCTTTGCTTCAAGTGGATCTCAAGGGTTTCAACACAAAGTCTAGAACACAAGGTTACTGCTTACAACTTTTGATCATTAACCTGGAGGTTCTTCTTCTACTTATAGAATGTAGAAGGGAAAGTACAAATGGGAAATCTAACTGAACTGAAACATAAACAACAAGTAAAGATGACATTTGGAAATCATCCTCCACTAACTTCTCCTTAAGTGACACATGTATCACTTAACTAATATAATTGTTCCACATGACTTTAAGCAATAGTTTCAAAACCAATAACCTTAAAGTGTTAAAATTTCATCTGGGAACATAGAAAATAGAAGAAGAAAGAATAGAAGAAGAATTCATGCCAGCAGTAACATTTATGTCTTTTTTTTTCTGATATTGGATATACTTTTCGAACATGTGATTCAGCATCTTTCCATCTGTTTTAGCCACTTCTTCCTTCTCTGTCCTGAACTACAACAATCCCTCATTAAACACTTTGAGGCGTGCTTCCACATCTTCCAATCTTTGCCCGAACCTCGCACTATCATCCTTCAGTACCACTAGTATGCTAATGGAATTCATCGTGAAATGCTTAGTAGCTCTATCAATTCTCTTTTGTACCATCAAAAGAGACCCTTCTAGGGAATTAGGCACCTTGGTTGGAGCAATCTGTATGTATGTAGTAACACCTCTGACCACGTCCTCCTCAGTGAAAGAAATGATATTGTCTGGTAAGGATGATGTCCTACTCTCAAGTTCCTGCATCCTCTACAGCAAAACTCTACAAATCTCCAAATATAAAGATACTGCAAAATCCAGCTACTTCCCCTTCTCAACTGATCCATCCGGTATAATCTTCTCTTTAAGCAATACATCTCTCGACAGCTTTTTGATTTCAGCCGAAGTACTCAAGTTACTCTCAAAAACTATGTTCATGTCTACTATGCTCATCACCAGTTACTTCAGCTGATTTGCTACATCATTCATAACCTTTAGGCGGGCTAGCACTTCTCCAAGTTGTATAGAAGCTTGACGAATAATCAGTTTCTTCCATTCGTCAATAGCTTTCACTTGATTGCTTGCATCCTCCATTTCCTACATAAGATGATCACTCACATACTCTGAAATGGGCTGAATGGAAGGTTTAAAAACCTTGGCTATGATCTCACACAATTGAGATACTTGCTTTTGAAGCTCATCTTTCTCTACATTTTCTCTGTTAAGCCTAAGGAATAGAGAATCTATCAATGTCTACATATCCTGCTTCAATCCTTCTATGGTGGCTTGACAGACAGGTACTCTGGTTACTGTCACATCTTCTGTCGTGATCTCATTCTCCTTCCCTTCTCTTGGAACTGACATCTTATAATACTTCGACCCCGAATCTTTTATGATCAACCTTGTAGTTACCTTAGCAACTTTAGGTGTTCTATCTTTTTTGCCTAGACTTTGGAGTAGCTGTAAGTCGTGTTCTTCCACATTCATCTCTACTCTCGCTTTTGGAACCAACTGCGAAACCAACCATTCTGAGAAGTTACTTCTTGGAGAATGATAATTTTCTGAGAGCACTAATATCTCCCACTCTAATTCCTCTCCAAGAGAAAGTGCCACAGTGTTATGGATGCCATGCTCTAAATCATCCAAAGACAAAGCTCTTTTGAACTCCACCATCTACAACCTCAAACTCTCTTCTGGAATAGGTGGTAAATGATGTGGCTAAGGAGAGAGGATGAATGTCACTTGATTCAGTGGAGGCATGGAAGTGTCCTACTGAGGTGCAACAGTTGGTCAAGTACTGGGTGCTGGAGAAGCCGAAACTAAAGTCATGGCCGTAGAAGTGATCTTCTCCTTTGATTAAGATCTTTTGTGTACATTCAACTTCTCTAACCTTATTCTACTTTCTCCTTCATGCTTCCTCTTGAGGGAATCTCCCGCACAAAAGTTTCCTGTGACTTGATTCATCAATGCTTCATCAAGGAAATAACCCTTCGTCAACGTCCAGTATGAAGTATTCACCAAAATAGTGCCAGACCTTTCTTAATTTGTATGAGAACCTCCTACGTTATCCTGAAGTACGAATCTATCTCCTCCCATTTGATGGTAAGTGTCAAGTAACACATTCCCATCATCTTTAAGATCCACAAGTATCCATGCTAGTCTGAAGTCGAACACTTGCTGTGTTGATAGCCTGTTGAAATCCACCTTTCTAACCTAATACTCACTGTTGCACTTCATCCAAAAATCCTATAATGAAGGCATGTGTGCGTACTCCTGGGAGATCATCTTCCTGTATACTACAAATGGATCAAAGTTCAGCTGTGCTGGGAAGAACTCTTTCTCATACTCAGATAACATCTTTGTCTCCATCCCTTGAGCTCTATGAATGCTCTGGAAGCTATAATGTCCCAGAGTGATCGGGAAGAAGCCTATAGACTTGTGTAATTTTTACTGAAGGTCATGTATCTCCACAATTTTTCTACTCAGCTCCATGGTTATCAATCTATCATTCGGATATCTGGGTAGTGTAACTGGTTCTCCAGAAAAGCCAGTAACCCTGAGGTATGTGAAATCTACAAACTAAATCAATAGACTGCCAATATTGGATAAAACTTCCCATGCTTCCCTGCTCATCCTTTTGGCCTTTAGGTCCTTCTCTAGCTTGCAAATGAATTCGTAGAAAAATTCATCATTGACCACTTTGAAATATTTCTCACATGCAGGTACAGTGAGCTGTGGGTAGCACTCAAAAATGGGGTCCTTAGAAATAACGCCACATCTATCCAGCTTGGAGAAGAGGCCTTGTCAAGCTGCAATATACACCAAGTAGGAAGGCATTTTGAAGCTAAAACTACCTTCACGTTCCGAATTTTCTCACCAATGTTATCGCTAGTTATTTTCAACCAATTGATTATGGAATCAACCTTGTTGACTTCAATGGTCCTGATGAAGGAATACATCCATGTAGGGATATTGTGAGCATTTTCCTTGCCATTAATCTTGTATAACAATTTGATAGTATCATCAACCTCCTACATGAGGTTGGACTATGGGAGATTTGTTGGGAACTTAGAAGGAGATCTAAGATTCTTCATGTATTTATTGTTCATTATGTTCACGTAGTCAACTCTATGCTTCTCCCATCTGTTAGCAACATCCTGAATGCTAATGGAAGTCACCTTCTTTCGCACCAGAATCTTCAAACAATAATTGATGAACTCTGTGTCGAGCCAAATTATTATTTTCCCCGTAGCATCTTGAACTGATCTAGATGAAATATGGTAAGATCTAGCGCACTCCATAACAAACTCTTGCAACTGGGTTGTGTATGGAAAGGCTGCATCTTAAATAACTCCACTGCTTTTAACTACACGCATTAGTGAAGTCTTTCCTGCTCTGGATCTATCAATCAATTTGGAAAGAGGTTCCAGACCTAGATCTGTGTCTCTTGTGTTTACAAATTTGGAAGTGATGCATGACTCTGTTGTGCTTTCTTTTTTGTCCCTCTTTGCCATGGCTTTGTCTATCTTTGTCTGAATAATTCTTTTTCTTCTTATTTGGCCGGATTTCTTCAAAACTGGTGCAGATCTAGATAATTATTTAGATTCGGAGGATATATTCAATGTAATGGACATTGATTAAACCTCCTTTTCTTTGGTAAAGCACCTATAATGAATTCCTGCAAGTAATTCAGACAAAGATATCAACCGGAACATGAACAATGAATTTCAATAATAAAAATCTGCACTATTTAAGCCTGCTGCCCCAAAAATTGATGTTTTATTTGCATGCAAAGTGAGCATCAATTTTTCAAACTTCACCCAAGAACCTGTATCACTTATGAAAACAAAAATCAACCTCCTTCAATGCATGTGCCAAAATTGGAAGCTTTTAGCATTGATTTGATCTTCTTTTGAGCAAAAATCCTCTTCAAATGGGGCACACTTTTCCTCTGGGCTGCACTTCTTTTCCTGTGAATTAATTAATTCATCCTTATGGCAGCCCATGCTTATATAACCCTCATAATTCTATAATTAATAATTTCCCTTCCTATTCTTAGCAATTAATTAATTAAAAATCATGCTCTTCTCTTTAATTGGTGTGTTAAAATTGCATGTTTAAGGACAACCATCCAATAAATTAAATTTAATCAATTTAATCATCCACTCTTCACTTCACTTAAGCTTTACAATGTGGTTTACCTTAGCCACTAAAACTATAATTTAATTTAATCATTTAATGCTTTAAAAAGCATTATTTATCTCTCAAATGGGGCACACTTTTTGTCATGAAGGGGCTGCCATTAAATAAATAAATTTATTTAATTTTAGACAATCTATTTCAACCTCCTTTATTCCTATTTGCTTTTGTTGACTATCTTCCATGCCTGGGTGCCAAAATTAGAACAGAAATTAATTAATTTAATCACTTTAAAGGCTGCATTCATCTCTCTAAAGGGGTCAAACCTTTTGGCTAAAGATAATTCTATTTTAAAAAAGACATGGCAATGAGAATTTTTCCCCTGTAAGGCAGCCCCGAAAATCCCATTGTCACTTAAGTCATTTGAATTTCATAATGAGATTATTCACCTTGTAAGGCAGGTAATAAAATACCATGATTCACTTAAGTGACTTTTCTTTTATACCACAATGGGAATTTTTACCTTCCAAGGTAGGCAATAAATTCCCGCCTACCTGCTGCCTCTAATTTTCCCACTACAACTTAAGTGACTTTTCTATCATGGGAAAAAGTACCCTGCAAGGAAGGTAATAAAATCCCACATGTCTGCTACTTCTAGTTTTCTCATTATCCACTCTAATTCTTTGTTTTCCAAAAATGTAACCAGCCCAGAAGAGGCTTTTTGGTGTGTGACTTCATCTTTTCCCAGTGAACTAGACCTCCGATGGTGACTTCCTTCTAGTATAATGTGCCTATATGTTCCCTAGTTACTCCAGGACAAGAATCAGGTGAAAACGGAAAAGGAATTGATCTAGAGAAATTTCACAGAAAATGAAACGAGAAATCACAGAAAATGAAACGGAAAACACAAAAACACAAAAAGTTGCCAAAAGTCACAAATAAAGCCCAAAACTTATTCCTAGTTAAAACCCTTATGGTATATAGGAATAATGATACATTCAATTACAACAGGGTTAAATCAGAGCACAAATTACCTCAAACGAGGCTCAAAATAACTAAATACGAATTTTCGTAGACAAATCCCAATGACAGAATATAACAATTTTGGGCATCTGGGTATTTGGTGAAAATGGCTAATATGGATTTCTAGGAATATCTTGACGCAATACAAGAAATTTTTGGCAATAAAAATACAAAACGACCTATTATTTTAAAAGTACGAAATTTTTTCGGATAGGGTAGTCACAGATTTCAGGATAAAATTTTGGGACACCACCACCTAGAATGGAGACATCCCAATTTCTCTTTTGGGTGTAATTCTACCTAGCTAGAGAGCATCATAGAGCTTCTTGTGATGATTGCTTTGAGATTAATTGACAATCTTCCAAATGATGGCTACCAAGATTTTATTTGTTGATTCAACTAGTCCATTCCCTTGAGGATGATAATCTGAAGAATGAGCAAGGGAAATTCCATAGCCCTAGCAAAAATCCATCATCTCAGAAGAAGAAAAATTGGAAGCATTATAAGTCACAATATTTTTTTGTACCCAAAACCTTATCAAGATGTTCTCCTTTATGAAATTACACACCACCTCAGAAGTACTACTTTTTACTAGAATAGCCTCTACCCATTTTGTGAAGTAATCTATAGTAGTTAGTACGTGAGTCTGTCGAACACTAGATGGTGGGTTAAGAGTTCCAATGAAATCCAATCCCCGCTATTGAAAAGGTTCATCAATCATTACTTGTTTGAGTGCTAAAGCCACCAAACTTAGGTCTCCCGAAAAAATTCTGACAAGCTTCAAACTTACCTACCCATTTTGATGCATCTCTGAACAATGTAGGTCAATAGTAACCTACACAAAGGATCTTATGGGTAGTGATAATAGAAGAGAAGTTTCCTCCACAAGCCTAAAACTAAAAATCTGAAAACAACTTATTTTATTGCTCTTTATCTACACATTTAAGGAACCTTCCATCAATGCCTCGCTTGAACAAAGCATTTTCCCATAATACATAATGTGCATACCTTGGCTTAATAGCTCTCTTTTCCTTGACACTAAAATGGGATGGACATCCTCCATATGTAGTAAAATGTGCAATATCGGCATACCACTCATCTGTTGAACTGAGGAAGAGTACAACAAGGACATCAATTGCTTTTGTGGAAAATTATTCATCAACCCCTTCAGCAATAAGCTCATACAAGCCTTTACCTCATACTAACTTAGTTGGTTTGATATTAAGGTCATATTATTGGAACTTTTCTTCCCAATTTACTCTCTTAGTTCCAAACCATTATTGTGTAACAATAGACTTGATGGTTGTATCAAGTACAAGCACAACAAAGTGAGAATTAAGAATATAAAAATGAAACTTCTTAACATCTTTGATCACTACAAAAGCATGTTTCTCCATCATAGTATATTTTTATTCTTGAGCTTTCATAACATAGCTTATGAAGGCAATTGGAAGTTCATTATTCTAAAAAATTTCCTGAGTTAGCACAGTAGCCAAGGTATTCTCTAAAGCATACCAATAGATAATAAAATCCTTGCTGAAATTAGGACATGATAAGATGGGAGTTTTAGCAATGGCTTTCTTGATATCTTCAAATTCTTCCTTACCTTTAAAATACCAACCAAAGGCTTTATTTTCTTTCATCATTTGAGAAATTCTCATAGTTAGTTCTGCAAAGTCTGGAATTAATCTCCTCGGTAAATTTATATTTCCAAACAAAGAGTGGACACCCTTTTTGTTTGTGGGAAGAGGAATCTACTAGATTGCTTGAACTCTTTATGGATCTATCTTTATCCCTTCTTTAGAAACAATGTGCCCCAGCTTCTTGCCTTCAAAAAGACAAAAGAAAGACTTCTTAGGATTGAGAGAAACTCCATGTTCTCCAAATTTCTGGAGGACTATTTCTAGATGCTGAAGATGGTCTGCCCTTGTCTTGGAGGACATAGTCAAATCATCAAGGTACACAACAGTACACATTCCATTTAGGCTTTAAAAATCTAAATCCATTTCCCTCTGGAAAGTGGCACCACCATTGGTAAGGCTAAATGGCATTCTCTTGTAGGAAAAGGTGCCCCAAGGGGTAGTAAAAGTATTCTTGTGCTGATCTGGGGTACTGAATTCCAATTGATTGTATCTAGAGAATACATCTAACATAGGTAATATCTCATAGCATGAGACACCTTGCAAAAATTGATCCATCATGGGGAGTCGATATTTGTGTTGTAGAGAGGCATGATTCAAATTCTTGAAATCCAGATAGATGATACTATTGCCATTATTTTTCTTGATAGGAACAATATTGGCAATCCAAGTTCAATGATGTATAGGGAAAGTAATCTTGGTTTTTAGTAACTTCTGGATCTCTTGAAAAATAGTATCATCAACCTTAGGATTATACTACCTTTACTTCTTCTTGAAAGGTTTGATCCCAAGTCTTAGATGGATATAGTGTTGCACCTCCGTTGGTTGAAAAGCATTAAGATCTTCATATGAATAGGAAAGAACATAACATACTTCTTTAATAGGCTTACTTACTTTCTTATTTTCTTCTTGAGTGCAACATTTTCAAATATTCACCAACCTGGGTTCATCATTGCTTCCAATATTGACCTTCTCATATTCAATAGATTGTCGAGTCCCTTGAGAAGCTCCAGATTTGATGAACCTATCATGTTTATCAAACATATCTTCTAGACTCACCAGTCATTTGGGAATTGTGTTACCCTTCAACTTAATATAGCCATCCTGATCCATCTCTTCCTTGATATCTTCCTCATTAGATGGCACATACTCTCTAAGCAGAGTTTCACTACCTTTAAAATATAACGGATTTAAGTTATATTTAAGCTCCAAGAAAGAGATCAAGTTTTTATCATCATTGAAAAAATTCCAGTTGCTTGCATTATTTGGCACACTAGGCCTACAAATCATTTCAATGGTAAATTTATCTTGAGAGAAATCTAGATGAGGAATCAACAAATATCTTGAGACAGCTAGAGACTCAGCTCCAGTATTCTTTTCTCTTGGCACAACTTCAATTGAGAAAGCATCAAGGTATTCAATGGAATCCCAAACAATATTTCTATCATGTTTCTATCTCTTATTGTTGACTTGGTAAATATCCCTTACCTATTTCACAATTAACTCTGCATCACCACGAGTACAAAGATTATTTACTGCTATTTCTTTTTCCATTCTCAATCCAAGGATGAGAGCCTCATACTCAGCTGTATTATTTGTATTTTTAAAATGAATCTTGAAAGAAAATGCACGAACCTTCCCTTATGGAGAGATTAACACAACACCAACTTCAGAACTAGTTGAAGAGAAAATTTCATCAAACTCCAAAGTTCAAATACCATTGGGATCATGAATAAATCCCTTAGGAATTTTTCCCTCATCTTCTGACATGATCATATAGTTGTCATGCTCTATATCTTCATAGAGTATTTGTTCTTTTGGATCATCAGTATTTTTCACAATATACTCAATATGCTTCTTAGGTAGTAGTTTCTTCATCTTTTCATTGACTGGGATCAACACATGTAACCAATCCATCTGAATTTCACCTCCTACCTTTCTAAAAAAATACCTACTCGGCAACATACCATATGAAGGAGGAATATCAACAACGAAAATAGTGGATAAGACCCTTTTCTCTTAGAAAGCGACGAAGGATACTTGTGGATCTTTAATCCTTTCAACCAAAGGAACTTCTCTACTCTACATGGAATATCAAGAACCAAAGGCACGTGTAAGAGTTAGGACCAAAGCATGATGCAATTTTGTAGGCATTACGCTATCCGATGCTCTTGATTCTATAACACAATTACTAATTTTATGGCCAGACAACAGGAGAGTCACATAGAATGAAATAATTTTCTCATTAGGGGAAGTGACAGCATCCACAAGGATTGGTTGAGGTGAGGAAGATGTAGTGGGAAAAATACCTTTAGAAGTATTGGATGAGGCTTTGGATTTGGAATTAACAAAGTTTACCATTTTAGCAAAGGATTTTTGATGGGTCTGGTAAAACACTACCTCTGAGATTTGGATCTTGGTATTTTTGAGCAGATCAATAATATCAAAAGACCTGAAGGGAGATGGGACATCATTACTAGGAACAAGAGAAACTTTTGATTTAACAATTTTAGGAGTTGAAGGATAAGGATTTTTGGGAACAAAATTAGAAGGATAAGGATTAACATTACTCACCTTTTTTGCGGAGGTAGTGGGAATAGGGGCTCCTCTTTTAGCAACCACCAGAAAAGTTACATGAAAATCCTTAGATTTTTTAACAGGTTGTATTACCTTTTCCTTTTTGTTCATTTTATCTCAAGTCATAATAGCCTCTAATGCACTATTCATCTCTGTCACTCTTTCATCATATCCATCTTCATCATCCATACCTTTAGTGGTGAGGAAATGAACTTGAAATCCACTAAGCTCTTCCAGTTCTTCATCATCCTCTTCTTCTGGGTCTTCAAATTATTCATTACACTCCTCATCATCAGGTTCTTGAACTTAACAAGTTACATTGGCTGGAACCTTGATAGGTGGGCCTTCAATATCAAATTTATTTTGAGAAGGAGGTAACTGGTTCCTAGGAAGAAAACTCTTCCTTGGAATATGTTGGTAAGGAGCATGCTGAGCCAATTTATTTTTGATAGCAATGAGATCAGTTTCCAACTTCTGCACTAACTGATCTGAGTTGGCTCTAGGAGAGAAAGAGGAGGATGATTTATACTTGTAGGGTTCTCTTCTCAATTTAGAAGACGTGAATAAATCATCCTCAACACTGATAGCCAATCTATGATCAACATACAGAGTTGCAAGGTTAGCCATCCTTAGTGCATAACTCACTTTAGGAAACTGAGCATTGATGAAGAACCACTTTTGGATTTGATCTATAGGGTGAGTGTTATGTAGAATTTTAAGAACTATCTTGTTTAATTGAGCCACAAACTCCATCATGGGTTCATGTGGTTCCTTCTTGATATGATAAATTTGGGCCAAGAGGGCATGCACATCTTCAGCAGGTTTGAAATGCTACTCAAACTAAGTTTTCAAGGTGGTCTAATTAGTGATTGACCCAACATGAAGATGATAGAACCAATCAATAGCATTATCTTGCAATGTTTCCACAAAGAGCTTGACAGAAACATCTTCATGTTCAACCCCAAGAATCTCACATGCATCAATGAAGGCTACAATGTGTTCATTTGGGTGTACTTTCCCATCACCTCAGAATTTAGAAAAACCTTTCCTACTGCTTCTGGGTAACTCATTAAATGGCTGAGGAAGAGCAAAGGACCCAATCTGTTTTCCCCAAGGCAGAGGTGCTTCCATCTGCAGGAAGATTTTTTGAAGTGGAATTGAAACACCAACAAGTATCAAAGAAAGAATATTAGGACTTTGTTATTTTGGAGGAATTTTGTTCTTGGATTTACTTTATTTAACCAGATGTGTGCTTGAAGAGTGAGTTCCTTTGTTCCTTTTTCTTAGAAGAAGAGAGAAGTTTTGTTTCTCCAGAAGTTTAAAATGAGAATCTTCAACCCGAAGAGATTTCTTCGCACATGTATACCATAGAGTTTCCAGATAAAAAATGATCTTAAAGTTGTTCTTTTAAAAGGGATATGTTTGAAATGAAATTGCCATCAGATTCTCCAAAAACCGTTGGGTTTTAAAATGGTTCTTTAATCAAAACCACAGTCAGGGGACAACAAGTCCCTCCTCTTTATAGGAGAGGTTCCCTTATTGAAAGAAAGCAACAAAGCTTATATACAGATGTAAACTTTCATCTTAAGGCTGGACCTATGACATCTTGAAATGATTTTATCCAAAAATATTATCAATACAAATGAATAGAATAACTAAAGGAAGGAAAGAGAAAAAGATAACATCACTTTCAAGAAATATAGATAATAGAGTATAACCCTACACATTCTAAGCAAGAGTGATACATAACAAAATCATTCACATCTAAAGCATAAGATATCATTCCATAGACACAAAGTTCCATAAATCATATCAATAAGAAAAAAAGTTTCTTATCACGGAAGATAAATGATCCATGAATATTAGATGAGCAAGAAGGGACAATGGAGGAAGATAGAGAAGAGGGGAAAATCCTTCTGTGTTGACTTACTTTAAACTATAAATACACATCAAAAGTATCACAGTCCAACCTTTTGCAATGAGAAAAGCTCTTACATTTATCGATGAATCCAAGAGAGAAGAAGAAGAGAAGGAATAAAATATTATTTCGAATCTCAACCACTAACCATCAATGCCCCTAAAAATTTGCCTACAATTTGTCAAATATAGTTCTGCATGTCCTTGGCATGCTGAAGAAGGAAGGATAAGATATTAGATCAAATTTTTCCTAGTTAAAGTAGTCGGATCCTGAATTAATGGCTTGAGATAAATTTTCAAGATTTTCACCCAAATCAAGATATCCAATTGGTCCCCTATGTCTGTTTGGTGTGTTAGAGAAGAAAGGATGGAAATTGGATCAAATTTGATCTATTTTGAAGCAACCAGATCCTGCATCAATTACTTGAAAGACGTTTTCCAGATTTCCAACCATCAACTCCTACTAAAAACAATACTTTATGTTTCCATGGCATTGAGGAGACCAAGACCTTTCTAATAGTATAAAATTTGACAAATTTTTAGCAATGGAGCAAAATTTATGCTCAATTGAATATTTAAATTGAATCCATACAAAAATGGAGAAAATGCAAACATGGATCTATGGGCCCAAAATTCAAATTACACCTTTAGTGTAAAAGTACAAAATTTCCCCAGAACTCTGCAATCCTATAACTTCAAATTTTGGATTAAGGTCTAACACATGACGTTACCTGAGATGTAACGAAGTTGCAGATCACTTTATAATTTTACTTCTATTAGAAACGACGCTCAAAAACTCAAATTTATTCGTTAACCTTCTTGTCTACTTTGACTTTTGATGTAGGCTCAACATTTGACTTTTTCCCTCTCAAAAACAAGGTTCAAAATCTCAAAAGGCTCCGATGATCTGCCTCCCCACTTTGACTCTTCACGTGGGCTCAATATTTGACTTTTTCCCTTGACATGAGTGTGGCTACGGTTCACTTTTTCAATTTATTCATTTTAAGGAAACAAGGCTCAAAATATCAATGTTCTCCGCCACCCCACCATCCATAAATCTTTATGTATGATGTTGGACACGTGGAGGCTTCCTGCTCATTTGGAGACTCGCTTTGTGTTTTTCCTCTTGAAAGAGAACTAAAGAGACATGTGGCTCCTTCGTCTACCTTACCTTGTTTCTTTGTGTTTTGGCTAAGTACCTTTTGTTTTTCAGGGCCATATGTCTTACACGAGACACGTGGAGGCTCAATGCACAATTGGGACCTACCTCTATATTTTTCCTTTGAAGTTTCACCGAGATGACACATGGAGGCTTCCGCAAACCCTTCTATACTTAGTAGATTCAATGGATGGATCTATCTGCTTAGACCTTGGTCACGTGGAAAGATGGCGCTCATTTGGGCAACTACCTTTGGCTTCGACCCTTGAAGGTGCATTGTTGAGACACATGGATATTTTCACTAGTTCTTGTATACATAGCTGATTTTGGCCTATTGCCCATTTGAGTTTTATCAAACCCTAGACACATGGAGGGATGGCACTTGTTCAAGGTCTCTCTTTGAGCTGCACCTTTGAAGGTGTGCCAATGAGGCACGTGTAGAGATGGCACATGTTTGGGGAACCACCTTTGGCTTTGCTTCTAAAGTGACACTGAGTTGACACGTTGTTTGTTCTGCTTGCCCTTTTGTACTTAACCAATTTGGATCCACTCCTCTTTGTCCTTTTTTTTGCTGGGTCTCTTCTGTTTATTTAGGAGTGACTATGTTGGGATCTAGACATGTGGAAGCTCCATGCTCATTTTGGGGTCTGTCCCTTGGGTCTCACTTCTGAAGTTACACCGATGAGGCACGTGTTGATTCCACGCAAACTTATAACCCTTCTTTGAACTTGGCCTTTGGAGGTTCGCAGATGAGGCACATGGAGATTTGGCGTATGTTTGGAGAACTACCTTTGGCTTTGATTCTAAAGTTTCACTGAGTTGACATGTGGTTCGTTCTGTTGGCCCTTTTGTACTTAACCGATTTGGACCCTGATTGAGCACTGCCTTTTTTCATACAAAAGAAAAACCCCAACAATGACCCAATGACCCACCTTCATGCATCCAATCATAAATGTACACCTAATCAAATACACTAGAAAATAAATTGATAGGGAAGATTCACCCATCATTGATGAATGTGGGAAAATACAAAGAGGGAAGGCTCTACCGTTTATGCTCAAAAATCAAACTGCTCATTGTTGAAAGAATAACTATAAACAATACTAGGCTTGATGTGATTCACGGCCATAGAAAAGGATTCAAAAATATCATTCAAATGGAGGAAAAATTTCTCAAGCATC
The DNA here is from genome assembly GCA_019776745.2 of Taxus chinensis. Taxonomy (NCBI): domain Eukaryota; kingdom Viridiplantae; phylum Streptophyta; class Pinopsida; order Cupressales; family Taxaceae; genus Taxus; species Taxus chinensis. Next base: position 433,119,730 of record CM034155.1, read on the forward strand.
CAGATGGGAACCATGTGTACTGCAAGATTCTAAATTAATAGCACAAGACATTGGATGAGCACCAGTTTCTTCAAAGCAAGATTTTTTATATCTCTCCACACTTATCGCTCTACTCAAACATCTCTCAAATGCACAAACTCAAAAATTTTGAAATATTGACTTAAAAATGAGGGTAACTTTGATGGTGACAACAAAACTGTGGCTTAAAATTTAATGCAGTTGAAAATTGGTGTACTGATCTGAAATATTATTTACGGAGTCAAAAGATGAGGTATTTTTTGGATCTTCAATCTTCATAATGCATCAATAGTAATTCTCTTCCTCATCCCACTGGGCATGCCAAAAAATGTTATCTCTCGAAAGTGCAACTTGTTGAGAGATGACTGCAGGTGTTTTAATATTTATCAAGATCTCTCACTTTTGTGGATACAATGGAAACACATCCGGTTTGTGCGTATACCTATTGTTGAGCTAATTCTTAGGTAGCAAGGTTGGTTCCTTTTTGATGTATCATATACTAATTTTTAGGGGTTTTTGGGGTAAAAATATAACTATAACTGAATTAAAAATGGGGTGATACACTAAACTTGTTGATGGATTTGACTGAGTACATGCACAATCAATTTGAGAATGAATTTTGGATGCACAAACCAATAGTTTTCAGCAGAATATTAAGGAAAAACTCTTTGTGTATTGAGGGAATGGATCACAAGAATATAATAAGGTAAACATGCACACTAATATTATGCCGAAATTACTAAATTTACAATAATTAAGGAGATATACACACAGCTACAAATAATTATAAAGGTAGAAATTAGTTCTCATTCAAGGGGAAAAACTAGAAAAATCTTCTTCACCACTCCTATTTCAAAAAAGTATTGTCTTGTGCTTTGAAATTGCACACAGTATATAGCAAGATTATTCACCCATCCCATCCTAAAAATAGGCTAAAATTTGTACTCACCCATGCATGCAATTTTTACTCCTTTATCATGAATAAATAAAGGAATAAAAATAGACATGCTAATATAGTGAGGCATTAATATTTCTAGTTACAAAAATACATTTCAGGAAAACTCCAGTTGACTGATCTATTTTTAATAAAATAGGATGAATAATTTGGCTAATAATAGCCCTTTCTTGTTGTGTAAGTTTTCTCCAATGTACATGTATTTTTCTTCTTCTTATGCTTGATGTGACATTTGAAACTTGATCCACTTGCAATGATACTTTAGGCATTCTTTAATTATTCCCCTTACTACACATGCAAAAATTTGAACTCCCTGTGTGAGAAAAAATAATTATTTTGCTTGTTATAATTTTCAAAAAAATTCACCCATGTATTCCATCTATTGTGGGGATCACCTTTGGTTTAGATGGTAACATCTATTTATATGCATTATCCTTTTTCTTATCTCAACATGGAATATACATACTTGTCAAAATACCATTTCAAGTGTGGGGGCCGCTTTATTGTATTTTAAGGTAAAGTTGTAATTCTAATGACTCATCCTTCTTTTGACTCTAGAATAGTTTTGAGAAATAATCCCTATTTGAAAGTAGGTCTATTTAAATAAATCATCTTGGTATTCTTTGATTATCCTAGTACATGTATCCTCCATCTTAATCATTGGTTACTTGATTTAAAACACGACATATTATAAGGTCAAAACACCAATAATTTAATTAGAAAATATGTCCCCCTCTTACGAGACTTGACCCATCATTGGGATGGAATTGGCATCTTATTTAAGGGGAGTTTAGGGTTTTGGTGCTTGGAACATGTAATTCCCACATTAGAGAAATGTTAGAACAACACGACAAAACAACAAATAATTTTTTTTGACTTTCTTAGAGTTTACACAACAACATAGGTGATAAAAAATGGCTACAACCAACTCTCAATAAGCTTGAGACAACATTGACCAGATAGGAAAAAAGGAATCATACAGCACCCACCATGAAAAATTCACTTCCCATTACGAAAAGACATTACATACTAGTCGAACCACCGAACACACTTGCAATTAGGGCATACCATGGTGTAAAATGTTTTAAGGTTACTTATTAACTAAAAGTGTCTCCAAAATCTTAAATTACATTCTCTAAGATTTATACTATGATTTGCACAACTCTTCTTATAAAACATGATTTCTTCCTTTAATACTTGTTGATGAAAATTCACAACACCCATGAATGACCTCAAATGTGAGTGGGGAATTCGGTGTGATCTGCATAACATTGGACCATCTCTGAAGTTGTGGGACTTGTGCACTTGAGATTTCCCTCCGGATAAAGTTGGCTTATTCTTCCTAATCCTAATGCTAAACTACCTCTAAGAATGGAAATGTCACTATCTACTACTAATCTAACAATGCCAAGGAGAAAGGGAGAGAGAGAGCATAAAATAAAGAAATCCTACACTGCAGATGTGATAGCACCAAGAAAAGGGGGTGGCTGATCACAAATCCAACTACCTGAAATGGAGAGGGTGAATAATGGAGGGGATGGATAGATACATCATAGACCAGAGATGAAGTTCACATAGAACACCACTTCAAAACCCATTAAACATGGCTCTCAAAAGCTACAATAGACATTAGAGATATGCACAGTATATCCTGCAACGATGCGAGGTAATAAGAGAAAATAAAACAAGTAAGGATACACAAAATGCATCATGAAACAAATTTTATTGCTCCAAGAGTTCACATGGCATACCATCAGTGGGAAAGGGGAAAGAAAATTCCATTACAGAGCCAAGAGTGGAATCTTAGACTCTACATTCTACCCTAAGGAAGAAATGAGAGGTGGGTAGGAGAGAAAATATGACCAAATTCTAGAAATATGCCCCTCCTTTACAATATATAGAAGAATGAGATAAGGAGAGAGGGAAAATTTGAATCCTTCTTTAACCACCCCTACAATGCATTGAATCCACCTACTCAAACCACTCCAGAAAGCATTAATATCCACATGTAACAATCATGAGCTTCACTAGAAAACCCATGCCCCCATGTGTTGTTGATTACTAGGCAAGAACAGAGGCCCATTCTTCATCATGGTGGTAGGTGGGAGACTTGATAGCCTCAAAAATGGAAAACTAGATCATTAGTGGTGGAAGATGAGTAGTAGGAACTGGGAGCTGTCCAAAAATTTGTTTCCCACTCAATTCTAAGCTCCTGGTTGAAAGACATGGCTGTGTGAAGGTTGAGGGTCGGGTGCTTAACACGGGCATGTAATATGCAAAATGGTCTATCCATACAGGTTCCATGTGGCAGCCCTAGATGTTTTGAATATTACGCGCCTTCCTCTTGCTCTGATAGTTGTGCCAAACTAACACATGGCACCTTCCGCAGCTCTCCTATATTTCTTATGTTCTTTTCCTAAGCCTGCGTTGGTAGAGACATTGTGCCTAATTAGAGACACATGGAGAGCTAGCACATGTTTAGGTGTTTCTTTTGGATTCACCTCTTGAAAGAGCACCAAAGAGACACATTGATCCTTCCATGGGTTCACCTTATGATTAGCCAATTCAATGGCTAGTTCTGCCCCCTTTTTTACTTCTCACCACATGGTGAGCTTGTGCTTGTTTGGAAACCACCTCAAGAATTTAAACTTAAATATGCATCGAGCTAATGCATGGAGGCTTCCTTTGGCCTTTCTCGAGCTTATAATTTTCAATGTCTGGTGTTACCTTTTTGGACCTTGGACACATGGAGGGATGGCACTAGATTGGAACCTACTTCTAGATTTTACCTTTAAAGTTGCGCTGAGATGACATGCGGCTCTTTCCATTGACCTTAGAATTTTCTATGGCTGATTCAAATTCCTTAGACTCTGACCATGTGGAGGGATGACGCTCATTCATGGTCTCTCTTTGGGCCACAACTTTGAAGTTGTGCCAATGATGTACATGACACTTTCCGTGGCTCTGTTCTACCTTTCTTATTTTCTACGCAAGTAATTTCTATTTGATGAAGGATTGATTTTTGATCTGGGACATGTGGAGGCTTCCCACTTATTAGGAGATCCTGTTTGGACCTGACCTTTGGAGGTGCGCCGATTGGGCATGTGGAGGATTCTTCTATCTCTTGTAATTTTCAATGGCTAGCTCTATCTCTGGGATTTGGACATGTGGAGTGCCTGCGCATATTTAGGACTAGCCTTTGTATCTGACCCTTGAAGATGCACTGATGAAACATGTGAAGGGCTCCTGCCGACTCTCTTATACTTATCTGATTCAGGGCCTCGAGTGAACACTGCGTTTATCCATTTTTTCCTATACAATATGATCTCCTTTGATGCCTTTGGCCTCCTTCGCTGACCATGCCCCTTCATCATTTGATTTGAAATGTGGGATTGCATGACTGAACTGAGCCTTCCAATTTTATTTTGTGCAAGGTCATGTTCGATCAATTTTGTCAATGGGGAAAAATTGGAATAACAGTTTAGGGACTCACAAGGACATCTTTCTACTAGATTAAGAGACTAGTAGCCTTTAATGTATCCATTGTGCATGGAGTCACGAATGATAGCCTAGTATTGATCTTGTCCCATTAACTATGAGCCCAATAGCTTGCGCTTGGTAACCCTAAGCTTTCCCTATTGTCCGCACTCTCAATTTTCATAAGAAAATCATAGACATGAGGTTTCTAAGAGTATAAAATTGCATTGACCAAGGGATTTCACCTTCTCTTGAAATGGACTCCTTCGAAACCTGATTTTAAATGTTCTGCATTTTCTTAACGTTGAAATAAACAACTTTTATAGGTAACCATGGGTCTCCCTATCATAAATATTGAAGGGCCTGGTGCATTGTACGTCTGAAGTAATACAAACAAAGCTTATATTCAAAAATTAAATCATACATGCCTCAAATAAGACACACATAGTGTGCAAAACCACTTGTTTTACTCAAATAAAACCTAAAATATCCTAAAATAACTAGAGGCAACAGACACTTAAGTAAAACCTGTAATAGGAATGAAGAACTAGCTTCCCTTCCTCACAACTTGTGATCATGTAGTTGATTTGGCATTGAACATGGTTGGAAATGAGAGTAAAAATCCACCTTGTAGATTTTGTCTCACCCTCCTTAAGGTATCAACAAATAAAATATACACCTCCCAGAGTTTTTCTACACTAGGATCTGGGAGGTGCTGCTGTTGACCTTTGGCGTGCTGAAGCTCAACCTCATGCTCTGAAATGAGCATGACAAGTGGAAACTCTTCGACAATAGGTTATTGTGTTTGAATGATGAATGATGCGGTAGTGAAAGTTGTAGTTTATATAAGGGCCTCCTCATCAAAACATTCCGCCATGTCTGATAGGAGATCAAAATCTTCCATATCCTGCTGGAAGTGTGAATTCCATGAGGGGAATGAATTTATGACTACACAACTTCATGAAATGGAATAAGGTGAAATATGCATAAAGAATAATGGATGAAAATGAATGGAAGGAAATTCTACAACTTAGAGAATTGGTTGTTGACCAGATGAAGTCCTTAGATGTGCTTCAAAGTGCCTCCAAAGGCTGAAATCTTCACTAAGAGTACACCAAACCTGATGAAGTGAAGTGGTAAGGTGCTTCAGACCGGTCCCACCAGGTATGCAAAAACTATTGATGAAAAATCACTGAACCCCTGAATGGACTTATATTTGAGTGGGGAATTCGGTGTGATATGCATAACATTGAACCATCTCTCAAGATGTGGGACTTACAGACTTGAGATAGCCCTCTGCAGAAAGTCAGATTCTTCTTCCTAATCCTAATGCTAAGCTGCTTCTAAGAAAGGAAATGTGATTATCTACTCCTAATCTAACAATGCCAAGGAGACAGCGAGAGAAAACGTAAAATAAAGGAATCCTACACTACAGAGGTGATATCACCAAGAAAAGGGGGTTGTTGATCACAAATCCAACTTCTTAAAATGGAGAGGGGTGACTAATGGATGGGATGGAAAGATACATCATAGACCAAAGATAAAGTTCACACATAACACCACTTTTTAAACCCATTAAACACCGCTCTCAAAACATGTAATAGTTATCATAGATATACACAGTGTACCCTGTAAAAATGAGAGGTGAGAAGAGACAATAAAATAAGAAAGGATGGATGAAATCCATCATGAAACAAATCTTATTACTCTAAGATTTTACACACTACACCATCAGTGGGAAAGGGGAAAGAAAATTCCATTACAGAGCCAAAAGAGGAGGCTTAGACTCTACATTCTACCCTAAGGAATAAAAGAGAGGGGTGCAGGAGAGAAAAGATGTCTAACTTCTAGAAATATGCCCCTCCTTTACAACATATAGAAGAATGAGAGAAGGAGAGAGAGAAATTTTGAATCTTTCTTCAACCACCCCTACAATGCATTGAATCCATATATTCCAATACTCAAGAAAGCATTGAAATCCACCTGTAACAATGATGGGCTTCACTATAAAACCCATGACCCCATGTGTTGTTCCTTTTTGGTTAAGAAAGGAGGCCCATTATTCATCATAGGGGCAGGTGGTAGGCTTAAAAGCCTCAAAAATGGTGGACCAAATCATTAACGGTGGAAAGTGAGTAGCAGGTGTTGAGAGCTCTCTGAAAAAGTCCTTTCCCACTCAATTCTAAGCTTCTGGTTGAAAGACATAGCTGTCTGAAGGTTTAGGGTCAAGAATTTAATGCGGACTCATAATATGTTAAAGGGTTTGTCTATACAAGGTACATGTGGCAGTCCTAAACATTTTGAAGATTCTACCCCTTCCTCTCACCCTTGTAGTTTCACCAAACTGACATATGGAATCTTCCACAACTCTTCTCAGTTTCTTTTGTTCTTTACCTAAGCCACCCTATTGGCAGAGACACTGTGCCTGACCCGAGACATGTGGAGAGATGGCACATGTTTGGGGACCACTTTTGGATTCACCTATTGAAAGAGCACCGAAGAGACACGTGGCTCCTTCTATTGGTTTTCCTTTTGCTTAGCTGATTCAATGGCCAGTTCTGCCCCCTTTTTGACTTATGCCCATGTAGAGATCCTGCGCTTGTTTGGAGACCACTTCAATATTTTAACCTTGAAGATGTGCTGAGCTGACGCATGGAGGATTTTAACCTTTGTGGACCTTGGACACATGGAGGGTTGGTACTAGTTTGGAACCTACCTCTGGATTTTACCTTTCAAGTTACATCGAGCTTACACATGGCTTTTCCACTGGCCTTAGACTTTTCTATGGCTAATTCAACTTCCTCGAACTCTGACCACATGGAGGTATGACACTTGTTCAAATTATCTGTTCCACGGTTCATTTCTACCTTCTTTATGTTTTACATAACTCCTTTCTGTTTGATGAAGGATTTATGTTTGACCCAGGACACATGGAAGTTTCCCGCTCATTTGGAGATCCTGTTTGGACATGAGCTTTAGAGGTACGCCGATCAAACATGTGGTAGATTCCTTTAGCTCATGGATATTTCAATGGATGGCTCTATCTCTGAGACTTTGGACATGTGGAGGGCCCTCACTTGTTTGGGACTGGCCTTTGGGTCTAACCCTAGAAAATGTGTCGATGATACATGTGGAGGGCTCCCTATGACTCTCTTAAACTTATCCAATTAAGGGCCTTGAGTGAACACTGCCTTTCTCCATTTTTATCATGTGTGCTCTAATCTTCTTTGACATCGTTGGCATACTTTTCAAACCATGCCCCTTCATTGTTAGAGTTGAAATGTAGTTTCACATGACTAAACTGACCCTTCCGATTTTCTTTTGTGTGGGGTTGTGTTCGATCAATATTTTCGGGGGTCAAAAATTGGGATAACAATACTCATGGATAAAAATATTAATATCATCTCTAATATGCCAATTAATTACTTAATTTGTTTGATTAAAAAATGAGGCATTCAAATACACAAGGTTTTCTATCCAAACTCACACTCATCAAACTCATTTCAAAACTCCATTGCACAAGGAAATAATTGTTAGCTCTAATTGAGATAGAGTCCCATTAAGGTGCGAAACTATAATATTCTTTATGCAAGGATCAACATTTAACCACACATATGAGAACATTAAAAAGAACCTTGCCAAAGGTTAGTGGAGGAAAGTCAGATTGGATTCATCTTAATGATCTCATTAGCTATTAACCAGTATTTTATTGAAAATAAGGAATTTATATGGATCAGGTGAAAGCTTCATTTAGGATCCTCTTGGTTATGTTTAACAAAAGGAAACATATTAGGGTTCAAACATATGAGTTAGAATTTAATGATTTATTAATCAATCTTTCTTATATTTTATTATTATAGCTTAGAGGTAGGGAAGAAAATTCTTATTAACACAAGAATATAGTTTCGTTATCCTCCACTTAATGTGCCATGAATTCATTTAAAATATTTCAAGCTCTTATTTCTTTTTAAAAACTTTTGTGATGATACTAAGCCATCTTACTATTCCTAAAATGGCATTAATGATAACCAATAAAGGGGGGGTTTAAAACGCAAAGCTATAATTCAAGGAGCTCACCATTTCCCTTAAAATGAAAAAAAGACATGATTACAAGGTTTACTAATCAACATGACACACAAACTAACGGTGACAACTGATTCGAATGTACCTCGAATTTGAACAAGAAGGTAATAAAACTTGGTCAAGTAACCCTATGCTCTTTTTAACATTACTATATTACATAAATACTCATAAAAATTCCATGAATAAATTTATATCTTTCAAAATAGTATTTACAAGTTAGGTTTCAGCCGGTTATGACCACATTACTCCATAAAACATAATTCTAAGGAATTGAGCCTCTCTTGAAATTGTCATAATAAAAAATTTAGAGTTTTAGAATACTACATAGTATCTCATATGCCTTAGAGAATATTTTGGTGATAAACCCAACTACCATGTGGAGAAGATAAATTGTTTATGTTGGACTTTCTCTGACTGTGCCTTAGGGTATTTCACTCATGAACTCCATACGTATTTCCAATTAAAATGGATTTCAAGCTTAGAACTTGTACTATGATAAATCCACTGTTTCTATGGTGGTTAAAAGATCATTCATCATAGTCGCTCGATTTTTTTTTACTGAGAAAATATGGAGAAAGATGGGGCCTACAACCTGTAATGAGGAGAAAATTTTCATCTCCAATCGATACAATGGTGAAGAAGGGTATTTCATGTTTGCATTGCTAAAAGACCAACTCAAAAGCCTTATCCTAGTATCTTGGGAAGAGAAAATGACATGGGGGAGAAATATTTGGCATTGTAAATTCCCTGGTGAATGGATCTCTTTTGGAGGTGGATCTTGAGGTTCAAGGTCTTATCTTTTACCTATCAGTTATTTTTTGTTGCAGTAGTAGATCCTCGTGAGTTGGGTGAGAACGAAGCCTCCTGGGAATTCATGGGGTTGCTTGAAGTTTTGATTAGTCGAGAGGAGTGAAGGAAGGGGATAAAGGGAAACAAGAAGACATTGAATGAAATATCCCAAAGGTGTTGAATCCTTGCATTGGAATTTCAAAAAACAAGTATGACACATAATGACACAAATTATTCATTGTAAAAGGAGGAAGAGTATGAAGTCATATGCAGAGTAATCAGGGGCTACTAGATTTGGTATTATTTGTTGACTTTCTGCTGTCTCGTTCGGGTTTTGATTTTTTGTACTAAAAATAGGTAGTTTATTTATATGAAAGATCTAGACATATTTATCTTTGTGGTACTATGATGTTAGTGTGCTTCATTGCTTCATTTTCGAGTGTAAAATTCTTGAGGAACCTTTGAAAACCTCTTTATTGCGTAATTAAAATAAACATGATCAATTAATAATTTAGTAATTATTTAATGCTGACACTTTTTTTTATTAAGGGTAAAATAAGGGTTGAGGAGTCCCTGCGCCATTACAATGAGAGAAAGTGGAGACAGAGGATATAGCAATGAGTAACAAGATAAGCTTCCTCTTAGCAGCATAGAGAAACAACAAGCATAAGTCCAACTAACAGTGAAAACAACAACATAAGGAAAACTAACCATGAGAAATATTTCCATGGGACCAAAGAGACATCTTAATGGACTCATTAACCTTCCCTTTCTTTCTTCTATTCCCACTAGACCAATCACTGACGGTATTTGGATTTTCATTTTCATTTGAGTAAATCGGTATACAAATTTCAATATTATTTTCACCCACCTGATTGAGGATCCCTGAAGGAGGAGGAAGGGATAAATCCTCCAAACCATCGTAGGGAGAAGGATCCTTCACTATAGGGGAAGGAATGATTATCTCATGCGTAGGAGCCTCCACAAAGTCATCTTCACATCCATCCTTAGACTTGGAATCTGAGTGACTTTTTATAACCAAATGGCTAGAATATGCATTCTTCCACCACGAAGTTTGATTATTGGTATTTTTTTCCCCAAACTTACAATATGTATCTAAATGGCCAAGGTAAAATTAAATCCGACATCTAAAGGGGAAACCTTTGTAGTCAATGTTTTGAGTCCATATCCTATCCTCACACATGCAAATCAATAGAAGAAGGGAAATCCTTTAAGGTATTCATATCGACCAAGATGTGAGCATACATAGTATATTCATACATGGTCCTCTTTGTATCAATAGCCAGGGCTTTGCCTAAAGAATCCCCAATAGAAGTTAAACATTTCTACCCCCAAAACTGGAGAGGAAGATATGGAAACCAGACCCATACAGGTCAGGTTTGGAAATTTTCAGCAGCAGGGTTAAAAAGAGGGAGCCATGGCTTCATAAGAAAAAAATGGCTTTGTTAATCCCACAATCTATCAAAAATCAGATCTCTATCAACTATAATATCAAATACAACTAGGAAGAAGCCTCTAGTTGCGGGGTAGATCTCAACTTTACCTTCCTTAAGTGGTTTCCATGAAAGGGAGATCTAATCATGGAGAGCTGGTAGGCATGGGAAAATATTGTTGAATCTATAGATGATTCCTTTCTCCTTGAAATATATCTCACATCTCAAAACATCTACTCCACAAAAAATAATGGGAGAGGACTTTGCATGTTTCATTGGTTTGACCGGGACGCAAACAGAGGATTTTGCAGCCTCATGGAAGATTTTGCATTCCCCCAGATTTGTAGCTGATCCTCCCCCTGCAACAACTGAAACCCCACGACCCTGAGGCTCACTGAAAAATGCTGCATTCTTTGGACGTCCTCCAATAATGGATCTAACCTCTTCTAAGCCAATCTGACCTCCTTGATCCACATGGCCAATCTTCCTAGCACCGTTGCCTCATTTTCCTCTACCATTTGTGCATTTAAGTTTAGGGCTCGGACATTTACCTGGAGAGTGCTCCATTATCTCTTGGATTGTTACCTCTTTAGTAATACTAATGTAATTTCAAACAAGGTAAAATATTTCATATTTATACATCAATTTCAATGAAGTACGAAGACTTTAGAATATAATCTTTATTTTTTTTTAAATAATATTACAAAGAATACAAAGAATGTTCTATTTAATGCTTGTGATATATTGACATTTTAATAACATTAAAAACTTAAATTAACAATGAATAAACATAATAAGTAATTTTAAATAACAAAATTAAAAATATACTTACTAAAACTATAATAGGAAACATAGAAATGATATTTTATTAGTTATGACACTCATAAGTGGAGGCCCTTCCATGCCTTAAAATGATTAATAATAATAAAAAAATACGAAACGTTCATAATAAAATTTTACTTGAGCAATGCCCAATTAGAGACTAGATTACATAGTTTAATGGCATCTCTGACTAAGTTCTAGAGGGAACATATAAATTCAATCATAGAAAGTATGCAAAGAAACTTATCCATTGAGCACCTTCAGTTAAGAAACTATGGATACAGGGCGTCTATGCCGTCATTCATAATAAATTAGAAAATAGATTATTTCATGTGCTTGGCTTTGAGCCACTGGTAAAACTCTTTGGATTACCGACACTCCTCAGATGGTCCAAGAATTTTTTAGGAACTATGTTCAGGTTTTCCAAGCGCAAGAGAAGTCTCTTGAGAAAAAATCTGCTCTCGCTGAATGCCTCTTGGTAGTTCCATGCAAACTTTAACCAGCACATAGAGTTGTAACAGATTGCTTACTCTAGAGGACTTATATGAAATTGTTTCCCTTATGGCCAATGATAAAGCTCCTAGAATTGATGTCTTTCCTTGCGAGTTTTACAAATCCCTTTGGGACATGGTTTTCCAGGATCTATTGTAAGTATACCTCGAGGCTCTCCACTCAGGGTCCCTCAATGGCCTTATCAATCGGGGTCACATAAAGTCCATCCCTAAAGTAGGAGACCAAAAGATCATCTGCAATTGGCACCCGATTGCATTGCTCAATGTTTCATACAATATCATAGCTAAGGCTTTAGCTCTTCGGCTTCGGCCCATCTTTCCCGTTGTCGTCAGTCCTGAGAAGAGTGGTTTCATACAGAACAGGTACATTTTGGATAATATTTTGGCTGTCTGGGAAGGTATAGAGTGGGCAAGAACTTCTAAATAACCAACCATGTTTGTCAATATTGACTTTGAAAAATCTTATGACAGGATTAAATGGCATTTCATTCTGGTGATGCTTGAAGCGCTGGGCTTCGGTTTGGTTTTCATCACCGCTATCAAAATGATTTTTGCAGATGCCACAACCTCTTTATCTATTAATGGTCATCATTCAAAGCAATTTGGGATTTTCCGCTCTATTAGACAAGATTTTCCTTTAGCATTTGCTCTTTATGTGTGAGCCGCTGAAGGTTTTGGGTTTCTCCTTGCCCATGCTTAGGATCAAGGGCTTGTGAGGGGTATTCAACTCACTTCTACGACTCCCCTTCAACTTTTCAATGGGCATTTTGTAGATGACTCCTTCCTCACGCTCCTGGAGGAAGAAGCAAATATCAACAATGCCATGCAATGTTTGGACACATATTGCTTAACTTCAAGTTCCAGTATCGAATGGAGAACGACCCAGTGCTTCAGGAAATCTTTTCTCCCCAAACCTAGTTGGCTGAATCGTTCTGACTGGAAATACATCCAGCATGGAGAATTTTTTATATTTCTGAGCATCCCCTTTACTTTTGATGCTGCTCCCAGTCAACTTTGGTAGTATGTTATTGACAGGATTTCTTTAGACCTGGAGTACTGGATTACTAAACCCCTTTCACTAGCAGGAAATTTTTAGATTTTCTCCAAGATATTAGCTACCACACATGTTTATTATTCTTTGTGTTGGGTGTTGGCTAAAGCCTCTTACAAGAAATTGGAGAAACTTCTCAGATATTTCCTTTGGGCTAGTTCGGATCTTGGAAAAGGATTTCACAGAGTTACCTGGGAATATTGTTTCCTCCCTAGGGATTGTGGCGGTCTTGGTCTGACCGACATTGGCCGCCAGGCGTCTGCATTGGCATCTAAGTGGATTATTTGGGCCTGCACTGGCAACAAATTTTGTAAAGTACTGATTCACAATTGTATTTGTTAAGGCTCCCCTCAAGGAAACAAAACTTGGGAAGGGCTTGATTTTCATAGACTGCTCATTCTCAAAGCCCTGGTTAAGGTTGTGGGCACCTTTGTTGCCAAAAGCATATGGAAAGCTTGGGAGTTGCTCAAACCTTTTTTAATATGGGAAGGGGATGGTATTAAAAATGGGCTATCCATTAATTACCATAGCATTTAGTGGTCTCCTCTCATCAATTTTCATGATGTGTCACTTACCCAAGTGCCCTAGGTTGATGCTCTTAAGTTATATCATTGAGGCTTGCACACTCTTAAAGACATCTTTTGTAGGTAGACCAGATTGCTTCTCACTTGGCCTCAAGATAATGACAAGTTTTGGCTTTCTTCGACTATCAGAGAGTATTATCAGGAAGTTCTTGATTCCATTCCTGCTGAGATGCTTCACAAAGTTGGTTTCATCTCTCTTAGGCCTTGGTGGAAGGATTGGAAATGGTTTCCAGATACCTATTTTTTAAATTACTCCCCAGGAAAAGGTTATTCTCTGCTCACCCCCAAGCTGTCGATGATGGCCTTGCTTAACTCTAGATGGTCATCTTGGGAAGCTAGATTTTATACCATTTGGAAAGCCATCATTCAACCCAAGCTAGCCTATTTTTCTTGGTGCCTACTTTTTCAAGGCCTCCGTCTTGGGCGTAGATTATCTCATTACGGGATTGGTCCTTAGCTTTTCCCTTTTTGTTGGCACATTGAGACACTCATACATTTGTTCTGGTACTGCCCAAAAGCTCAAGCTATTTGGGCTTGGATCCACGATTTATTTCGGCCATTTAAACTAGCTCCATTTCTTTAGCAACATGCTTTGTTGGGGGATTCTATTTCCATTCCCCATGCTTTTGCACAAGTGTGGCATACTTTCATAGTGGAGATCCTTTTTTTTATATGGAAAGAACGCAATTCTGTTGTTTTTGCCAATTCCACAGTTTCTTGCATTCTTTCGCATTATGACAAGGCCATGCTTATCTCGAATGTATTCTTACATATCTAGGAGCAAGTCCATAAGGTAAAGCTAGAAGTTTGGTACCTTCAGACCCTTCTTGATCATTAGGCCAATGCTCCTTGCACTATGGCCCAGTAACCCCTTACCACCCCTTCTAGTAGTATTCATTCGAGAGGACGTCGTGGCCGAGGCCGGTCGGTTGACCGTGCTCATCGTCATCGCTCTCCCAGGCGGTAACCCAAGCATCGATGGATCCCTGTCTACTGCGGTGATTGGGGCTCCCCACATCGTTCTGCGCAGCACAATCGCTGGGGCTCCCACCACCACTCCCCGCCTCCTGTGTAGTGGGATGGGTGGGATTCTAGCAAAGTCCCCCGGTTGGCTCTTGCCATTTCTCCTAATCAACAGGATGACAAAGACAAAGAATTTGTTTCAGGCTAGCTACCCCTTCCAGATGGCAACGATCTTCTTGGTTGTAACCTGGAGGATAATAGGCCTCCACCGCCCCCTGCCTCTATGTTTGTTGCGGTGGCCTAATTTGTTTTTCCTTCTGTTTTCTAGCATTGTTGCTATGTTTATTGTTGCCACTTGGGCCTGATACATTAGTCTCCTAGCCGTCGGCTAGTTTGATCATGGGGTGTGCCCTTTACCACCCATATTTTTTGTGAATTGACTGTACTATTTTTTTAAGCAATATAGACTATTTCATCAAAAAAAAAATAGAGTATTTCAAAAAATAATAATAATAATTTATTGTTTTTTAAAAACTAAATTAAAATCCAAAATGAAAAAACCAAAAATTAAACTAACCTCAATAATGGGTAACTTAGACAAGAAAGTTATACTATTAAATGGCTTAAAATCGAATGGTATATCCTGAGGCATTTTCGAAATCCATAAAAATAGATTCCCCATTTTGGTGGAATCTGGATTATTATATTCAATCTTGAGTATAATACGAATTTAACTTTGTCATAGTTAGTGCGGCCCACCCTTCCACATTGACATGGTTATCAGATTCTCGACCAAAAAAAATTATTACGAAGTAATAGCATTACAGCTTCCCTTGCTTTTTCCATGGTATTAGGAGTTTCGCTTTCACAAAAGCAAATTAGGACCTTTTACTTTTCCGTATTAAAATAATGGCTTGTTAATAGTTATGTTGATATAGCCACAAACGTACAAAACGCCGATACTATAAATAGAAGAAATACAGAGCATTTTTTTGAATAAAACACTAAATAGAAGAATATTGCAGCAATTGACTGCCCTGATGTTTATCAAGGAATGTTAAATACGAGAGCAGTACAAAAGCCGATTGATAAAACATGAATAAAATTTCCTCACGTACTAATGAAGCAATCATTCATGGGTTGCTAAACCATGCATGAAATTTCCACAGGAAGTAGTGAAACAATAAAGTTGAAATTCTCTCTAGCAAACAAATAAGAATTAATGAAAGACATTAAGATAAATTCATTTATTTTTAGGCAATATGATATAACTGCCAGAAAACTAATTGCATTTATTCCTCTTCAAGCTCTCTATGCTAAAAACAATATTTGAAAACTACATTTCTCTTGCAGCTTGGAAGAAAAATTCATTGAATCTAGACGACCTCCATCTTTAAAACTGTTATTGTTCACCACCACCAATATACAATATTATTTGTGCGTGAAGAATTAAGAGTATTACATGTAACAAGGACAAGCGAAACTACATAATCAAATTATGTAAAACCTGCAATGTTTCCGACAGCACTAGTGCGGCTGCCAATACAGATGGGCATGCTCTGTAGAATCTACCTGGCTAAAAAGGCTATATATAGTCCTCTACAGTCTCTCGTGCAACCACAAAACGTGACTATTAGCATTAATAGATCATCTTCTTCAATCTTAGTATCTTTCCGGTGTTACAAATCCTTTGTCAATTGGGATTTTCTAGTACTAATTTTTTATTAGCAATACTACTAGCATTATATTTTCTTCTTCTCTATTAATTTCTTCGTTATATTTTGAAATCCGTTTTCAATTGCGTGTCTTAGAACAGTTCGATTTTCTAGCCAATATTATTGCTGTAAATAGCTCCTTGAAATTGTAAAATGAAAAATTGTATTGCTTTGATGCTTATTTCATCCTTCCTTGTTTGGGGTATTTCATTTTATGGAGCTCGCCCGTCGAAGGTGTTCAACAAAGCAGTTGACGCACCTCATCCTGTCGCCATGTCTAGTGTGGTTTGGAATCATAGTGATCAAAGTACCAGTCCCAGACTTTCTGCGAGCATGGATGAAATGGATGGTTGGTCTAAAGCCAAGGAGGAAGATGAGAATAGTGCAAACACACCCATTACGAATCATCCACAAGGTCATAGTCCAGGAATAGGGCACAGTTTTCCATATTCCCTCTGCTGTTGTAAACACATTAAGAATATTTTCATTGTTTCCTGAAATTGTAGAAAACTGTAAAACAACCTTGGTTTCAAGGACATTAAAATTGCGTTATACTCACGTTGTAATACAATTTTACCTCTTACCTAGTGTTATGGTCTTTGTCTTATATGTATATTAATATTGCCCACTAAATTGCTATTTTTCGGTGTATATACCGATTTACTTCAGTTCACAAACAAGATCTTATCAAAGATTAATGCCGTTAAATACTTTTGATTCTTTTTACTATAAAAAAAAACAAAAGTTAAAACTATGCATCGGATAAGAAGCATGGATTTTGCTTATATACATAACGTTAAACAGAGTCCAGAAATAAGTAGGGAGACATTCTGGAAATATTTTAATTCAAAATACAGTTAATAAATATAATTTTAGTATCTTATATCAATCTAGATATTTCAGTCACCCACATACTTCACCAATTTCTTAATATCAATCAATTTATTCCCAAATTTTTTTTAGAAAATTGCACGAAGTTAAAATTACAGGTTTTTAGATGCAAATGGTTTGTAAATCCATCAGGGCTGACAACATGGCTTTCTATAGCAATCATAAAGCAGGGAGTGTGGGATTAATTTTGCTTTTTGCCCCTAAATGGCGTCCTTTATTAATTGACCATGGTTTTGACCCCACCAACCGTGTTATATGGGTCCTCTTTAATATTGAGGGCCGCCCTTTTGGGTTAATTAATATTTACACCTCTAATGATATGGCCGAAAGGGCTGATCTGTGGCTATGGATAGCCAACTCCATTCCCGATGCATACTGGGTTACAAGTGGAGACATTAATATGGTTGAAAACCCAAATGATAAATGTGGCCACCTACCTATTAGGTGGACACTTGGTGAAAGGGAAGCATGGTATTTCATGCAAAATCAATTCGGATTTTTTGATCCTAACGCATCTTGCTTTCCCACGTCTGAAGCTCGGTACACATGGTCCAATCTCTGTTGAGCGACAGATCATGTCCTCAAACGGCTAGACAGGGCCATGTTGTCAACTCATTTTTTTTTCAGTTTCACAGCATTTTTTCCATTGCAATGGAGGTTATACCTGACTTTGTCGTTTCAAACGAATCCCCTATACGATTTCATATATGTATGCATGATGCACGCCCATTTTGTCATAAAGGCCAATTATTTCTAAATATTACCTTGATGCAACATGGCCCCACCATCAATCAAATCGAGCGGATTTGGAATTTAATTCAACGACCCAATCACTGTCAGTGATTTCATCCACCTATGCTTGCCAGCAAGATGCTTTGGTGGGATGATGCACTGACGCAGACAACCATATTTCTTAGAATCTATGGAAACCAGTTGACCAAAATTCTTTTCCGCTTCTAACGCCCGCTTAAAACATCCACTCGAGACCCAAGAAAAACCTAAGTTTAGTTAGAAAAATTATTGGATAATTTTGTTTGAAAGGCGAGCCCTCGAATAGGCTTTGAAAACTATAGTTGTCAGAGAAAATATTCAAAGTCAATTATAATTAATAAATAAAACTTTCCCATTAAAACAAATATTAAATCCACATTACAAAATTAATGAGTGTTCTTAATCGAAATATAGTTAAATTTATCTTAGGTGTTAATTTAATAAATAATAAAATTAACACTATAGTTAAATATTCCTTAATTAAATTTAGAGGGTCAAAGCGGCCTAAACAATTAAATTTCCAAGGTATTTAATTTCACAAGGTCTAAACAATAACCAAGGTTCTTATTTAAACGGGGTTAGAAAAACATTCCCTTCCCCATAAAATGACCCCTTAAAATTCACCCCAGGCTTTTGAAACAAAACATTAAAATTAAAAAGGTGATAGAATTTATAATTCATGCACTCTCATTTTTCATATAATAATACTTGCCTATTCTCAACACCATTTTATGACCAACATAGAAAATTGACTCACGGAGCTGAGATGAGCCTAAAATTTAGTCACACATGTTGTAGATACTCTCTCAAGGCCTCTCCCATGATTTTTTTTTCAATGACAGGTTTGCGTACCATACCCATTACACTTCACTTAGGAAAGATTACAAACCGGCGGACCTAGGGGGATAATTTAGCACTTAACTCTTTTTGTCAAAAATGTAATTTTCATTTTCTCGCCCACAGCCCACATGAATTCATATCTAAACCTATGAGAAACACTTGAGAATATTGCTCAAGTTTGCAAGGGGATTCGTGGCAATTTTGACCAAGCCAATGTCAGGGGGACAACCATCAAGGGTCAATAGGATTGAAATGATCTCCCCCTTTTTTTCATTTAACTTGGATAATTTTTCACACTAGGAACTCTGAATATGGAATCAGATTTGAGTATCCTTGATAATGTTCCATGATCAGTTCCACTTTTCCCAACACTAGCATTATCTCCCCCCTTATGACATGGCATATGACAAGACTATGAACATATTTACACCAAACTAATCAATAGGATTATTCACCAAAAATTCAGATGAAAAAAATAATGCTTGTAACTTGCAAGAACTCCCCCTGGACAAGATGTATGTCATATATTCTTGTCTTAGGAATAAGCCCACTAATGTCTGCTATTTTTCATTTCATGCATCACCTGCAACACTCCTTCAAAGATAAACTTGCAAGGATTCAAACCTCCATAAAATGTTTCTTTATGGTCATTTTATGGGCTCATAAAAAAGAACCTTTTGTTCCTAGAATTGGGATACCTAAACTCCCCCCTAAACTAAAAAGACTCAAGGGGTGATCCAAGTAAAACTTGGAGACAAGAATTTGGCACACCAGCTAACTTCCCTTCCTCATCCTTCTGAGACCATGTAGTTGATTAGACATTGAACATGATCGGAAATGAGAGTTAAAAACCACCTTGTAGATGGTGTCTCACCCTCCTCAAGGTATCAAAAAACAACTATCCTCCTAGGAAATGGTTTATTCATTTTTATCTGGAGCCACTGTTGCTTGAAAAACACTTTTGGCACGCTGAAGCTCATTTCCTTAAGCACGTACAAATGAGCATTTTTGGTTCTTTTGCTTTTTCCTATGGTACCTTTCTTGTTGGTTGATTAGACTGAATTATGGGGTAGTCACAAGTTATAATTTATCATGAAAGAGACCTATATAATCCTTGTTTCAAAACATTTTTTGCTAACACTCAGGAGATTGTGTTTTAATCCCTTCAACATATCCAACTACATTTTCAGTTATAGTTTTTCCATTAGGGGAATGACTTAATGTACCTTTTCCAACAATATTTTTCATGAAATGTGTTGTCCCCAAAATTCATTGTGGAAAGAATAATGCCTTTTCTATCGAAGGAACGTGAAAGAGAGTATCTGGAGGGAACCCGCAAGTGAGCATCACGAACGTTGCACATGCACATCCACGGATGTGCGAATGAAAGCTGTTCAGAGATCCAAGCAGGAGAACTCACCCATGAGACTCGAATGTGCATGCAAAGATTTGAAACATGGGCAAAACCTGGTTAAGCCAAAAAACTCCCCTCTATCTCATAGATAAAATGGGGTGTACATATAGGAGGTGTTGAGTAACCCCCAGTGTTGCAATCATGATAACTCGAGTAGAGAGGGGGGTGTTACATTCCTAGAATAAAAGTGTAACTCCCAATGATGCATATGATGCACTGATGCACTGACGTGATAATGCACTGACGCATAAGGTAATCTCATAATGACCCCTAAATGACACATGGACCTACGATCTCACCTAAGTGAGATGAATCACCTAATGATGTGGAAAATAACACACACCAACACACCCCCTTCATTATAACGAATGATGAGGCAGCAAGTCAGAAATGAGAAATGGGTCCCAGCACAAAGCCTGATGAGGTACCCATGTACAAGAAATAAGTATCAAGCAAATGATGGAAAACCCAGTGGGAAAAACATCCACCACAAGAGAACAACACACTCTCTAATCTAAGAAAGATGCCAAATACAGGTCCTAGCCATAGACGAGCCTGTAAAAGGGTACCCATGTACAAAGAGTAAATCTCTCATAAAGAAGAAGAAAAGAGAAGAAGAGGGAGATGAGAGGAATGTAGAAGATGCCATGGATGGATATGGACTTTACAGTTGTAGGAGGTCTCCTAGAAGAATGTGGATGATGAGATCCTCTACCTCTGGACTTAAGAAGAGCCACCTGCAAAAAACAGTGTGTCTACCCTTAGGAGGGATAGAAATGATGTCCTGGAAGTCGGCCCACTCCACAAAGGAAACTTAAGGTAGCAACATGAAGAACTCTAACTCTAGTGTACGAAAGTGTGACATAGGTCTAGCGAGTGAGTTCTAAGGAACCGAAGGTAATGCAACATGTGTAGAACTATCAGAGTGAAAAAGAGGAACACCCGTAGAAAGGATGTCCAAGTGATGTGAAGGGAACAAAACATCCTCCACAATAGAAAAGGGATCCACAGCTCACGGTTGATCAATGAAGGTCTCCAGAAAAGTGGAAGTGGCATGATTCCTAGAAGGGGAAATCCCAACAACAGAGATGATGAACTCCTCTGAAACACCTGTAGATAGATGAGGGAGTTGTAGTGCATCACAAGTGCACTCTACGAAAAGACGACTAAGGTAAGGTAGATACTGGTCCTAATGAGGGGGCTCGACAAACAAAAGAGCGATGTCAAATAGGTATGAGTCATCTAATGAAGGTAGAGGAGTGAAGTGGGCCTCACACACTGGAAGTGGAAATGATGTGGGTATAATGGTAGTATGATGTTGATTAGAAGACTGCATGATATCTAATGAGATGTGGGGGGTGACAACATTGTCTAGAATAGTGAGAGAAAGAGGACAAGAGTCCTCTGTAGTACTCTCGACATCAGAACAAGGTGCACAATCCTTGTCATCAAAATTAGAATCAAGTGAGTCTATGTCAGTGGAATGGCCATCACAAGAATAAGAGGAGACAACTGAATTAGCAGCAACAACAATGGCGGCAAGTATGTGAAGGGTCTCCATAGAGGGACTGAAGAATGCTCCAAACACAATGGGGTGGATCTGAGTCTGCCACATGAAACCAGAGAGAACGAGAGACATGCATCATCATGTGACCAAATACATGGTCACAAGTGTTAAGGAAGTCCTCTAGATGATGATGATCAGTGGGTGTAGGAACTGGCCCAAGCAAGAAGGGTAAAAGACCCTCGTGGGCGAAGTAACGTTCCATGGAAGCATGCCAAGATGGATAGTTCCCTCTCCCGGTGACGAAGTGGCAGAGGCTATAAAGTGATCCTATGAAGCTCAAGTCTGGAAAGAGTACTCTCCATGATGAAAAATGCAATATGCACAAACGTAATACGTCGGACTCGGCCAATAATGCGTCTGTGTGTGAAATCCCAAGAGTACAATCAACCCCCTCAGAATGTGGCACTTTATAAAGTAGTGTGTTTACAAAATTGACAATTTCATCATGTAGTGTGTGAGAAATCATGAAACTTTGACTAAATAAGCACTCAAAAACAAGTAGCGATTCAAAAGTTATGGTGTTAAAATGATTCCCACAACTGATGGAAAATGCCACTAAACATTACAAACGCATGAAAAAAGTGCACGAAATGGGTGCAAAGGGTATTGTGTGGGTACCCATTGGAAACAGAATGAAATTTTAGGTAGGGTTTGTTTTATTTGTGAGGGGTGAATAGCCTCCTGCCAACCCCGGAGCTCACCCTCCATCTTCGACAGTCATAGGAAGGTATTAAATACAAGAAAAATAGGTCCTAAAATTTATTACAATGCCATGATTTTTTTTTACCTCAAAACATTAAAAAAGAGGAAGGAGGGGCCCCACGTTTTGAAATGTATCTCCAACTATGTCCACGTGCAAAGGAGCTGGTGTGTTGTTGACCGATCTGGGACTGTTGTACAGGTTGCCACATTGAAAAAGAAGCTCAACGTATGGAGCAGGTGTTTGAGCTACTGTTGGACTGGAAAATGGATGAGGAAGTTGGCACAGTTAGAGGTGGGCTGAAAGAGTGTAACCACCGAACATTATGGAACCCACGTGGCACAAAACAACACAACAGTTGGAAGAGCATAGTAGAAAACACAAAAAAATGCAGGTCACTGTGAGAAATACGTAGGTTGAAGGTGTTGAAATGAGCAGGAGCTGTAGAGGATGAATCATGTGGGAGGGTGTAGAGTCCAAAACGTTTTTCAATTCAACCAAAATGTTTTTTAACCAAAACATTTTTCAATGCAACCAAAAGCCATGGTATAGGAGAAAAACGCAGGTCGTTGTGAATGCAGAACAAGCAGGTAGATGGAGATGGAGTGGTTGCACTTTGGTTGGAGTTAGATCCCACATAACAGGGCTATAGATTTGAACAGTTGAACCAAGCAAACAAAACCAAACAAAGCCGTAGGAAACGCCACTAAGCCAAAGAATATAAACTTTGGTGCAGTTGTGTACATCGAGGTTCAAAGTAAGTAACCAAAGAAAGCTCCAATACGAGCCAGGAAAAAAGTAAATGAAGCATGAAAAATCAGTGCAAAACATCTGCAAGGGTGCAAAAAATGAGCCAAGAACCTTCACAAAGCCAAACACATTAAAACCAAACACTAACAAATGCAGTATGAGTAGGAAGTCGACGTATAACCCCAAGCATTGAAATAGAAAGAGCATGGGTGTGAGTTTGAGAAGCTAAGGTGGATGCATGGGCAGGAAGCACAAAATAAGAGCTTTAAAAAAAGACTATAGTCCAAGAACCCTTGGTAGAGTAAACACTAGTGAAAACATGATCCAACATGAGTCGGAACATACAACAAACTGAACCAATGTAGAGAGGACTGAAATAAGGTAAAACCGGATCACAATAATAACCCACAAGTCCACACCAAGCCAAAACTAAGGTCACGTGAATGAAGCAATCATGAACTCAGCATCAGATAATGAAAACCTGATACAAAACAACATGGCAACCTCTGAAGACTGCATGCAAAAGTTATAAAACCCCAAACACCCAAAAGTACCCACGATCACAGGAACAACTGTAAAAGAGGTATGAAATCCAAATCAGTGCAAGTAGAGCACGATTGGAATATACAAAATGACAAACACAACAAAATCTGAATATCATGCCAAAGGCCGGAAAACACGCAAAGAAACGCTGATGAGTGCATGGATCTAGAAGATCCGCTCTGATATAATGAAAGAGGGTTTAAAACCTACAAACGAGGATCATGAGCGATGACGTGCACATCAATGGACGTGTGAACAACAATGTGAAGAGATATCAGGAGGAGTGAGCATCAACCGAATGTGCATGCAAAGCTTTGAAATATGGTTAAAACCTAGTTAAGCCAAAAAACTCCCCTCTATCTCATAGATAAAATGGGATATACATATAGGAGGTACTGATTAACCCCTAGTGCTGCAATCATGACAACTCAAGTAGAGAGGGGGAGTTACATTCACAAAATAGAAGTGTAACTCCCAATGATGCATATGATGCAATGACGCACTGACGCACTGACACATTGATGTGTTGACACACTGACGCATAAGGGAATATCATAATGACCCCTAAATGACACATGGACCTATGATCTCACCTAAGTGAGATGACTCACCTAATGATGTGGAAAATAACACACACCAACATGAACGAGCACCCAAGACAAAGCGGAATCGATGAGTAGGTTCTTGTGGTTGAAGGATGAATGATGGGGTAACGAAAGTTATAATTTCTATGGGGCCCTTCTCATCAAAACATTCCTCTAAGTTTGATAGGAGATAAAACTCTTCCATATCATACTGCGAATGTGAATTCCATAAGGGGAATGAAGTCATGATCGCACAACTTCATGAAATGGAAGAAGCTGAAATATGTGGAAAGAATAATGGATGAAAATGGATGGAAGGAAAGTTCACAACTCAGAGAATGGGTTATTTATGAGATGGAGTCACCAGATGTTCTTGAAACTACTTCCAAAGGCTAAAATCTTCACCAAGAGCACATCAAACATGATGAAGTGAAGTGGTAAGGTGCTTCATACTAGTCCCACTGGACATTCCAATACTGTTGATGTAAAATCATAGAACCCCCGAATTGCCTCACATATTAGTGTGGCATTCGGTTTGATCTGCATAACATTGGACCATATCTCAAGATGTGGGTTTTTGGACTTGATATGGTTCTATAAAGAATTTCATCTTCTTCTTCCTAATCCTAATGCTAAACTACTTCTAAGAAAGGAAATGTGACTATCTACTCCTAATCTAGCAATGCCAAGGAGAAAGGGAGAGAGACAACATAAAATAAAGGAATCCTATACTACAGAGGTTATAGCACCAAGAAAAGGGGGTGGATGAACATAAATCCAACTTCCTAAAATGGAGAGGGGTGATCAATGGAGGGGATGGACAGATACATCACAGACCAAAGATAAATTTCAAACATAACACCAATTCAAAACCTATTAAAAATGACTCTCAAATCCTGCAATAGACATCAGAGATATGCACAATATACCCTAAAATGATGAGAGGAGAGAAAAGACAACAAAATAAGCAAGGATGTACAAAATGTATAATGAAATAGATTTTATAAACTCCAAGAGTTCACATGGTACACCACCAATGGGCAAGGGTTAAGAAAATACCATTACAGAGCAAAGAGAGGAGGATTAGAATCTACATTCTACCGTAAGGAAGAAAAGAGAGGGGAGAAGGAGAGAAAATATGACCAACTTCTAGAAATATGCCACTCCTTTACAATATATTGAAGAATGAGAGAAGGAGAAATGGAAAATTTCAATCGTGCTTCAACCACCCCTACAATGCATTGAAGCCACCTACTCAAACCACTCTAGAAATCATTGAAATCTACCTGTTATAATTATGGGCTTCACTTAAAACCCATGACCCCATGTGTTGTTCCATGTTGGGCAAGAAAGGAGGCCCATTCATCATCATAGTGGCAAGTGGGAGACTTAACAACCTTAAAAATGGAAGACCGGATAGTTAATGGTGGTAGGTGAGTAGCAGGCATCGGGAGCCCTCCAAAAAGTCCTTTCCCACTCAATTACAAGCTCCTAGTTGAAATACATGGTTTTCTAAAGGTTGAGGGTCAGGTGCTTAATGAGGGCTCACAATATGTGAAAGTGTTTCTCCACATAGAGTCCACATGGCAGCCCCGTTCATTTTAAATATTCCACCCCTTCCTCTCGCTCTTGTAGTTGCACCAAACTAACATGTGTCACCTTCTATGGATCTTCTCTATTTGTTTTTTTTTTTCCTAAGCCCCCTATTGGCAGAGACACTATGCCTGAACAGAGACACGTGGAGAGATGGCTCATGTTTGGGGACCGCTTTTGGATTCTCCTCTTGAAAGAGCACCGAACAGACACGTGGCTTCTTCTACTAGTTTTCCTTATGCTTAGTCGATTCAACAGATGATTATGCCACCTTTATTTACTTCTAGCCACGTGGAAAGTCTATGCTTGTTTGGAGACCGCCTCTGGATTTTAACCATGAAGATGGGCCGAGATGATGCATGGAGGCTTCCTTTGGCTTATCTAGAGCTTGGAATTTTAAATGGCTGGTGTCCGATTTTTGGACCTTGGACAGGTGGAGGGCTGGCGCTAGTTCGGAACCTACCTACATATTTTACCTTTGAAGTTGCACCGAGATGACATGCGGCTCTTTCCACTAGCCTTATAATTTTTCATGGTTGATTCAAATTCATCAGACTCTGACCACGTGGAGGGCTAACACTCATTCAGGGTCTATCTTTGGGCTTTGCCTTTAAAGTTGTGTTGATGAGGGACATGTAATCTTCCATGGCTCTATTCTACCTTCCTTGTGTTCTTCCAAGTAATTTCTATTTAACGAAGGCTTTATGTCTGACCCAGGACACATGGAGGCTTCTTGTTCATTTGGAGACCCTCTTTGTACTTGACCTTCATAGGAGTGCTAATTGGACATGTGGAGGCTTCCGTTGGCTCTTGTAATTTTAAACGGCTTCCTCTGTCTATGAGACATTGAACACGTGGAGGGCTTGCACTTGTTTGGGATTGGCCTTTGGGTCTGACCCTCGAAGATGCCTTGATGAGACACATGGAGGAATCCCACTGACTCTCTTATACTTAGCTGATTCAGGGCCTTGAGTGAACACTACCTTTCTCCATTTTCTCCTATGCACTCTGATCTCATTTGATACCGTTGGCCTCCTTCTCCAACCCTACCCCTTCATCATTGGATTTTAAATGTTGGCTCGCATGACTAAATTGACCCTTCTGATTTTCTCATGTGCAGGGTTGTGTAAGATCATTTTTTGCAGGGGTTAAAATTAGGATAACAATACTAATTGGTAAAAATATTAATATCATCTCTAATGTGACAATTACTTTCTTAAGTTTTTTGATTAAAAAATGAGGCATTCAAATCCACAAGGCTTTCTATCCAAAATCATGCTACTGAAACTCATTTTGAAACTCCATTAGACAAAGAGTCAAGTGTAAGCTCGAATTGAGATGAATTCCCATTTAGGGAAAGAACTATGGTCTTCTTTGTGCAAGGATCAACATTTAACAACACTTAAAAAAATATTAAAAATCACCTTGGCAAACGTTGGTGGAGGAAGGTCATATTGGATTCATCTTCATGATCTCATTAGCTATTAACTAGTATTTTATTTAGAATAAGGAATTTATATGGATCAGTTGAATGCTTCATTTAGGATTCTCTTGGTTAAGTTTAATAAAAGGAAACATATTAGGGTTAAAAAAAATGAGTTAAAAATTTAATGATTTATTAATCAATCTTTCTTATTTACTAAGGCCTAGCCATTTTCTAAAAGCCAAACATTTATTACACTTTCATTAACTTTTTACGCACCACAACAAGAGTTATAGTTTATTATTATAGCTTAGAGGTAGGGAAGAAATTTTTTATTAACACAAGAATATAGTTTCCTTATCATCCACTTAATGAGCCATGAATTCATTTAAAATATTTCAACCTCTTATTTCTTTTAAAGAACTTTTATGATGATACCAAGCAATTTTACTATGCCCAAAATGGCATTAATGGTAACCGAGAGGGGGGGGGGGTGTTTAAAATGTAAAGCTATAATTCAAGGAGCTCACCATTGCCCTTAAAATTAGTACGAGACATGATTACAAGTTACTAATCAACATGACACATAAACCAATGGTGACAATTTATTGGAATGTACCTCAACTTAGAACAAGAAGGTAATAAAAATTATTCAAGTAACACTATGC
The DNA here is from genome assembly GCA_019776745.2 of Taxus chinensis. NCBI lineage: Eukaryota > Viridiplantae > Streptophyta > Pinopsida > Cupressales > Taxaceae > Taxus > Taxus chinensis. The sequence continues at coordinate 433,147,897 of CM034155.1, forward strand.
TCTTTTTAATATTACTATATTACATAACTTCTCATAACATTGTCGTGAATAAATTTATATCTTTCACAATAGTATTTATAAGTTAAGGTTTCAGCTAGTTATGACCACATTACTCCACAAAACATAATTCTAAGGAATTGAGCCTCTCCTGAAATTGTCACAAGAAACATTCTAGAGTTTTACAACACATTAAGCATTTGAACCAAAATAACTTCATAAGCCAAGATGAATCAACTTTTATAAATCTCTTTTTTTTCTACCCATAAAATCCATTTGTACCATTATTAACCTGAGTCTGTTCATGAGAACTGAGCATGATAAGACTATACACAATAACTATATGCTATTATTTAGCAACCTCATGAAGGGAACCCATCTATTTCAAGAGATGGATCCATGATTTAACCACTTAATTAAATTTTAAGAACAAAATAAAATTTTCCATCATGGTGTTTAAGAAGGATGTCAAAATCTTCAGATAATAACAATGTCTCAAAAGCATCAAAATTTAAACACCCAAACAAGTAGGACAATAGCCTAATGAAACAAAATGATGAGTGTATTGGGATTTAAATCATGCAATCCTATAGATTATATGATTGAAACCTAATACACCATTGATAATAAAAAAATTCAAGGAGATACCATAAGCATTGGCTCCAATTGTTGATCTCTTTAATGAAACAAGTTGAACAATCATTCAAGGAGGAACATGGGTTTATCAGTTATACATGAAATGTTGAGTGTATTAGAGTTTCAATTATGCAAGCATATAGATTATATGATTGAAATCTAATACACAACCATCAAATTATAATTTCTAACAGAAGCCAACTAAATACTATTTACCAGCATTGCCTCTAGGAAATAATAGTTTCACAATCACTCAAGAAGGGATCGTGCCCTCAAAAGTTAGAAACAACAATCAAGTGTAATGGAAGTTTCATTAGGTAGTCATAAGGGTTGAAAATATAATATTCAATACAACTATCTAACTTTTCTTAGCCAAAAGTGACTCAACAAAGGTAATAATAAGAGAGAAAGGATGGGTAAAAAATGCTTGAATGGAAATTGCCAAGCAGCCATGTTACATGATAAAACAAGAACGAGAAAATGAAAAGCATATAACTACTAAGCCTATAAGTAAGTTAGTATTAAAAAAAATCCTTCCAAGCTTCATAACACTATGGATCCGTAAACATCCAAAATAAATTTATATTTTTCAGTCTATAAAAAAACTATGGTTTACCACTTCTCGACACAAGATCCTTTTTAAGTAAACTTATTACCCAATTTGAATCCACCCCTACATATGCATTAGTATGAGTCATCCAAAACCATTAAAATAATTACAATTTCCATCATAATCAACAAAGTATCAATAAAATTAAACACCTACCAATTGACAAAAACACACCGACAAATTAAAAAATGAGTTATGCAATTGTATATACCACCAAAATACTTTCGTATGAGAAATGATGAAGGACATAAATTTTTTTTAATGACTATCCTTAACATTTTCATACCATGACCAGCTTTTCTCTGGATCAAAAGCCTGAATTAACTAACACGATGGCCTGATCAAACTAGTATTTTTTTTAAAAATCAACATAAGTTAGAAAAATCAAGATGATTCTTAAACGCCCGCTAAAACAACCCACTTGAGACCCAAGAACAACTTGGGATTAGTTAGGAAAATTGTGGAATAATTTTTTTTTTGTTTAAGAGAGTCTAAAACTGGGTTACAAAACAAAAGTTGTCACTAACAAGTTCAAGAATAATTATAATCCATTAGAATATATTTTTCTCTAATTAACAATTATTAGAGGTCACAAGGTCCCAAAATTTAGGGTTAGAAATTTCAAATAGGTTATGTGGTGTCCACTTCCCTTTGACACCTTTTCATATAGAGCATGACACTATTGACTATATTATGGACATTGTTATAGTTTTGATTTTATATGATGTTAGAGGTTGGACCATAGATTTCTGTTGATCTATATTTAGTTATGATGCATGATGGTTATTAGAGACACTTCATATGTGGATGATGATAAAATATTTGACATGGATATATTATGAATGTTGTTCAGACATGTGATTTTTTGATATTGTGAGTATACCTAGAAAATGGACATTATGTGATGATGATATAGTTGTTGATATGAATTGTAAGTGATATTGTCGATTGCCTTGATGTTGTTGTGATTCATATGTATAGATGATTTTGTGATTATATTTATATCATGTTTGATGTTTTGATATGGCCACAAGGCTGAAGAAGGTATTTTTGTTTTGTAGGTTAAACTACCACAACAAACATTGGGGGATTAGAGACCAACCACATTGGAATTCTAGATGAATTCAACAAGGTTACCATGACAACTGTATTTGTTGTGTGTGTTGTATTTTGTTAGGGAATCCCATGGGGGGATTACCTTTGAATGTGACCAAGGGTTTATGTGTATTTTATTAATGTGGTTCCTTTTTATTATTGTTTGCATGTGTTTATTTTGTGATGCATTTACCCCTTTCATTATTCTTTTAATTGTGGAGAATTAATGTGAGTAATCATATTGTTAAAATAAATAAATTAATCAAATTTGGGATATAAGAAAGTAATTATATAAGTCGTTGGATCTTGTATTAAATGTGGTAGGTGATGTGTAAGTATGTGTAAGAGTTGTATAAGTTAGATTTTGGAGTATGAAACACTCCACCTCATGGGAAATTCGAATTTGTCCTTAAAGGCTGTTTTTGGAAGCTTGTGGGACAAGTAAAACTTGTTCCATACCTCTTAATTTCATTTACCAACCATACCTATGGTTGGAGGGTTAAATTTAGACTTTTATAATGCATTTTGGGAAGATAAATTATAATTTTTAATTACACTCTTCTTATTTTTTATTAAATTCAGTCCTTTGGGGTGTGGGATTTTTGGAGTGTGTAAGTTTATTGTCATATTATTCACCCACCTCTTTATTGTGCATTGGAGAATGAATCGGGGAGGTATAAGTGTAGAGGAAGTTTGGGATTTTGGTTCCACCTTACAAAGAAATAGCTTGCATTTATTTACTCTTTATGGGGTGCCATAATAGGTTGGGGAGGTATTAGGAAATGGGAGGAATAAGGGGTACTTGGGGGAGGTATAAGGAATGTCTGGGATTTTTTATACACTATATTTCAAGGGTTTGAAAACAAGTGGTGATACCCATTTCCCCTTTGGGAGGCATAAGTAGCATCCCCCATAGTTTCTTGCTCCTTTGGCTTGCATGGAAAAGCCTGAGTTTTGTGTGATATTTTTCAAGTGATTGCAAAACAATTGTTTTTTTTGGACTATGTTTGTAAATTGAAATGTGCATGTTGAAATATTGATTTGTAATATGGAATCCTGTTGTTGCCTCGAGTTGAAATACATTTCTTATTGCATTGTGGTTGGGGCTCGGGGGCCAATGAAGAAGGATGGATTCTCCTTTTAATTATATGTCTTTGTTGGGTGGAGAGTGTTTCCTTTCCCCTGCCTTTGTTGTGATCTAAAAGGAGAAATTTATGTTGTTTAGGAGTAGAGGATAAAGATAGTATGACAATTCCATGTGAAATGAAATCTCATTGTAACCCTTCCCACTTTGAAGTGGATGATCTGTATATTATTTGTAATGGAAAGATACTTTGTATTGAGATATGAGAGTTGTAAATTCGAAATAAGAAAGATATATATACTTTGTTCCTTTCATTTGAAAGAAAGAAATTGAAATATGTTATTTGAATTCAAGGAATTGAGAGATGTAAAGTTGTATTTGAAATCAATAAAGTATTGAAATAGCTTTCTTCATTTGCATTGTTGCATTCAAATATGATCTTTAAATGTTATTGAAATCTCTGTTTGAAAGAAAGGAATACATATGAAGGAGTTGTATTACTTTGCTCTTTTGAAAAATATGAAAAAATTGGAAACCAAAATTTACATTTTAGCCATTAAATTTTTTGTTGAATCAACTAAATGGATTTGATGAGGATTAGAATGAAGTTCCATACTTGAATGATGAAAAATTTAGATAGACCCTTTTTAATCTAATCTCTGCTTTAAAATTTAAATTTGGCAAATACTTCTCTAAAATGCACAACTCGAGCTTGCAAACAATAATCAACATTTAAACATTAAAATATAGCATGCTATGATATCAATAAACTCAATTGGGCTAAAAAAATTAGGAAAAATACTTCAAACATTCCAAAATTGGGCCCAAATTGTAAAAATCTTTTTGTTGTCAGAAATTGTAAAAATTTGAATTGGAAACCAATTAAGCAAAATTACATTCCAATACATCCTAAAATTATTCTTAGAACAATCCTCCATGTTCATTTGACATGTTAAAGGAGAAAGAATGACAAAATTGAACAAAATTTATAAGTTAAAATTTACCAGTTTGCTTTTAAAAATCCTGGAGGCCGTTTTCTTAAAATTGATCCCTTAAACTTTATCAAATTCTAAAATTAATTTTTATTGTGCAAAGAGGGCATAAAAATATTTCCATAAAGTCCTCGTTTTCCCAAAATAGAGTTTTCTATAAAAATTTATGACCCTCTAAAGTTTCCATTCCTTAGTGGGAAATTTTCGGAAAATTTTCCTTGATTGGCCAGCGGCCAAATTTTTTCCCTTAAAACATTTAGGAAACGTTTTGGGAAAATTTTCAAAATTTTCTCTACCTCCCCGCTAGTCTGCAACCAGTCAGAGGCTACCACGTGGCACCATAAGTTGTTGGCGAAGGGGAAGACCTCTTATTTTTACTTAGCGCATCTGGAAAATTTTGGGAAAAGTTTCCAAGTTTTCTCAACTGTCTCGCCGACCCGCGACTAATAAGGTGATGCCACGTGGCATCACGAGGAAACAATGGAGGTGCGGCACACTTTTCAACCTTAGCACTCTTAAAATTTTCTTGGAAAAATTTTCTTAGTTTCCTCCACCTCCCCACAGGCCCACGACCAATAGGGTGATGAAACATGGCATCATCTGGGATAGGCGGAGGCGTGGAGGAAGTTTTGCTCCCAAACCCAAAAGGCTTACTGCCTTACATTTTTCCACCGACCCAATGACCCACAACCAATGAAATCATGACACATGGTGGAACTTGGGAGCAATGGAGGCGCGTGTGGATTTTAACCCCTTACATTTTGAAACCGGAAAGTCTTAAATTTGAATGTGTCCCTGCAAGTTTGTTTTCCCCACAAAAATCATAACTTGACACATGTCCTCTTCGGGATTATGGGCACGTGGAGGAAAATTTAACTTTTCTGCCAAAGATAAAAAAGGCACTAAAACTCTTCCCTGCTCTGCCAACCCACGCAAGGGAAAATTTTCTTCCCTAGACCCACAGCCTCGCCCTTGGGAAAATTTTCCTCCCAAGGCCCGTCGGCCAATAACTTGATTTTTATGAGGAGTTAGGAGGACTTCTTTATATCAATGAAAATGTGAGGAAATTTCCTATCCAATGGGAATAATTTACGGAATTTTTAATGCTTTAAGTATGAGAATAATCAAGTTGAATCTTTAATCCTGTTTGGAAGTGGGTATGGTGAGGAATTACCCTCGAAACTAGTTAAACCTTCTAACCCTAAATTTGGGACCTTGTGACTCTAATAATTGTTAATAAAAGAAAAACATATTCTAGTGGATCAAATTTTTTTTGGAACTTGTTAGTGACAGTTGTTTCCTTGTAACATGATTGTACATTCTTTTAATAAAAAAAAATTATTACATAATTTTTCCTAACTAATCCGAGGTTGTTTTTTGGGTCTCAAGTGGGTTGTTTTTAATGGGTATTACACTCCGTATCAGAGCAGTGGTTCAAAATCTTGGACCATTGGGCACACTAGAAAACTAGAGACAAGAAAATTAAACCTATCACACTTTTAAATCTAGAACACAATTTAGTCAGAAATTACATATTTTAGTAAACATGAAAATTGAATAAAACTTAGAAAAATAAACTAACTCTTGCCTTGGCTTGTGCAGGGGGTGAGCACAGGATGAGGGGTCTTTTCACATAGACCTAGAATTATCACAACTAGATCATGTTGTAGTAGCCATCCTGCCCCAAATTTTGTAGACTCTTCAGGATGTTAATGTCGCTCTATGTAGAGGATCAGTAGAAGGACGTGCAACCAAACATAACAGAGAAATTTCCATTTTGGGTAAGGTATCTCCTCGGCCTAGCGAGGACCATAGAGGAGAGAACTCCCATACAGAGTCAGCTAGGGTAGAGTCACCATAGAGGGAATAGGATGACTAAGTTTCAAGACATAGGGAGAGGTCTCGGAGCCCTAGGATTAGGAATGAACATGCAGAGAGACCTAGAGACCATCATACCACAGCTTCAAATAACATCAAGGAGATCCTAAAGCTTCGACCCTCAAATTATTCTGGTGACACAAGTGGATTTCAAGAAGCGGCATGGCTAGTGAGCTTGAGTGGTTACTTCAATATTTTTCCTTATTCTAGCAACATGAAAGCTCATGTTGCGATCCATCTACTGAAGGATGGACCAGGAGTATGTTGGAGGATAGAGGAGCAGAAGCTCCATGTAGATTCTGAGACACTGACTTGGGAGATCTTTGAGGAGTGTTTCTAGAATAGATATTTGTCATGGAGGCTCATACAGCAGTGGATAGATGATTTTCATTACCTCTGAAAGGCATCTCTTACAGTGGTTGAGTATGAGAGTATATTTCTAGATCTACTCTAGTATTTTGAGTACATGCAGGATGAGTAGGTGCGGATGCATAGGTTCATATGGGGCCTGAATCTAGATATTAGAAGTGCAGTGTGGATTCACTATCCACAGACATTAGCTGAGGCCGTTGAGAAGGCCTATATAGTAGAGGAGACTCGGGGGAAGACCCAACATGATAGAGACCAAGTCTAGAGCTGCATACAGCAGATGCACCACAATAGATCAAGGGGATCAGTACCTCTCCCTTATGGCTAACAGGGCTTAGCACAGTCATCTTTTAGACCCCAACAACAGCAGTAGTAGTAGTCCCACCCACCTTATAGACCCCTTCAAAGGTTTGATGCATAGAGAGGGTAGAGTATGGGGCCTCCTCCTAGGGGTCCCATCAGGGCACAAGGTTCTTAGAGAGCTCACTCAGTAGGAGCTCATCAGTAGATACCTCAGCAGACCACAGCCAGATCATCAAGATCCACACCACAGACCTCTAGAGTACCGACAGAACCTGCTACATAGGGGAGATAATCAAGAGGATGTTTTGGTTGTGGTGTTATTGGAAATTTTTTTATAGATTTCCCATATAAACCTAACAACAAGGGTAAGAAACAGATCTCAGAGACTACTATCGGTGACATGGGGCACAATCAAAAGATTTATGTAGCGGTCGAGAACCACCAAACCGAGCATCATAGTATAGTTATTGAGACTTCGGGTAGTATTGGTGGTATTCCTACCTCTATTTTTTTTTTATTTTGGGTCTTTAGATTCTTTTATTGCACCATCTTCAGTAGAGCGATGAACGATGGTGGCAGTTAGGCAGGGTTATAGTTGGGATGTTAAGATGGCATCTAGATCCAAGATATCTTGGGTATGGATTGGTTATCTGTACATAGGGCCAGAGTAGATTATTTCCTGAAGGTTATATCTTTTGAGATGATTTGGGAGTTGAGTCAGTGATTTCAGGGGTCAGGAGACCCAATTCTATTCGCACCATCTCTGTTATGTAGCTTAAGCGGTGTGTACAATGGGGTTTTCAGATGTATTTTGTTATAGTAAGTGACATATCAAAGGATGGCTATAGTAGACCATACCTATATGTTCACCCCATTTTGAGAGAATTTATAGATGTCTTTCTGGGGGAGCTACCAGGGTTACCATCCCCACGTGAGATTGATTTTCATATAGATCTAGTTTCGAGAGTAGAGCCTATCTCATGAGCACCTTATTGGATGACCACCCTAGAGATATGTGAGCTCAAGTTGTAGCTATAGAGCCTTTTGAAGAAAGGCCTTATCCATCCTAGTGTATCCCCTTGGGGTGCACTGGTGATTTTTTTTAATAAGAAGGATGGATCCTTACGATTGTGTATTGATTACCACTAGCTAAACAAAGTAACGATTAAGAATCATTATCCCCTTCATCACATTGATGAATTGTTTGATCACATGAAGGGAGCCATAGTTTTCTCTAATATTGATATTAATTTAGGCTATCATCAGTTGAGGATTACAGAGGCGGATATTCATAAGACCGCTTATCGTACAAGATATGGGCACTACGAGTTCACACTGGTACCTTTTGGTTTCACTAATGACCCCATAATATTTATGAGTTTGATGAATGGGATATTTAGGACCTTCTTAGATTACTTCATGCTCATCTTCCTTAATGACATTTTTATTTACCCACGCACGCATGTGGAGCATGAGGGGCACCCTCACCAGGTTCTTTAGTGTCTTCATGAATATCAACTTAACGGGAACTTGGAGAAGTGTGCATTTTTTCATTCAGAGGTGTAGTATTTAGATCACATCATTTATAGGGAAGGTATCACCATCGATCCTTCCAATATTAGAGCTATTATGGATTGGCAAGCACCCACTACTGTGAATGAGGTACGCAGCTTCATGGGATTAGCAGGTTACTATAGGAGATTTTTTCAGGACTTCTCTCGGATTGCACACTACATCACTTCCCCTCAGAGGAAAGGGAAGAATTTTTTTTGGTCTGATAGATGCGAGTAGGCCTTCAGTACATTAAAGAAATACCTCACTACAACACCTATTATTGCAATGCCGGATCCTCAGGGTGAGTTTTTTATTTACACGGATGCTTCCTTAGCAAGGCTTAGAGGTGTGTTGATGTAGGAGGGTAGGGTAGTGGCTTTTGAGTCTCACAAACTCAAATATCATGAGCTTGATTATCTGACTCATGATCTTGAGCTTACGATAGTTGTACATGCTTTGGTTCATTGGAGACACTTTCTTATTGGTCAGAGATTCACACTTAGGATAGATCACTTGAGTCTTTGTCACCTATACACGCAGCCCAATCTCAATGCTCGTCAGCGGAATTGGATGGAGTTGATTTTTGAGTATGATATGGAGATAGAGCATATGCAAGGGAAGGATATTGTGGTAGAAGATACTCTGAACAAACGGAGCCATGTGGCTATGGCCACCTTAGTGAGCATAGATTTATAGAGCATGATTCTTTAGCAACTTCCTCTTAACAGCTTCTACATTGCAATTTGAGAAAAGATCAAGTCTAAGAGACCCATTGAGGGGAATTTTAATGGTTTTTATTTAGAGGAAGATGGTCTTCTTAGGCATAGAGGCCATATTTATGTTCCCAGAGAGGGAGGCTTGAGGCAGGACATCTTGGCAAAGGCACATCATGCACCCTATTCAGCCCATCCCGGGGTGGAGAAGATGCACGCCACTTTGAGACAGATGTATCAATGGAGAGGATTTCAGAGGGATATGTCCCAGTTTCTGTCACGCTATTTAGAGTGCCAAAAAGTGAAGGCCGAGCATCAACATCCTACTGACCTTCTCTTTCTTCATGATATATAGGAGATGAAGTGGGACACCATTTCCATGGAATTCATTTTTGGGCTACCGATGTCGAGATATCACCATGACACCATCATGGTCATGGTTGATAAGTTGACAAAAGTGGCTTACTTTTCTCCGACGAAGACCACTTATACAGCTAGAGTAGTAGCATGAGTATATTTGGATGAGATTTTCAGGTTACAATGAATTCTGTGGAAGATTATTTGTGACTGCGATCCTTTTTATACTTCACATTTCTAGACTACCATACAGTATGCCCTCAGAAAAAGAATCAACTTCAGCACAACATATCACCCGAAGACAGATGGATGGATAAAGAAGGTGAATCAGATTTTAGAGGACATGCTTAGGATGTCTGTGATGGATCAGTAGTCTAGACGGGAGGAGTACCTGTACTTAGTGGATTTTTCCTACAATAATAGTTTCCATAATTCTATAGGCATGGCTCCTTTTCAGGATTTGTATGGTAGGGAGTGCAGGACACCTCTAAGCTAGGAAAGGCTAGAGGATAGGGTTTCTCTTGGACTGGATTTGTTGCAGGACACACAAGATAGATAGAAGATATACAGGGATCAGCATAGGACTGACCATAGTTTTGATGTTGGCATGAGGGTGTTCATTTGTGTCAGGACACATAGGAGCCCTATCTATTATGGAAAAGGTTCTAAGTTAGCTCCTCGATTCGTGGGTCATTTTGAGATCTTGGAGCATATCAATGCTTTGGCCTACCATCTAGCATTGTCACCCAGCTTATCTCACATACATGATGTGTTTAATTTTTTTGTTCTAAGGAGATATGTTTCCGATCCTTATCATGTGTTAGATTGGACATCATTGCAGGTGCAGGATTAGTGGAAGGTGATGGTGGAGCCCATTCTTATTATAGATCAGAGGACCCTAGGCCTTGAAGATAGAGAGATTGATAAGCTCTAGGTGTAGTGGGACAGATATGACAAGATTGCAGCTACATGGGAGGATGTCACCTAATTACAAGTTTAGTTTCAACATTTGTTCCAGTGACTTCAAGGAGGAAGTCAATTCTAAGGGGAGGGGGATGTAGTGCACACTTCGCTTTGACACCTTTAGATACTTATAAGGACACTATTGACTATATTCTAGACATTATTATAGTTTTGAATTATTATGATGTTAGAGGTTGAACCATGGATTATTGTTGTTCTTGATTTAGTTATGATGCATGATGATTATTAACGAAACTTCATATGTGGATGATGATATACTATTTGACATGGATATATTATGAATGTTGTTTGGACATGTAATTTTTGGATATTGTGAGTAGACCTAGAAAATGGACATTATATGATGATGATATAGTTGTTGATATGAATTATAAGTGATATTGTTGATTTTATTGATGTTGTTGTGATTCATATGTATAGATGATTTTTTGATTATATTTATATCATGTTTGATGTTCTGATATGGCCATGAGGCTGAAGGAGGTATTTGTGTTTTGCACATTAAACTATCACAAAAAACATCAGGGGATTAGAGACCAACCACATTGGAATTCTAGATGAATTCAACAAGGTCACCATGGCTACTGTATTTGTTGTGTGTGTTATATTTTGTTAGGGATTCCCATGGGGGGGGTTACCTTTTAATGTGACCAACGGGTTATGTGTATTTTATTAATGTGGTTCTTTTTTATTATTGTTTGCATGTGTTTATTTTGTGATGCATTTACCCCTTTCATTATTCTTTTAATTGTGGAGAATTAATGTGACTAATCATATTATTAAAATAAATAAATTAGTCAAATTTAGGATATAAGAAAGTAATTATAGAAGTTTTCGGCTCTCGTCTTAAATTTGGTAAGTGATGTGTAAGTATGTGTTAGAGTTATGTAAGTCATATTTTGGTGTATGAAACACTCCACCTCCTTGGAAATTATAATTTGTCTTTGGAGGCTATTTTTGGAAGCTTGTGGGACAATTAAAACTTGTCCCATACCTGTTAATTTTATTTATCAACCATACCTATGGTTAGAGGGTTAAATTTAGACTTTTATAATACATTTTACGAAGACAAATTATAAGGTTTAATTACACTCTTCTTATTTTTTATTAAATTCATTCGTTTGGGGTGTGGGGATTTTGGAGTGTATAAGTTTATTGTCATATTATTCACCAACCTCTTTATTGTGGATTGGAGAATGAATTTGAATTTTGTGTTAGAGTTGAGGATGTGTGATGTGGCATATTACATGGATCCGCCTCATCCTCTTCTCTTCCCTCTTCTATAAAATAAGAACTCCTTGCTTTGTTTTGGGTTGTTGAATGTTTGGAATGCTTCCTTGTGGTATAATTTTTTTTTTTATTAGATCTCTTGCTTTGGAGGAACTTTTGGGAAGAATATTACATGTTTTTGATTAGCTGTTTGGATTGATTGCATTGGAATAGAGATTATTGTTTTTGAACTTATACAGCTCCATCAAGGAGAGGTAAGAGCTTGGCTCTTGAAATACTCATTTTCTTTATGAATGTACATGTTATTATGTGAATGTTTTAGTATGTTTGTGGGTTTTTTGGGTAGATGGCCTAGGAATGGTGTAGGAGAAGACTATGGGGTTCATTTTGTGGGAGGTATAAGTGTGTTTTTCTTGAGGTATAAGTGGGGAGGGAGCTTTGGATTTGGGTTCCACCTTACAAATATATAGCTTGCATTTATTTACTCATTATGGGGTGTCATAAGAGGTTAGGGAGGTATAAGGAAATGTGAGGAATAAGGGGTACTTGGGGGAGGTACAAGGAATGTCAGCGTTTTTTGATACACTATATTTGGCGGTTTGAAAACAGGTGGTGATAACCATTTCCCCTTTGGGAGGCATAAGTAGAATCCCCCATAGTTTCTTGCTCCTTTGGCTTGCATGGTGAAGCTCGAGTTTTGTGTGATGTCTTTCATGTGGTTGTAAAATGGATGTTTTGTTTTAGATTGTGTTTTTAAATTGAAATGTGCATGTTGAAAGATTGCTTTGTGATGTGGAAGCCTGTTGTTTCCATGAGTTGAAATACATTTACTATTGTATTGTGGTTAGGGATTAGGGGCCAATATAGAAGGATGGATTCTCCTTTTCATTGGATGTCTTGGTTAGGTGGAGAGTGTTGCCTTTCCCCTACCTTTGTTGTGATCCAAAAGGAGAAATTTATGTTGTTGTTCTGGAGCAAAAGAGAAAGAGAGTATGACAGTTCCATGTGAAATGAAATCTCATTATAACCATTCCCACTTTGAAGTGGACGATCTTTATATTATTTTTAATTGAAAGATACTTTATATTGTGCTATGGGAGTTGTAAATTCAAAATGTGAAAGATATATATACTCTGTTCTGTTCATTTTAAAGAAAGAAATTGAAATTTGTTATTTTCATTCAAGGAATTGATAGATGTAAAATTGTATTTGAAATCAATAAAGGATTGAAATACATTTCTTCATTTTCATTGTTGCATTGAAATCTAATATTTAATTGGTATTGAAATCTGATCTTTGAAAGAAAGGAATATTTATGAAGGAGTTGTATTACTTTTTTATTTTGAAAATATGATAAAATTGGAAACCAAAATTTACATTTTAGAAATTAAATGGTTTGTTGAATCAACTAAATGGATTTTACTAGGATTAGAATGAACTTCCATACTTGAATGATGAATAAGCTAGATAGACCCTTTTTAATCTGATCTCTGCTTTAAAATGTAAAACTGGCAAATACTTCTCTAAAATGCATAGTTCAAGCCTAAAAAATATAATCAACATTGAAACATTAAAATATAGCATGCTATGATATCAATGAACTCAATTGGGCTAAAAAAATTAAGGAAAAATCCTTCAAACATTGCAAAATCAGGCCCAAACCTTTCATAGTCTTTTTGTTGTCAGAAGTTGTAAACATTTGAATTGGAAATCAATGAAGCAAAATTACCTTTCAATACATCCTAAAATTCTTCTTAGAATAATCCTCCATGTTCATTTGACATGTTAAAGAAGAAAGAATGACAAAATTGAACAAAAGTTATGAGTTAAAATTTACCAGTTTGCTTTTAAAAAGCATGCAGGACGTTTTCTTAAAATTGACCCCTTACACTTTATAAAATTCTAAAATTAATGTTTATTGTGCAAAGAGGCCATCAAAATATTTGCATAAATTCCTAATTTTCCCAAAACCAAGCTTTCTATCTAAATTTATAGCCCTCTGAAGTTTTCCTTCCTTGGCGGGCCCGCGGCCCGAATGTTTCCCTTAAAATAATTAGGAAAATTTTTAGGAAAATTTTAGAAAATTTTCTACGCCATCCCACCGGCACATAGCCAATCAGAGGTTGCCATGTGGCACCATGAGGTGTTAGTAGAGGGGTATACCTCTTTTTATTTACTTAGCACATCTGTTATATTGTGGGAAAATTTTCCAAGTTTTCCCCGCTGTCCCATTGGCCCGCGACCAATCAGGTGATGCCACGTGGCATCACGAGGCAACAGTGGTGGCGCAACACCCTTTTTAACCTTACGAGTTTAAAAATTTTCTTGGGAAAATTTTCATAGATTCCTTCGCCTCTCTGCCAGCTTGTGGCCAATAGATGATGACATGTGGCGTCATCTGGGATAGGCGGAGTCACGCGGGAATTTTTTCCCCTTGCGTTTCCAAACCCAAACGGACTAATGCCTTAAATCTGTTCCCCAACCCTATGAACCATGGCCAATAAAATCATGAAATGTGGCAGAACTTGGGATTAGTGGAGGCTCACGTGGATTATAACCCCTTGCATTTTGAAACCTGAAAGTCTTAAATTTGAATGTGTCCTCGCAAGTCTATTTTCCCCGTGGCAATCATAGCTTGACATGTGTCCTATTCAGGATCACAAGCACACAGAGGAAAATATCACTTTTGTTCCAAAGAATAAAAAAGTTCTAAAAATCTTCCCCACTCCACCGACCTGTGCAAGGGAAAAAAAAACTCCCTAGGCCCGCAAGCTCACCCTTGGGAAAATTTTCCTCCCAAGGCCCGTCGGCCATAACTTGAGTTTTATGAGGAGTTAGGAGGACTTCTTTATATCAATGGAAAGCTAAGGAGATTTATTATCTAATGGAAATGATTTATCGAAATTTTTATGGCATCAAATGTAAGAAAAATCAATTTTAATTTTTAAGTCTGTTAGAAAGTGGGTATCGTGAGGAATTACCCTCCGAACCTAGTTGAAACTTCTAACCCTAAATTTTGGACCTTGTGACTCTAATAATTGTTAATAAAAGAAAAGTGTATTTTTGTTGATTAGAATTGTTCTGGAACTTTTTTGTGACACTTGTTTCCTTGTAACATGATTGTAGATTCTTTTAATAAAATAAACTAAAATTATTCCATAATTTTTCCCAACTAATCCTAGGTTGTTTCTTGGGTCTTATGTGGGTTGTCAGGTCAGGTCTATGGGCCACGGGCAGAAATATTTTTTGGAGGAGTCGAGTCGGTGCGTCGACGGGGCCACCTTTACACCCGCATTTCTACGAATCTGCAAGGAACATGTGGTGCCTCCTAAGCCACGCAAGGAAAGCAGGGCAACATGGATAAAAGAGTTTTAATGCCCAATAGGGGAAAAACGGTAAAAGCCACCCATTCCTCCACTAACACCTCGCGATACCATATGGAATCTCTTGATTGGCTGTGGGTTGGCGGGGAAACTTTAGAAAATTTTCCCAAAATTTTCTGATAATGCCAAAGCCAAGAAAGGAACCCGATCCTCGGCCAATGCCTTGCGACGCCACGTCGTAGCTATTGATTGGCTACAGGGCGGCGGGGAAAATTTAGAAAATATTCCCAAATTTTTTTCAGAAGACCTAAGTTAAAAATGGACTCGTCCCTCCACCAATGCCTCATGGTGCCATGTGGTAGCCTCTTATTGGTTGCGGGCTGGCAGGGCGGTGGTGAAAATTAGGAAAAATTTCCCAAAATTTTTCTAACACGCTAAGCTTTAAAAGTTATCCGCCCCTCCACCAATGCCTCATGTTGCCACATGGAAGCCTTTAATTTGTTGTGGGTGGGCGGGGCGGCAGGGAAAATTAGGAAAATTTTCCTACACGCTAAGCTTAAAAAGGGATCCGCCTCTCCACCAACGCCTTGTGGTGTCATGTCGCAGCCTCTAATTTGTTGCGGGTCAGTGGGGCGGTGGGTAAAATTAGAAAAAAATTATCAAAAATTTTGCAAAGAGCTGAAGAGAAAATTTGGGCTCGCGGGCCCACCATGGAAATTTTTTTCCAATTTTTTTTTTATGCTAAGTGAAGAAAAAACTTCGAAAGGCCATAACTTTTGATAGAGAGCTCAGTTTTGTGAAAACAAGGACTTTCTAGAAATCTATCGATGTCCTCTTTACATATGAATCATTAAATTCTGATTTTGATATAGGTTGCAGAGTCAATTTCAAGAAAACGATTTGTATGATTTTAAAGTACAAACGGGTAAATTTTAACTTATGAGATTTGTTCAATTTGATCTTCTTCCTCTATGAAGATGTCAAATAGACATAGATAATTGTTCTTAGGTGGATTTAAGAAAGATTTAGAGATTCAATTTTTTTGATTGATTTGCAATTTGAACATTTACATTTCTTGGCAGCAAAACAACTACAAAATGGTTTGAGCCCGATTTTGTTAAGTTTTCAAGAAATTCGTTAAGTGTTAATGTATAGATTAATTCATTTAGATCTTGTTATGTCCAAATTAATGTTTCATTTGTTATTTATTTATTACAGATTCGGTCTGTGTATTTTGGATTAAATAATTACCAGTTTGAAAAAGCAAGACAAAGATCAAATTTTCAAAGGTCTATTCGCCATTTTCTATTTCAAATTATTATAATACATTCCAATTATAATCTAGTACATTTATTTGATCCAAATAAAACTATTCAAGTGCTAAAATATGTCTCTAATTTCCAATTTTAACATATTTCAAAAGACAATTTTTTGTATTTTTCTCACATGCATTTGTTCCTTTCAAACAAAGACTTCAAATACATTGAAATGATCAGATTCAATACAACAAAAAAAATTGAGATAGGTAATACATTCATTTATTGATTCCAAATGATAACTTTACAACTTCCTTCTTTCATTCTTCTGTTTCACCATACAGAACATAATTTCTTGCTTTCAAAAGAACAGACATAGTATGTCTCTTTCACATTTCAATTTACATTTTCATAACCACTACAAAATATTTCCATTACAAACATATAAAATTTCATCCACTTCAATTTGGGAAAGGTTACCATAATATTTTCTTTTCAAAATGGAATATCAAATTGTCTTTATCTTAGCTCCAGGATAGTAACATGCAGATTTCCCATTCTTCCAAACTGTGTTCATAATAAGAGTAAGGGTAAGGAAACACTCTCCACCCAACCAAAATTGAAATAAAATATGTGATCTAACTCATGGAAACAAAAGGCTTCCAAAAACACATAAGTAGTATTTTCACAATAAAAACATAGTCCAAAATAGAATATAGTTTACAAATACATCAAAACATGACAAATTATACTAAGGCTTCATCAAGCAAGCCAAAGGAGCAAGAAACTATAGGGGATTCTTCTTATGCCTCCCAAAATGTGAAATGGGTATCACCACCTAAATTTGAAACCACCAAAATATAGTATATCAAAGACCTAATATTCTTTATGCCTCCACCAAAGTACCCCTTATTCCTCACATTTCCTTATGCCTCCCCAACCTCTTATGGAACCCCATAATGAGTAAAGAAATACAAGTTATTTCTTTATAAGGAGGAACCCATATCCCAACTCCCTCCACCCTTATACGTCCCTAAAACACACTTGTGCCTCCCACAAAATAAACCCCATAGTCTTCTCCTACACCATTCCTAGGCCATCTACCCAATATCCAACAAGCATATCAAAACATTCACACAATAACATTTAGATTCATAAAAGAAGAGTATTTCAAGAGCCAAGCTCTTACCTCTCCATGATGGAGTTGTTCCAAGTTCCAAAATAGCAAGCTTTATCCCAATGCAAGCAATCCAAATCAGCTAAGCACAAGCATGCAAC
This sequence comes from Taxus chinensis, assembly GCA_019776745.2. Classification (NCBI taxonomy): domain Eukaryota; kingdom Viridiplantae; phylum Streptophyta; class Pinopsida; order Cupressales; family Taxaceae; genus Taxus; species Taxus chinensis. The sequence continues at coordinate 433,165,556 of CM034155.1, forward strand.
AATCTTCCAAAAACTTCTTCCAAGTAAGAGCTCCCAAAACAACAAGAAATTCACCTAAAAATAAAATCTTCAAAAATGAAGAAACCCCAAAACAAGGAAATGAATTCGAATTTAATAGAATAGGGAGGGGAAGAAGATGAGGTGGGTCCATTTGGGATGTCACATCACATGTCCTCAATTCCAACCCCCAAAGTCAAATTCATTCTCCAATGCATAATAAATAGGTGGGTGAATAATATGACAGTTCACTTACACACTCAAATCAAACCCACACCCATAAGTACTAAAATTAAATCATGTAAGAAAATTGTAATTACAACCTACAATCTACCTTCTCTAAAACCATTATAAAAGTGTAATCTCAAATCTCCAACCATACGTATGGTCGGTAATTAAATTTAAGAGGTGTGAGACAAGTTTAATTTGTCTCACAAGCCCCCAAAATTAGCCTCTAACGACAATTTCGAATTTCCAAGAAGGTGGAGTGTTTCACACTTAAAAGTTGACTTACACATCACTTACACATCTCTTACAACACTTTAATTCAAGGCCAACAAATCTATTAATTACTTTCTTATGACACATTTGATTTATTTATTTTAACAATATTATTACTCACAATATTTACACACCATTTAATGAATAATTAAAGGGGAAAAAGTACCACAAAATAAACACATGTGAACATAAAAAAGGGAAAAAATAAATAAATACACATAACACCTTGGTCTCATTTAATGTGATCCCCCCCATGAGAATCCATAACACACAAAAACATGCACAAACAAATACTAGTTGCCATGGTGACCTTGTTGAATTCATCTAGAAGTCCAATGTGGATGGTCTTCAATTCCCTGATCATTGTTGTGATATTTTAACCTGGAAAACACAAATACCTCCTTTGGCCTCATGGCCATATCAAAACATCAAAATAATATAAATATAATTCCCAAAATCATCTAGGTATATGAATCACAACAACATCAAAGCAATCTAACAATATCATTGATAGTTTTATCAAAAACTATATTATCATCCAATAATTTCCATTTCTATGTCGTCTCAAAATATCCAAATATCACATGTCCAAACAATATCCATAATATAACCATGTCAAACAGTATATCATCATCAACATATAAATTGTCTCTAATAATCATCATGCATCATAACTGAATCAAGCCAACAATAATCCATGATCTAACATCTAACATCATACTATAATAATGTCCATAATCGTGTCCATAATATAATCACCAGTATCATGATTAGTATTAAAAATGTGTCAAAGGGAATTGGGCACTACACCCCCCTCCCCTTAGACTCAACTTCCTCCTAGAAGTCAATGGAATAAATTTGGAAAATGAACTCATAACAAAGTAGAATCCTCTTATGTAACTTCAATCTCATCATATCTGTCCCACTGCACCTAGACTTGATCAACCTCTCTGCCTTGAAGGCCCATGGTCATGTGATCTAGGATGTGAATAGGCTCCACCATCATCTACCCCTGATCTTGCACCTGTAATGATGTCCAATCTAACACATGAGAAGGATCTGCAACATATCTCCTAAGAAATGAAACACGAAACGCATCATATATGCGAGACAAGCTAGGTGGAAATTCTAGATGGTATGTCAAAGGGCCGATACACTCCAAAATCTCAAAAGGAACAACAAATATAGGAGCTCACTTAGAACCTTTTCAATAATGAACAGGGATCTTATGTGGTGTGATGTGAAGGAACACCTTCATGCCCACATAAAAACTATGAACAATCATATACTGATCTGCGTACTTATTCTACCTATTCTATGCCTCTTGCAGTCTCTGTCTGATCAAAACCACCTACTGCTCTATGTCCTGTAACAAAGCTGGTCTAAGAGAAACCCTATCCTCTAGCTTGTCCTAGTTATGAGGTCTCTTACAGTCTCTACCATACAAATCCTAGAAAGGAGCCATGCCTATAGAACTCGGAAAACTTTTATTATAGGAAAATTGTACCAAGTACAGGTACTCCTCCCATCTAGAATGCTGATCTATCAAATAAATCCTAAGCATGTCCTCTAAAATCTAATTCACCCGCTCAATCCATCCATCTGTCTCAGGATGATATGTTATTATGAAATTGATCTTCGTCCCGAGGGCATACTGCATGGTAGTCCAGAAATGGGAAGTATACAAAGGATCACGGTCACAAATAATCTTCTATGGAATCTTATGTAACCTGACAATCTCATCCAAATATATCTCGACATTAGTATCCCAATAATGAAGTCTATGGAAATGGTGTTCCATTTCCACTCTGGTATAGCATGAGGGAAGAGAAGGCCAACTCGATGATGATGCTCGGTGTTTACTTTCTGGAACTCTAAACATTGTGACATGAATTGGGCCATGTCTCTACGAAGTCATCTCTAATGATACAACTGTCTCAAGTTGGCGTGCATCTTCTTCACCCCAAGATGGGCTGAATAGGGTGCATGTTTTGCCTCTACATAGATGTCTTTCCTCAAGCCTCTATCTTTGGGAACATAAATCCAATCTCTATGCCTGAGAAGACCATCTTCCCCTATAGAAAAACCATTAAAATCTCCCTTGAGGGGTCTCTAAGACTTGATCTTTACTCAAACTTTAGTGTAGAAGTTATCAAGAGGAAGCTACTGAAGAATCTTGCTATGCAAATCTATGCTCTATGAGGTGGCCATAGCCACATGTCTCCATCTACTGAGAGAATCTGCCAGCACATTCTCCTTCCACTTCACATGCTCTATCTCCATATCATACTCACAAAGAAACTCAATCCAACACTGCTGACGAGCGTTGAGATTGTGCTGCATGAAGAGGTGGCAAAGACTCAGGTGATCTATCCTAAGTGTGAATCTCTGACCAAGCAAAAAGTGCCTCCATTGAACAAAAGCATGCACAACTGCCGCAATCTCAAGATCATGAGTCGAATAATCAAACTAATAATATTTTAGTTTGTGAGATTCAAAATCCACTACTCTACCCTCCTGCATCAACACACCTACAAGCCCTTCTAAATAAGCATCCGTGCAAATGAAAAACTCACCATGTGGATCTAGAACTATGAGAATAGGAGTTTTAGTGAGATATTCCTTCATTTTACTTAAGTCCTGCTTACACCTATCTGACCAAACAAACTTCTTCCCTTTCCTCTATATGGAAGTGATGAGTTGTGAAATATGAGAGAAGTCCTCAAAAATTCTCTACTAATAACCTGCTAATCCCGTGAAGCTGCACACCTCAGTCACAATAGTTGGTGCTGGCTAATCCATAATAACTCTAATCTTGGAAGGATCGATGGTGATACATTCCTAGAGATGAAATGACCCAAATACTACACCTTCGTCTAAAATAATGCACACTTATCCAAGTTCCTCTAAAGCTACTTCTCTCGAAGACACTGAAGAAACTGGAAAAGGTGCCCCTCATGCTCCTTACACGTACGTGAGTAAATCAAAATTTCATCAAGGAAAATGAGCATGAAGCGATCTAGGAAGGTCCTAAGTACCCCATTTATCAAACTCATAAACACTTCATGGGCATTCATAAAACTAAAAGGCACCACTTTGAACTCGTAGTGGTCATATCTCATATGGAAGGCAGTCTTATGAATGTCCACCTACAAAATCCTTAGCTGATTGTAACTTGACTTAAGGTCTATCTTAGAGAAATTTTTGGCTCCCTTCATCTGATCAAATAAATCATCAATGTGCGGAAGGGGATACTATTCTTGATCGTTACTTTGTTCAGCTAGTAGTAATCAATAGACAACAACAAGGATCCATCATTCTTCTTCACAAAAATCACTGGTACACCCCGAGTGGATAAACTAGGATGGATAAGGCCTTTCTTCTGGAGGCCCTCCAGCTACAACTTGAGGTCACAGAGCTCTGGCGTGGTCATCTGATAAGGTACTCGTGAGATAGGCTCTACTCCTGGAACTATATATATATGAAAATCAATCTCACGTGGAGGTGGTAACCCCGATAGCTCCCCAGGAAAGACATCCGCAAACTCTCTCAAAATGGGGTGATCATCTATCGATGGTCTACTAGACCCATCCTCTAATCTGTCATTGAATGTAATAGCATACAACTAACAACCCCATTGCACACACCTCTTAAGCTGCATAGCAGAGATGGTGCCAATAGAAATGGGTCTACTGACCCCTGAAATCATTGACTCAACTCCCAAATAATCTGCACAAGATATAATTTTGCTGTAAGAATCCACTCTGGCCCTATGTGTAGAAAACCAATCCATTCCCAAGATGAATCCAGCCCAAAGGAAGGATACCGAGATCAAAGGTAGTGGTGAAAGGTCCCAAATCCACCACACATTCTAGAACTAAGGAGTGTACATAGATCTTAGCTCCAGAAGCCATCTCAACATCCCAACCATGACCCTACCTAACTGTCACTAGCTTGCATTGCTCTACTAAATATGGTGCAATAAAATAATTAGAAGAACTAGAATCAAAGAGAATGGAGGTATGAATACCACCAATATTACCTATAATCTCAATAAATGTACTTTTATGCTCTTCCTGACTATTCTCGACCATTGCATACATCCTATAATTACGCCCCATATCATTAATAGTAGGCTCTAAGATCTATGTCTTACCCTTGTCCAGTAACACCACAACCAAAACAACTGCCTAATCATCTACCCTGTGTAGCAGGTCTAGACGATACTATGGAGGTCTGTGGTGTTGATCCTAATGATCCAGTTATGGTCTGCTAAGATCTCTGCTAGCGAGATCCTATTGAGTGAACTCTCTAGACACCCTATGTCCTAATGGGACCTCTAGGAGGATGCCCTATACTCTGACTTCTCTGTGCATCAAACCTCTTTGGAGGTCTATAATGTGGGTGAGACTATTTCTGCTATGGTCTAAAAGATGACTGTGTTAAACCTTGTCCACCATGAAGAAGAGGTACTGACCCCCTCGATCTGTTGTCCTGCATCTGCTATATGCGGCTCTAGAATTATTCTCTAGTCTATTGTGTCTTTCTCTAAGTCTCCTCTACTATATAGGCCTTCTCGACCACCTTAACTAACGTCTATGGACAATGGATCCACAGTGCACCTCCAAAGTCTAGGTTAAGGCCCCCGAAAAACCTATGGATCTGCACCTGCTCATCCTCCATGTAAAAAACATACTGGAGTAGATCCAGAAATCTACACTCATACTCAGCCACTATAAAAGATACCTTTTGAAGGTCATGGAACTCATATATCTTCTTAATGAACCTTTATGACAAATATATACTCCGAAAATGCTCCTCAAAGAGATGTCAGGTTACTGTCTCAGAACCAACATGGAGCTTCTTCTCCTTTTTCCACCACCAGACACTAGCTCCATCCCTTAATAGAAGGATTATAACATGAAATTTTGTATTTCTAGAACAAGGAAAAATCTTTAAGCATCTGCTTAAGCTCACCTATGTCACCAGAATATTGTGATGGATGAAGCTTTAGGATCTCCTTGATGTGATCTACAACTGTGGTCTGATGGCCGTTAGGCCTCTCTGTATGCGCATCCCTAAGCCTAGGGCTTCGAGACCTATATCTATGTCCTGAAACTTGGTCACCCTATCCCCTCTATGGTGACTCTGTATGGAATTTCTCTCCTCCATGCTCCTCGCTGGGTTGAGGAGATACATGACCCTCAATGGAAGTGACTCTATCATGTCTGGTTGCATGTCCTCCTACTGATTCTCCGTGTAGTGTGGCATTAAAAACCTGAGGATTATGTAAAATATGGGGTAGGATGGATTCTATAGCATGATCTGGTAGTGGTAAGTCTAGGTTTATGTGAAATAATCCCTTGTCCCATTTGTGCCTCCTACACGGACCAAGGTGAGAGTTAGTTCAGCTTTCTAACTTTTTTTCAGTTTCAATGTTTACTAAAATATGTTAAAAGTGTCCTAGGTTAAAGGTTCATGTCTCAAGTTTTCTAGTGTACCCAATGGCCGAAGATTTGAAACCACTTCTCTGATACCAATTGAAATTCCCACTAAAATAACCGACTTGAGCCCCAAGAATAACCTAGGATCAGATAGGAAAATTAGGGAATAATTTTTTTTTGTTTAAGAGAGTCTACAACCGGGTTACAAGACAACATTTAATTATTACAATATAATTTTCTCTAATTAACAATTATTAGAGGTCATAAGGTTCCAAATTTTAGGGTTAAAAAGTTCAAATAGGTTCAAAGGGTAATTCCTCACGATACCCACTCTCTAACATGATTTAAGGATTCCACTTGATTTTTATCAAAATAAAAGAATTCAAAATTTCCCTAAATCATTCCCATTGGATAGGAATTTCCTCACCTTTCTATTCATATAAAGAATTACTCCACACTCCTCATATTTCTCAAATTATGGGCTGGCGGGACTTGGGGTGAAACTTTTCCCCAAGAGCGGGCCTGCGGGCCTAGGGGAGAAGATTTGCCCCAGGGGCGGGTCTACGGGCCGCAGGGACAAATATTTCCTAGAGGAGTTGTTGGGTTGGTGGGGCCATGAGATACATTTTGAAATTTTCCACACGGGAGTGAAACGCCACCTTTGCACCTGCGCTCCTGTAAATCCACAAGGGACACATGGCGCCTCCTAAGCCAAGCGGGGAAAGCGGGGTGGTAGGGATAAAAGATTTTTAACGCCCCGTAGGGAAAAAAGGGTAAAATTCACCGATGCCTCCACCGATTCCTCACAATGCCACATGGAAGCTCCATATTGGCTATCGACCTATGGATAAACTTTAGAAAATTTTCCCAAATTTTTGTGAAAACGACAAAGGCATAGGCTAAGCTTAAAAAGGGATTCGCCCCTCCGCCAACCCCTCGTGGTGCCACATGGCAGCATCTGATTGGTTGTAGGCTGACAGGGTGGCGGGGAGAATTAGGAAAATTTTCCCAAAAATTTTCTTAAGTGCGTCAGGGAAAAATTTGGGCTTGTGGGCCCGCCTAGGAAATTTTTTTCCAATTTTTTTATTTTGACACCAAGTGAAGAAAAAACTTTAGAAGGCCATAAAATTTCATAGAGATATTATTTTTCAGAAAACAAGGACTTTATGGAAATATCTCAACATCCTCTTTACTCATGAATCATTAATTTTTTATTTTGATAAATTTTATGGAGTAAATTTCAAGAAAATAATCTAGAGGATTTTATAGTGTAAACGAATAAATTTCAACTTCGACATTTGTTCAATTTGATCTTCTTCCTCTCTCAACATGTCAAATACACATGGAGAATTTTTCTTAGGTGGATTTAAGAATTATTTTGAGATTCAATTTTTCTTATTGATTTGCAATTTAAACATTTACATTTCTTGGCAGCAAAACGGTTTAAGCCTAATTTTGCTAAGTTTTCTAAGAAATTCCTTAAGTGTTAATGTTTCATTTTGTATTTCTTTGTTTCAGATTTGGCCTGTGTATTTAGGATTAAATAATTGCCAGTTTGAAAATGTAAGAAAAAGATCAAATTTCAAAAGGTCTATTTTCCATTTTCTTCTTCAAGGTATTATAATACATTCCAATTCTAATCCATTATATTTAGTTAATTCAAATAAAACTATTCAAGAGCTAAAAGACATCTCTACTTTCCAATTTTCACATATTTCAAAATATGTTTTTTTGTATTTTTTTCACACGAATTTGTTCCTTTCAAACAGAGACTTCAAATACATTGAAATGATCATATTTAATACAACAAGGTAATTTTAGAGAGGTAATACATTCATTTATTGATTCCAAATGAAAAATTTACTACTTCCTTCTTTCATTCTTTTGTTTCATCATACAAAACATAATTTCTTGCTTTCAAAAGAACAGATAGAATATGTCTCTTTCACATTTCAATTTACACTTTCATAACCACTACAACATATTTCCATTACAAACATATACAAGTTCATCCACTTCAAGTGGGAAAGGTTACCATAAGATTTTCATTTCACAAGGGACTGTCAAACTGTCTTTATCTCAGATCCATGACAACAACATGAAAATTTCCCATTCTTCCAAACTATTTTCACAACAATATTAGGGGAAAGGTAATTCTCTCCACCCAACTAAGACATCCAATGAAGAGGATAATCCATCCTTCCTCATTGGCCCCTGAGCCCCAACCATAATGCAATAAACGATATGATCAAATTCATGGCAACAACAAGCTTCCACAAACACACAAGCAATGTTTTCATAATAAAAACATAGTCCAAAATAGAATGTAGTTTAAAACTACATCAAAACATGAAAAACAATACTAAGGCTTCATCAAGCAAGCCAAAGGAGCAAGAAACTATGGGGGATGCTTCTTATGCCTCCTAAAAGGGGAAATGGATATCACCACCTTAATTACAAACTGCAAAAATATAGTATATCGAATCCCTGACATTCCCTATGCCACCCCTAAGTACCCCCTTATTCCTCACATTTCTTTATGCCTCCCCGACCTCTTATGGCACCCCATAATGTGTAAATAAATGCAAGCTATTTATTTGTAAGGTGGAACAAAAATCCCAACTCCCTCCACCCTTATACCTCCCTAAAACACACTTGTGCCTCCCAAAAAATAAACCCCATAGTCTTCTTCTACACCATTCGTAGGCCATCTACCCAAAAACCCACAAGCATATCAAAACATTCACACATTAACTTTTACATTCATAAAAGAAGATTATTTCAATAGCCAAGCTCTTACCTCTCCATGATGGAGTTGTTCCAAGTTCCAAAACATCAAGCTTTATCCCAATGCAAGCAATCCTAATCAACCAAGCACAAGAATGCAACAATCTTCCGAAAACTTCTTCTAAGCAAGAGCTCCCAAAACAACAAGAAATTCACCCAAAAATAAAATCTCCAAAAATGAAGTAAGCTTAAAACAAGGCAAGGATTTCAAATTTAATAGAACAGGGAAGGGAAGAGGATGAGGTGGTTACATATAGGATGTCACATAACACATCCTCAACTCCAACCCCCAAAGTCAACTTAATTCTCCAATGCATAATAAATAGGTGGGTGAATAATATGACTGTTCACTTACACACTCAAACCCAACCCACACCGCAAAGGACTGAAGTTAAATCATGTAAGAAAAGTGCAATTAAAACCTACAATATTCCCTCTCAAAGAGCATTATAAAAGTCTAATGTCAACTCTCCAACCATAGGTATGGTTGGTAATTAAATTTAAGAGGTATGGGACAAGTTTAACTTGTCGCACATGGATACTTTCAAATTTCCAAGAAGGTGGAGTGTTTTACACTCAAAATTTAACTTACACATCACTTACACATCTCTTACAACACTTTAATTCAAGGCCAATAACTCTATTAATTACGTTCTTATGACACATTTGATTTATTTATTTTAACAATATGATCAATCATAGTATTTACACACCATTTAGTGAATAATGAAAGGGGAAAAGTACCACAAAATAAACACATGCAAAGAAAAATAAGGGAACCAATAAATAAATACACATTACCCCTTGGTCACATTTAAGGTGATCCCCCCCCATGGGAATCACTAACACACACAAAAACGCACAAACAAATAATATTTGCCATGGTGACCTTGTTGAATTCATCTACAATTCCAATGCGGTTGGTCTCCAATCCCCCGATGTTTTTTGTGATATTTTAACCTGCAAAACACAAATACCTCCTTTAGCCTCGTCGCCATATAAGAACATCCAAAATAATATAAATATAATTCCTAAAATCATCTAGGTATATGAATCACAACAACATCAAAGCAATCTAACAATATCATTTATAGTTTTATCAACAACTCTATTATTATCAAATAATTTCCATTTCCATGTCTTCGAACAATATCCAAATATCAGATGTATGAACAACATCCATAATATAACCATGTCAATCATTATATCATCATCAACATATTATATTTCTCTAATAATCATCATGCATCATAACTGAATAAAGTCAACAATAATCCATGATCTAACATCTAACATCGCACTATAATAAAATCCATAATCATGTCCATAATATAATCAGTAGTATTATGATTAGTATCAAAAAGGTTTCAAACGGAAGTGGGCAATACAGATGCCCTCAAAAACATAATATTATTCTATTCAAGAAAGACAAAAAGTTCATATAATTAGTGTCTTAAAACCCTATTCACTCCAAAATTAACACCTACATCTCATAATCCTGAAAACATAATCACATCCAAAATTTTAAGCCTTGATCAAAGGGATGAACAAATCTTCCTTGAGAAACTAAGGACTTTTGAGGAGATGGTGTTTTATAAAATACTATACACATGCACACCAGAATACTCAAGAAGTTCTTGTGGACCCCAATTATACATGGGGAACATAGATTTAATACCAAAGAAAGACAATATCTACATTTTTTTATTATATATTTAATGGCATGATAAAGCTTACACATCCAAAAGGGGTTCAAAACATAAATCTACAATACTTAAGTATTCAACCAAAACAAAAACATAGGATTCAACGAACCTTCCCAAGAAGGAGGTAATTAAATTAAGTAGCCCCAAATACATTATGTGGATGCATCCCCTAAACAAGGTATTGAAAGTTACAAAAATAGTTTGAGCTCGACACTCATATTCAACGTTAGGTCAAGCTATGGGTATTTAACCCAGTTACACATGCACAAATTGAACCCACACAGCTAAAGAATATTTCTTACCTAACCTATCAAAAGACTGAATGTATAGCCTAATCCAAACTATTTTCAATGGAAGGAAGCACAAGTAAACTCATGCCATCCACAATTGTATTTAGCAATTTTGTTTTATTTTATTTTATTTATAACAAGGATATTTTAAAGAGAAAAAGGAAAAGTTTCCTAGTCATTCGACTGATCCCAAAAGAAATATTCAAGAAATCAATTACACAAAAGAGATTCTCAAGATATTTACATCCACAACAACTAGAAACCCGACACAAAAGAATAAATAAGGAGAGACACCAAGGTAAAAATGACCAAACTTAAACCATAACAACAAATCCTTACTCAAAAAGCCAAATCTAGAAAAGACAAGATTCATCTCAGGAGATTAGTGGTCAAAATATTATGGAGGTGAGTAGTTTATCATGCCTATTTTTATGAATCCACAAGCCAAAAACATCCAGCAAGGACTCCAACAGCCACACATCCGCTTATCCAATGCTTTTTTCTCGCCAAACACCACTCCAGGCTCCCCCTTTCAAAGGGACGAACAAAAGAAGAGGGGAAAATGGGGTTGTCCAAACATTACAAACTGATTTAGGTTGTTATCTTCAATTCGCTTCACAAACCCTAACAAAAATCTCTAAATCTCATGCGGCCAATGATAAGCAAGGAACATATTAAAGAGGGAAACCGGGTAGATTCCACAATAATCCTATTTGAACATAATCGGCTAGCATGGAGGAATATAAGGTGATGGTGAGTAGTAAAAAATTTATCATTAATTTCCCACCAACCATATGCCAAGAAAAGAACCAAAAAATTTACAAAAAGAGATGGCAGGAGGCCATAAATTCTTCCACGCACCCCACTTTTGTGTAAGCAATAAATAAAAAAGCAAATTCAAAGCTAGAGGAATCAAACAAGTGCGTATAGCAAGGAAATATAGGGTAAAGTGTCCAACAAAAACCATTTTCCAATAAGAACCAAAATAAAATCACACACAAAGTAACCAAAATCCCAATGCTAAGCAGATTGAATAAATGGGTATAAAGAACAGCAGGTCATTGGGTACATGTAAAAGTTTCTCCATTAATTTGTAATAAAACATTTGGGCATACATGGACCATCTTTTTGAAAAGTGAAATTTGGAAGTTGGTGAATTTAATTTCATCACTAAATTTAGTAGTTCCTTCCAAAAACCATGACGCCACCAAGCAACCCATAAAATCTAAATACGATAAACCGAAAAATAGGTACACATGTAAACAAAGGTATGGGGCATTACAATAAACTTGTGAAAATTTTAACCTAAGGTTCAGGTAAGCTAACTTGATTAAAGTAAGGTTGGCAAAGGGCAAAACCCTAACTCATTTTCATCATTCTTCAACCTTTGTTTGAGCTAATTAAACTCTATTGAAATGTTGTGTGCGCAGCCATGAGTGAGTCTTTAATCTTTATTTTTCTTTTCTTGGTGTCCAATTCTTTATTTTCTATTATTATTGGTGCCTTTTCCTGTTAATTATGTTTTATATGGATCCCTTTATGTTGGCTACCATTGAATAAACTCGGGCTTTTTTTATTATTTCTGGGTGCTCTATTTGAGTGTGCTCTGCCCCACACTTAATATTTCCATTAGTTGGAGTTTGCATTTTCTTATCCGTATTATTTCTTCCTGGAAGCTATCCTGAGGTTTGAAGCTCTCTATTTGGGTGTTTTATTTGAATACTAACCACAATCACTTCTTGGGATATGGTTATGCAAGAAGGTACTCTGATAAATATTTATTTGGGATCACTAATAGCCCCTTGTTGACGTTTATATGCACATCTCAGGCTCTATTATTCTTCGATGGACGCCATTTTTCCTAGGTGAGCTCGTATTTGTTATTATTTCCTCTGATAATGACCATGAATTATGGGCGATAAAGCTTTATACATGTTCAATGGCTGCCATGATTATTTTTGGAAACTCATCTTCTAAACTTGATTTTGTCAATTATTCTGGGATGGAGTTGGTTATTTCAAATTACTATGGATTTTAAGCCATAACCATCTCCATTGATCTCTGGTAAGTCCAAAAAAAATTATCCATTTTTCATATGCATGACGCTATTTAACTTGAGCTTTTCACAGTATCAGATCTAGTCCATTTGGGACTAGTATTTCCTTCACCCATCAGTTGGGTTGTATTTTTGTACCTAAACATGGCTGCTATAGATATCTCATTGTTGGTGATTGTAGATCTGGGCATCTTTTCCTATTTCATTTATTATGATTTATAAAACTCATGCTATCCATTTTGGGTATTTACATTCTTTTTTGTATTCAGATCTTGAGATTTGTATTGTTTATTGATTGGCTCTCGAGACCCTAGTTCTTTCCATTCTTAATGATATGTCAAGTTGTGTATCTTTTCATCTTTTCTTGTGTAAATCTAAGTTTCTTTGGTATATTTATTATGTATTCTTCTATAAGAGCTTGATATGTAACGCTTCATCTAGGTATTTGCTTATTTTTGTAATTCTAGCCTCATACCTCATAGATATGGGCACTTATGTTGTGGGTAGGTATTTTCTTTGAAAATTAATTACCTTTCCATAAGTACTGGAATATTTTCAACAAATTCTAACATCAGAACATGGAATGTTTTACTACCTAGTTTGCAACTAGAACTTTATATGATTATCTTCAACTACACCATGGAATATTTGAAAAAATTCTCTACTTAATGATGTTGGTTTAGAACCATAAGGCTAGTTGCTTTCAATACTCTCCATGTAATGTTTAAATATATTCAAATCTGGAAAATTATTCCTTTCGAATTTCTAATCAGGAACTAATTTATAAAGAACCTTCTGATTAACAATTCACCATCATGGATGAATTCTATAATCTTGATTTTTCATGTTCTATTTTGAAAAAATGCTCTGACTCTTTTATAAGAAATTTTTTTGTCCTTGATTGACTTTTCTTTCAAATAGGTTCATGAGTTTATACTATAGCTTGTTGTTGAACCTCATGGCTATAACATGTCCATTCATTTATGCAATCCTTATGATTATCTAGATTGAAACTTTCTTGTATTACACTCTGACCATGTCATAACTAGAAATGTTTCTATTGCCAAAACACAAGGCTTCATTCTCAGTGCATTTTCTTACCTATAGCTGAAAAGATATAAAATGTGTATTATGACTATATCTTGATATGTATTTTTTTGCACTTTTAAAACTGATAGTTTGTATCATGTACCTCTTGTTGTGATCTGAAAAAGTATAAGTAAATCTTGTGCTGGAAAATATAAATTTTCTTGATTTACTTGCAGCTTTATACTTGTGCCTTATGGATGCAATTTCATTTTTATTTATACCTTCATCATAATGGAAATTATGTCATCCCTAAAAGTTTGAATACTTGTTCTTTTGGTATTCTCTTTCTAATTGTTTGTTTACAAGGGATTTGTCTCTCATCTAAATCTTGGTAAAATAAACTGTAGATTTGACATTTACAACTTATGATCTCTTTGATTTACATTATCCTTTTCATATCTGCATGCTTTGAGATTTGTAAAATATCCTTATTTGGATAACGTACTTCAATACTTAGAGTTATAACTTTATAATGATCAGAAACCATATTCCTTGACAATGGCATGTAAATTTCTTACAATATTCTATTGTAATTACCATTGTACATATGAAGTATTAACTATTTTGTCTCTGCAAAGTGTACAATATCATCATCATATAATTCAGTGAATTAAATGTTTCATTTATCCTTAATTTTATTTGACTGAAAATGTTGCATTCTTTAATGATTGAAAATCCAAACATTGAGAATCATCCTAGTGGGTATATGATATGATCCTATTTCATCCTTTTCCTTTAAATGGATTAATGCAGTGGCTTTCCTACATCATTGTTATCGCTGCAACATTATTTTATCTCTTTTGATGACTGAAACATATCATTCTGAAATGCATGTTTATCTTAAATTGGAAGTATAATGAGTTAAAAAAAAACCCAGATCTCAACATTGACACCCATTTTCCCTTCATTCCCCAAGGTGATGCAATTTGGGAGAACAGTTGCACAAAAAATTAGAAAGAAAATAACAACTCCTCATTGAAATTAAGGGTTTCCTTTACCTCCTTGCATTTTATATTTTATAAGTATATGCATTCATTTTCCTCAGCTATCTCTCATGCGTTGTGTGCGAAGATATGCATAATTATTCCCCATGAATAAATGAAATTATTCTTGTGTAATGAGATGTATGTTTTTCCTTTATGTACTTTCTTCATTTATATGGATGATAAATGAAATTATACAACTCAAAACACTTAAATAATTTTCTTAATCATGGAAATAAATTAAAATCAAGTGTACGCTTTTGACGCTCATTGAAAGTGTAAACTGTTAGTAAAATTACCCTTTCTAAGCTTCAAACATGCATCTAAGACTATTTCTTCATAACGTAAAACCATGGATATGCCATCTTTCCCTTCTTCACCAAGGCATTTTTGTATTCTTTCTAGAGTACTGCACTATCTTGTTGAAGACGATACATCATAGGAGAGGTGATATGCGTAAGGTGTTGCCTTCTAGGGAAACACTTTCAGCTACTAATTTGGGGCATGTTATTCCATTTTTTTTCCATAAAAAAGCAATTAAACTGTACCCCTTTCCAATATGGTTGTCCCAAACATAGTCAAACTTGTAACCCGACCAATATAGGAAACCTAAAAATTTTGAGTTGACGTTTTTTACACATGGTGCGAAAATTGTAAACAGGTTGTAAAATGAAATTTGGGAAGCTTGTAATTTATTCTCTTCTATTTGTTGAAAAGAGGGACTATTATATTGTAAAGAATTAACCAATTTACTGATAAAACTTTGTATTGTATCTAATTATTAATGTAATATTGTAATGGTTTAAAGGAAGGATTTGAAAGTTGTATTCAGATGGGGAATGTGTCTCTTTCAAAACATAAAATAAATTCATACTTACTTGTGTTTTCCTTTGGTGAAATGATTGAGTAGGAAGTAGGAGAAAGTATGTAAGAAATACTTTATTTTACTAATTCAAATAGATATCATTCTTGTTGTGAAAGGAAAAGAGATACATTTTCATTTGTATAATGTAAGTAAACATATTGAAAAGTTGTAATCATAGTTACATGTCATATTATGTCATAAGAAAGAAAATAGAAGTTTAGAGTTAATAGAATAAAAACAATCTCATCCTTGCTAATTACTTTCGGTTGGAGAAGAAAAACCATTAGTGTCTCCTTTTCTCGTATGAATAAATAGATAAAAATATTACAATCATCTTACATATATATAAGTTCACTTAATCAGTGAACTTAAGTGAATGCTTAAATCTTATTATAACATAATGTACAATGGTAAATACGTATTTATATATTTATATAATTATAAAAATTTATATATTTTAATTATAAAAATACTTAACACGATCATTATATTGTGTGATATATATATATAGATATATATATATATCTATATATATATATATATATTATAATGTTTATGACACTAAAAAATATTGCATCTTGAAAAATTAAATAAGCCGAACGACTTGTAATAGAAAATATTTTATAAAAAAAAATTAGTGGCAACGCCTTCCATGACCAATATTTTGTTTTATTGTATAAGGATAAGGGTGTGGTGGCCGAACGCACCCAAACCCCTATACTATGTATAATGGGTGGGGTGGGTACGATACCCACCCCCACACACGGTTATTAAACCCTACGCCATTTAAATGTCTTGACCATTAAATTTAGCACTCTACATTTTTCTGGGGCTCAGCCAAACCCCTTTTGGTGCACCAATTATATGAATAACATATATTTTGATGTGTGTGTGTGTGTGAACACACACACACACACATTTATATATAAAACCCTAGGCCCTATGTATATACGATTTTAAACCACATATAAAAATGGGACAAAAATGCCCACACCCAAATAGGTAATATAAAATATACAGTAACAAATAATTATATGAGAAAACCCTAGGAGATGGTTGCAAATGCAATAAGAAAAAAATACGCGTATATTCATCCTTGAGTTCGAAAAACCATTCTATGGCCTTTATTCTCCTTCTCCTACCGAACCTGCAAAATGAAAATGAGAAAATAGGGCAAAAAACTGAATAAGATAACTTCATAAGGATTATTAGGGTTAGATTCAATACTTAAAATCCTAGGGATCTAAATGGATCAATCTAATGGTTGGGAATCAGTCCTACAATTGTTAGGTGAGGATAATTTAATGGGAATATATATTTTAAATTATATGTATGTGTAACTTATCAGTGGGGCCACTAAAGGCTTGTTAGGATGTTAGGATTAAAGTGTGACTTATATTATTTTAGTTTAGTGACTTTTACAAAGGTCTTGACTTTACGAATTAATTAAATTAATTTTTATAGATGGATAACTAGACAGTTCTTAACTAAGAATTAAAATTATTTGAGCTTAATTATGGGAGGGTAAGTTTAGATTATAGCCCTAAATTATTAAATAAATAAAAGATATTAGAACTATAGGGATGAATTAAATAATTTTGTAACAGGGGTAACTTAAATCATGATTTATAAGGGTTAATTAATGAGAATTTACAGGAACCCTAGGAGGAGATTTTTGTCCGAAATGATTGAATTAAAATAATAATAATTAAATGTTAATTAAAACGTAGACTTTATTAATCGTGAATCAAATAAATCTAGTTGGAGGTTATTCCATTGCAACCTTACCTCTTTTTTTTATTTCCATACATTTTCATAAGTAATTATTGGGTTTTATCTTAGGTTTTCTGCAGGAAATTTGTGGCCATTACAGAAAGTGGAATCTAGAAACTATCACCATTGCTAAGGGATTTTTCATATAAAATTTAACTGTATTGAGAACCTCACAAAGGTGCTTATGGAGGTACTTGTTATTTGAAATATCTATTTTGGCCATCTCAAAATCGTATCCTGATACATTCAAGGAGGGAAAAAAATTGATCTTCCTTTTTGGGTCAGACTCCCTACTTTTGCACTAGTGTTCTAAAAAATTAGAATACTACGTAGTATCTCATATGCCTTAGGGAATATTTTTGTGATAAACCCAACTACCATGTGGAGAAGATAAATGGTTTATGTTGGACTTTGTGTGACTGTGCCTTGGGGTATTTCACTCATGAACTCCATACGTCTTTCCATCTTAAATGGATTTCAGGCTTAGAACTTGTACTATGATAAATCCACCTTTTCTATGGTGGCTACTAGATCATTCATCATAGTCCCTTGAGTTGTGTTTTTACTGAGAAAGTATGGTGAAAGATTGCAACTACGACCTATCATGAGGAGAACAATTTCGTCTCCAATAGAGAGAGTGGTGAAGAAGAGTGTTTCATGTTTACACTTTCTAAAGGACCAACTCAAAAGCCTTATTTTAGTAGCCTATGAAGTGAAAATGACATGGGGGAGAAATATTTGGCATTGTAATTTCTCCGGGTGAATGGATCTCTTTTGGAGATGGATCTTGAGGTTCAAGGTCTTATCCTCTACGTATCGGTTATCATTTTTGTAGTAGCGGATCCTCATGAATAGGTTGAGAAAGAAACCTCCTAGGAATTTGTGGGGTTTCTTGAAGTTGTGATTTGTGAAGAGGAGTGAAGGAAGGGGATAAAGGGGAACAAGAAGAAATTGAATGAAATCTCCAAAAGGTGTCGAATCCTTGCATTGGAATTTAAAAAAACAAGTATGACACATAAAGATCCAAATTATACATGGTAAAATGAGGAAGAGGACGAAGTCATATGGAATGTTATGCAAAATAAAAAAATTAAAGCCATTAGTTTATCCGAATAGAGGGGTAGAGTTATGCAGAGTAATTAGGGGCTACTGGATTTGGTATTATTTGTTTAATTTTTGCTGTCTCATTCGGGTTTTGATTTTTTGTACCAAAAATAGGTAGTTTATTTATATGACAGATCTAGACTTGTTTATCTTTGTGGTACTGTGATGTTCGTGTGCTTCATTGCTTCATTTTCGAGTGTACAAGGCTTGAGGTACCTTTGAAAACCTCTTTATTGCGTAATTAAAATAAACATGATCAATTAAGAATTTAGTAATTATTTAATACTAAATTAATTACAAACAAGGTAAAATATGTCATATTTAAACATCAATTTAAATGAAGTACGAAGATTTTAGAATATAATCTTTATTTTTGTTAAAAGAATATTACAAACAATACAAAGAATGTTCTATTTAATGCTTATGATATATTGACATTTTAATAACATTAAAAACTTAAATTAACAATGAATAAACATAGTAATTAATTTTAAATAATAAAATTAAAAATATACTTACTAAAACTTTAATAGGAAACATACAAATGATATTTTGTTAACTATGACACTCATAAGTGGCGGCCCTTCCATGCCTTAAAATGATTAAGAATAAAAATAATAATACAAAACAATCATAATAAATTTTACTTGAGCAATGTGTAATTGGAGACTAGATTACATAGTTTAATGGCATCTCTGACTAAGTTCTGGAGGGAACATATAAATTCAATCATAGAAAGTATGCAAAGAAACTAAACCAGTGAGCACTTTCAGTTAAACAACTACCGATACGAGGCATCTACACCGTCATTCATAATAAATTAGAAAATAAAACATAAAAAAAAGTAAAAAAAATTTATTGCCTTTTATAAACTAAATTAAACTCAAAAATTGAAAAAACAAAAAATTAAACTAACCTAAATAATGGGTAAATTAGACAAGAAAGTTATAATATTAAATGGCTTAAAATCCAATGGTATATTCTGAGGCATTTTCGAAATCCATAAAAATAGATTCCCGATTTGGTTGTAATCAGGATACTTATATTCAATCTTGAGTATAATAGGAATTTAACTTGTGTCATAGTTAGTGCGGCCCAGCATTCCACATTGACACGGTTATCAGATTCTCGACCCAAAAAAATTATTACAAAGTAATAGCAGCCACAAACGTACAAAACGCCGATACTATAAATAGAAGAAATACAGAGCATTTTTTTGAATAAAACATTACAAATAAGAATTAATCAAAGATATTAAGGTAAATTCATTTATTTGAAACTTGGAAGACAAATTCATTGAATCTAGACGACCTCCATCTTTAAAACTGTTATTGTTTGTGCGTGAAGAATTAAAAGTATTACATGTAACAAGGACAAGCGAAACTACATAATCAAATTATGCAAAACCTGCAATGTTTCCGACAGCACTAGTGCGGCTGCCAATACAGATGGGCATGCTCTGTAGAATCTACCTGGCTAAAAAGGCTATATATAGTCCTCTACAGTCTCTCTTGCAACCACAAAACGTGACTATTAGCATTAATAGATCATCTTCTTCAATCTTAGCATCTTTCCGGTGCTACAAATCCTTTGTCAATTGGGATTTTCTAGTACTAATTTTTTCTTAGCAATACTACTAGCATTATATTTTCTTCTTCTCTCTTAATTTCTTTGTTATATTAGAAATCCTTTTTCAATTGCGTGTCTTAGAACAGTTTGATTTTCTAGCCAATACTGTTGCTGTAAATAGCTCCTTGAAATTGTAAAATGAAAAATTGTATTGCTTTGATGCTTATTTTATCATTCCGTGTTTGGGGTATTTCATTTTGTGGAGCTCGCCCGTTGAAGGTGTTGAACAAGGCAGTTGAGGCACCTCATCCTGTCGCCATGTTTAGTGTGGTTTGGAATCACAGTGATGAAAGTATCAGTCCCAGACTTTCTGCGAGCATGGATGAAATGGATGGTTGGTCTAAAGCCAAGGAGGAAGATGAGAATAGTGCAAAAACACCCATTATGAATCATCCACAAGGTCAGAGTCCAGGAATAGGGCACAGTTTTCCATATTCCCTCTGCTGTTGAAAACACATTAGTAAGATGTTCTTTGTTTCCTGAAATTGTAGAAAACTGTAAACCAACCTTGGTTTCAAGGACATTAAAATTGCATTATGCTCATGTTGTAATACAATTTTACCTCTTACCTATTGTTATGGTCTTTGTATTATATGTATATTATTGCTAACTAAGTTGTTATTTTTTGGTGTATATACCGATTTACTTCAGTTCACAAACAAGATCTTATCAAAGTTGAATGCCGTTAAATACTTTGGAAGTTTTTTACTATAAAAAACAAAAGTTAAAACTAAGCATCGGATAAGAAGCATGTATTTTGCTTATGTACATTAAGTTAAATAGAGTGCAGAAATAAGTAGGGAGACATTCTGGAAATATTTTAATTCAAAACACAGTTAACAAATTTAATTTTAGTCTCTTATATCAACCTAGATATTTCAGTCACCCACATACTTTACCAATTTCTTATTATCAATCAATTTATTCCCAAAAAATCTTAGAGAATTGCAGGAAGTTAAAATTACAGGTTTTCAGTTGCAAATGGTTTGTAAATCCATCAGGCCGGACAACTTGGCTTTCTATAGGAATCATAAAGCAGGGAGTGGGGGATTAATTTCGCTCTTTGCCCTTAAATGGCAGCCATTATTAATTGACCACGGAATTGACCCCACCAACCGTGTCATATGGGTCCTCTTTAATATTGAGGGCCGCCCTTTTGGGTTGATTAATATTTATGCCTCTAATGATGTGGCCGAAAGGGCCGATCTGTGGCTGTGGATAGCCAACTCCGTTCCCAATGCATACTAGGTTACAAGTGGAGACATTAATATGGTTGAAAACCGAAATGATAAATGTGGCCACCTACCTATGACGTGGACACTTGGTGAAAGGGAAGCATGGTATTTCATGCAAAATAAATTCGGATTCTTTGATCCTAATGCATCTTGTTTTCCCACATCTGTAGCTCGGTACACATGGTCCAATGTCCGTGGAGTGACAGATCGTGTCCTCAACTAGCTTGACAAAGTCATGTTGTCAGCTCATTTTTTTTTTGAGTTTGACAACATTTATTCCATGCCAATGGAGGTTATGCCTGACTTTGTCCTTTTGGAAAAATCCAATATACGATTTCGTATATGTAGGCATGATGCACGCCCATTTTGTTATAAAGACCAATTATTTCTAAATACTACCTTGATCCAACATGGCCCCACCATCAATCATATTAAGAGAATTTAGAATTTAATTCCACGACCCAATCACTCTCAGTGATTTCATCCACCTATATAGGCCAGCAAGATTCTTCGGTGGAAAGATGCAATGACGCAGACAACCATATTTCTTAGAATCTATGGCCACCAGCTGCCCAAAATTCTTTATTGCTTGTAACACCCTCTAAAAACATCCACTCGAGACCCAAGAACAACCTATGTTTAGTCAGAAAAATTATGGGATTTTTTTTTTGAAAGGCGAGTCCTCGAACATGCTTTGAAAACTATACTTGTCATAGTAAATATTCAAATTCACTTATAACTAATAAATAAACTTTTCCCATTAAAACAAATATTAAATCTACATTACAAAATTAAAGAGTGTACTTAATCCAAATATAGTTATTTTTGTCTTAGGTGTTAATTTAATAAATAATTAAATTAACACTATAGTGAAATATTCCGTAATTAAATTTAGAGGGTCAAAGGGGCCAAAACAATTAAATTCCCAACATATTTATATTCTTAAGGTCTAAACACTAACCAAGGTTCTTATTTACATGGGGTTAGAAAAACATTCCCTTCCCCATAAGATGACCCCTTAAAATTCACCCCATGCTTTTGAAACAAAACATTAAAATTAAAAAGGTGATATAATTTATAATTCACACACATAACACTTACTAAAAACATTTCCATTAGATAGGAAATTTCTTCCCCTTTCCAATGATAAAAAGAAGTGCTCCTAACTCCTCATATTTCTCAAGTTACGGGTTGGCGGGCCTGTGGGCCTAGGGAAGAAAATTCGTTCGGGAAATATTTTGCACCGGCGAACTTCGGGGGATAATTTAACACTTAAATTTTTTTTCAAAAAAGTGCAATTTTCATTTACTCACCCACAAGCCTGGAGCAGGTCTTCATGCCAAAAGAAGAAAATACGCCCAATTCCGCAAGGGACACTTGGCAATTTTACAAGCCAATGCGGGGGGATAATCATAAAGGGTCGTCGGATTGAGATGATTATTTTATTGAACTTGCATAATTTTTCAAGAGGAATCTGAATATGAAATCAGATTTGATTTTAAATGTAATGTTCAGGATCATTTCCACTTTTCCCAATACTAGCATTATCTTTCCTTTATGTCCTGCATATACAAGAATTGCATCTTTTCTAGAATAATCAATAGAATTATTCAACAAAATAGATAAAAATATATTTCTAAAGAATGCACAAGATATATATCCTATATTTTATTTTCAGAAAATTATATGTTCCTAGATTACATTTAAATCCACTTTCTAAGGTAACTTGGAAGGACAAAATAATGGTAATTTATGGTCATTTTGTGGCCTTATAAAGAAGAACTTGTTTTACATGAAAGGAAACCTAAACTAACCTAAACTATCAGGAGGTAAGTGGTGCTCAAGTAAAAATTTCAACAAGAAGGGTAAAGTAGCTTCCCTTCCTCATAACTTGCAACCATGTAGTTGATTAGGCACTGAACATGGTCGGAAATGAGAGTAAAAAACTAACTTGCAGATGGGGTCTCGCCCTCCTCAAGGTATCAACAAAAAAAATATACAGTTCCTGGAGTTGTTCTGCACTAGAATCTGGGAGGCGTTATTGTTGACCTTTGGCACGCTAAAGCTCAACCTCATGCTCTCAAATGAGCATGACCGGTGGCAACTTTTTGACGGAAGGTTCTTGTGGTTGAAGGATGAATGATGGGGTGATGAAAGTTATAATTTATATGGGGCCCTCCTCATCTAAACATTCCACTATGTCTGATAAGAGATCAAACTCTTCCATATCCTACTACAAATGTGAATTCCATGAGAGAAATGAAGTCATGACTACACAACTTCATGAAATGGAAGAAGGTGAAATATGTGGAAAGAATAATGGATGAAAATGGATGGAAGGACAGTTTACAACTCAGAGAATGGGTTGTTAACCAAATGGAGTCATCAAATGTGCTTGAAAGTGCCTCGAGAGGCTGAAATATTCACCAAGAGCACATCAAACATGATGAAGTGAAGTGTCAAGGTGCTTCATACCAGTCCCACTGGGCATTCCAAAAATTTTGATATAAAATCACAGCACCCCCGAATTACCTCAGATTTGAGTGGGGCATTCAGTGTGATCTAGATAATATTGGACCATCTCTCAAGATGTGGGACTTGTGGAATTGAGATAATCCTCTGGATAATGTCGTTTTCTTCTTCCTAATCCTAATGCTAAACTACTTATAAGAAAGGAAATGTGACTATCTACTCCTAATCTAGTAATGTCAAGGACAAAGGTAGAGAGACAAAATAAAATAAAGGAATTCTACACTACAGAGGTGATAGCACCAAGAAAAGGGGGTGGCTGATCATAAATCCAACTACCTGAAATGGAGAGGGGTGAACAATGAAGGGGATGGACAGATACATCACAGACCAAAGACAAATTTCACACATAACAAAACCTCAAAACACATTAAACACGGCTCTCAAAACTTGCAATAGACATCAGATATATGCCAAATATACCCTACAATGATGAGAGGTGAGAAGAGACAATAAAATAAGGAAGAATGTACAAAATGCATAATGGAACATATTTTATTGCTCCAAGAGTTCACACGGTACACCACCAATGGGAAAGGGTTAAGAAAATACCATTATAGAGCAAAGAGAAGAGGCTTAGAATCTACATTCTACCCTAAGGAAGAAAAAAGAGGGTGGAAGGAGAGAAAATATGACCAAATTCTAGAAATATGCCTCTCCTTTACAATATATAGAAGAATGAGAGAAGGAGAAAGGGAAAATTTGAATATTGCTACAACCACCCCTGCAATGTATTGAATCCACCTACTCAAATCACTCCAGAAATCATTGAAATCCACCTGTAACAATGACGGGATTCCCTTAAAACGCATGAACCCATGTGTTGTTCCATGTTGAGCATGAAAGGAGGCCCATTCTTCATCATTGTGGAAGGTGGGAGACTTGATAGCCTTGAAAATGGCAGGCTAGATAATTAATGGTGGCAAGTAAGTAGCAGGTTTCGGGAGCCTTCTTAAAAGTCTTTTCCCACTCAATTACAAGCTCTTGGTTGAAAGACATGGTTGTCTGAAGGTCAAGGGTCAGGCGCTTAACGAGGGCTCACAATATGTGAAAGGGTTTTTTCATACAAAGTCCACATGGTAGCCCTGCATGATTTTAAGATTTTGTCCCATCCTCTCGCTCTTGTAGTTGCACTGAACTGACACGTGGAACCTTCTTCAACTCTGATTTGTTTATTTTATTATTTTCCTAAGCCCCCCTATTGGCAGAGACACTATGCTTGACCCGAGACATGTGGAGAGCTGGAACATGTTTGGGGACTAATTTTGAATTCACCTCTTGAAAGAGCACCAAATAGACACATGGCTCCTTCCGGTAGTTCACCTTATGCTTAACCAATTCAATAGATTATTCTACCCCCTTTTTGACTTCTAGCCACGTGGCGATCCAACACTTGTTTGGAGACCACCTCTGGATTTTAACCTTGATGATGCGCTAAGTTGATGTATGGAGGCTACCTTTGGCCTGTCCCGAGCTTGGAATTTTAAACGACCAGTGTTCCCTTTTTGGTCCTTGGACACGTGGAGGGCTTGCGCTTGTTTGGAACCTGACTTCAAATTTTACGTTTGAAGTTTCACCAAGGTGACACACGACTCTTTCCACTGGCCTTATAATTTTCCACGACTGATTCAACTTCCTCAAAGTCTGAAAATGTGGAGGGATAACACTTGTTCAGGGTCTCTCTTTGGGCCGCACCTTTGAAGTTGCACCGATGAGTCGTCTGGAACCTTTTGTGGATCTGTTCTACATTCCTTATGTTCTTCCAAGTCCTTTCTATTTGATGAAGGATTTATGTCTGACCTGAGACATGTGGAGGCTACCCGCTCATTTAGAGACCCTATTTTGACCTAACCTTCAGAGGAGCACCAATTGGAAATGTGGACGCTTCCACTAGCTCTTGGAATTTTCAATGTCTGGCTCTATCTCTGAGAATTTGGACATGTGGAGGGCTTGTGCTTGTTTGGGTCTGAACCTCAAAGATTCATAGATGGGACATGTGGAAGGATCCCATTGACTCTCTTATAATTATCTAATTCATGACCTTCAGTGAACACTTCCTTTCTCCATTTTTCTTCTATGCTCTTTAATCTCCTTTGACACTGTTGGTCTCCTTCGCCAACCCTACCCCTTCATCATTGGATTTTAAATGTGGGCTCACATGACTGAATTGATCCTTCTAATTTTCTCATGTGCGGGCTCATGTTAGATCATTTTTTCCAGGGGTTAAAATTGGGATAACAATACTAATGGGTAGAAATATTAACATCATCTCTAATGTGACAATTACTCGCTTAATTGTTTGATTAAAAATTGAGGCATTCAAATCCACAAGGCATTCTATCAAAAATTATGCTACTGAAACTCATTTTGAAACTCCATTGCACAAGGAGTCAAGTGTAAGCTCCAATTGAGATGGATTCCCATTTAGGTTTAGAATCATGATCTTCGTTGTGTAACGATCAACATTTAACAACACTTAAAAGAATATTAAAAATCACATTGGCAAAGGTTGGTGGAGGAAGGTCAGATTGGATTCATCTTCATGATCTCATTAGCTATTAACCAGTATTTTATTTAGAATAAGGAATTTATATGGATCAGTTGAAAGCTTCATTTAGGATCCTCTTGGTTAAGTTTAACAAAAGGAAACATATTAGGGTTCAAACAGATGAATTAGAATTTATTGATTTATTAATCAATCTTTCTTATTTACTAAGGCCTAGCCATTTTCCAAAAGCAAAACATTTATTACACTTTCATTAACTTTTTATGCCCCACAACATGAGTTATAGTTTATTATTATAGCTTAGAGGTAGGGAAGAAAATTCTTACTAATACAAGAATATAGTTTCCTTATCGTCCACTTAATGAGCCATGAATTCATTTAAAATATTTCAACCTCTTTTTTTTAAAGAACTTTTATGATGCTACCAAGGAATTTTACTATGCCAGAAATGGCATTAATGCTAACCGAGAAGGGGGGGATTAAAATGTAAAGCTATAATTCAATGAGCTCAACATTTCCCTTAAAATGAATACAAGACATGATTACAAGATTTACTAACCAACAGGACACACAAACCAATGGTGACAATTGATTGGAATGTACCTTGACTTGGAACAAGAAGGTAATAAAAATTGGTCAAGTAACACTATGTTGTTTTTAAGATTACTATATTACATAACATCTCATAACAATCTCATGAATAAATTTATGTCTTTAACAATAGTATTTACAGGTTAAGGTTTTTGTTAGTTATGACCACATTACTCCACAAAACATAATTCTAAGGAATTGAGCCTCTCCTGAAATTGTCACAAGAACCAATCTAGAGTTTTACAACACATTAAGCATTTGAACCAAAATAAATTCTTAAGCCAAGCTAAATCAAATTCTATAAATCTCTCCTTTTTCTACCCGCAAAATCCATTTGTACCATTACTACCCTGAGTCAGTTCGTGAGAACTGAGCATGATAAGACTATACACAATAACTATATGCTATTATTTAGCAACCTCATGAACAGAACCCATCTATTTCAAGAGATGGATACATGCTCTAACCACTTAATTAAATTTTAAGAACAAAATAAAATTTTCCATCATGGTGTCTAAGAAGGAAGTCAAAATCTTCAGATAATAACAATGTCTCGAAAGCATGAAAATTTAAACAACCATACAAGTAGGAAAATAGCCTAATGAGCTAGAAACAAAATGATAAGTGTATTGGGATTTCAATCATGTAATCCTATAGATTATATGATAGAAACCTAACACACCACTAATAATAATAATAATAATTCAAGGAGATAGCATAAGCATTAGCTCCAATTGTTGATCTCTTTAATAGAAAAAGTTTAACAATCATTCAAGGAGAAACATGGGTTTATTAGTTATACATGAAATTTTGAGTGTATTAGAGTTTCAATTATGTAAGCATTTCGACTATATTATTTAAATCTAATACACAACCATCAAATTATAATTTCTACTAGAAGCCAATGAAATGCTAGTTACAAGCATTTCCCATAGGAAATAATAGTTTGACAATCACTCAAGAAGGGATCGTGCCCTCAAAAGTTAGAAACAACAATCAAGTGTAAGGGAAGTTTCATTCGGTATTCATAAGGTTGAAAATGTTATATTCAAAACAACTATCTAAATTTTCTTGGCCAAAAGTGACTCAACAAAGGTAATAATAAGAGAGAAAGGATGGCTAACAAATTCTTGAATGGAAATTGCCAATCAGCCACGTTATATGATCAAACAAGAATGGGACAACGACAAACATATAACTACTAAGCCTATAGGTAAGTTAGTATTAAAAAGATCATTCCAAGCTTCATAACACTATGCATCTGTAAACTCCCAAAATAAATTTATATTTTTTAGTTTATAAAAAAATATGGTTTCCCACTTCTCGACACAAGATCCTTTTTAAGAACACATATTACCCAATTTAAATCCACCCCTAAATATGCATTAGTATGAGTCATCGACAACCATTAAAATAATTACAATTTCCATCATAATCAACAAAGTATCAATAAAATTAAACACCCACCATTTGACAACAACACACAGACAAATAAAAAATACAATGAGTTATGTAATTGTATAAACCACCAAAATACTTTCGTGTGGAAGGACATAAAAAAATGTTAATGCCTGTCCTTAACATTTTCATACCATGACTAGCTTTGTTCTGGATCAAAAGCCTGAATTAACTAACATGATGTCCTGATCAAACCAATTTTTTTTTAAATAAACATCATAAGTTAGAACAATTAAGACAATGCTTAAACGCCTGCTAAAACAACCCACTTGAGACCCAAGAACAACCTAGGATTAGTTAGGAAAATTATGGACTAATTTTTTTATTTAAGAGAGTCTACAACTGGGTTACAACACAATAGTTGTCACTAACAAGTTCCAGAATAATTATAATCCACTAGAATATACTTTTCTCTTATTAAAAATTATAAGAGGTCACGAGGTACTAAAATTTAGGGTTAGAAATTTCAAATAGGTTGAGAGGGTAATTCATCACCATACCCACTCTCTAATAGGATTTAAGGATTCAACTTGATTTTTCTAAAAATTAAATCATTCCCATTGAATAGGAAATTTTCTCACCTTTCCATTGATATAAAGAAGTCCTCCTAACTCCTCATATTTCTCAAGTTATGGGCCGGAGGGCATTGGGGTGAAAATTTTCCCCAAGATCGAGTCTGCGGCCCCAGGGAGAAAATTTTCCCCAGGGCCAGGTCTAGGGGCCGTGGGGAGAAATATTTCTTGGAGGATTAGTAGCATCGGCGGGTCAGTGGGGCCACCTTTGCACCCATGCTCTCGAGAATCCGCAAGGGACACGTTACAACTCCTAAGCCACGCGGGGAAATTGGGGCAGTGGGGATAAAAGATTTTTAATGACCCGTAGGGAAAAAAGGGTAAAATTAACCCACGCCTCCACCAACACCTCATGATGCAATGTGGCAGATCCTGATAGGTTGTGGACTAGTGGGCTTGCGGGGAAACTTTAGAAAAATTTCCAATTTTTTTCCAAAAATGCTAACGGCAAAAAGGAACACAATCCTCGGTCGATGCCTCACGATGCCACGTGGCAGCTATTGATTGGCTATGGGCCAACAGGGAAAATTTAGAACAAAAATTCATTTTTTTATATAACACCTAAGTGAAAAAGGAATCTGCCCCTCTGCCAACACCTCGTGGTGCCATGTGGCAGCCTGTTATTGGCTGCGGGTTGGTGGGGAGGCAGGGAAAATTAGGAAAAATTTCTCAAAAATTTTCTGACACGTTAAGCTTAAAAAGGGATCTACCCCTTTTCCAGAAGCTCGTGATGCCATGCGGAAACCTCTAATTGGTTTTGGGTCGGCGTGGAAAATTAGGAAAATTTTCCCAAAATTTTTCCAACGCGCTAAGGTTAAAAAGGGATCCGCCCCACTCGTGGTGCCATGTGGCAGTGTTTGATTAGTTGCTGTTCAGTGGGGTGACAAGGAAAATTAGGAAATTTTTCACAAAAAATTTATGAAGTGCTTAAGGTGAAAATTCGGGCCCGCCATAGAATTTTTTTTCCAATTTTTGTTTTTTGACGCCAAGTGAAGAAAAAACGTTTGAAGGCCATAACTTTTGATAGAGAGCTCAGTTTTGGGAAAACAAGGACTTTATGGAAATATATCAATGTCCTCTTTATTTAGGAATCATTAAATTTTGATTTTGATAAAGTTTACATAGTGATTTTGAAGAAAACGATCTGTCAACTTTTACCATGCAAACAATTTAATTTTAACTTATGATATTTGTTTAGTTTGATCTTCTTCCTCTCTCAACATGTCAAATAGACATGGATAATTATTCTTATTTGGATTTAATAAATACTTTGAGATTCAATTTTTCTGATTGATTTAAAATTTGAACATTTACATTTATTGGCAGTAAAATGAATGCAAAACAGTTTAAGCCCGATTTTGCTATGTTTTCTAGGAAATTCCTTAAGCGTTAATGTCTAGATGAATTCATTTAGATCTTATTATGTCACAATTAATGTTTCATTTGTTATTTATTTGTTGTAGATTTGGTCTGTGTATTTTGGATTAACTAATTTCCTGTTTGAAAATGCAAGAAAGAGATAAAATTTTAAAAGGTCTATTTGCCATTTTTTTCTTCCAAGTATTATAATACATTCCAATTCCAATCTAATATATTTAGTTGATTCAAATCAGACTATTCAAGAGCTAAAATACATCTATGATGTCCAATTTTCATATATTTCAAAAGATAAAATTTTGTATTTTTCTCACACACATTTCTTCCTTTCAATCAAAGACTTGAAATACATTGACATGATCATATTCAATACAAAAACACAATTTGAGAGAGGTAATACATTCATTTATCGATTCAAAATTACAACTTTACAACTTCCTACTTTCATTCTTTTGTTTCATCAAACAAAACACAATTTCTTACTTTTAAAAGAACAAACAGAGTATGTCTCTTTCACATTTAAATTTAGACTTTCAGAACCACTACTTCAAATTTCCACTACAAAAATATACAAGTTCAATCAATTCAATTGGGAAAGGTTACCATAAGATTTTCATTTCACAAGGAAATGTCAAACTGTATTTATCGCAGCTCCAGGACATCAACATGCAGATTTCCCATTCTTCAAGACTTTGTTCACAACAAGAGTAGGGGAAAGGCAACTCTCTCCACCAAACCAAGACATATAATGAAGAGGAGAAGCCATCCTTCCTCATTGGCCCTGGAACCCCAACCACAATGCAATAAAATATGTGATCTAAGTCATGGAAACAATAGGCTTTCACAAACACACAAGTATTATTTTCACAATAAAAACATATTCCAAAATTGAATGTAGTTTATAACTACATTAAAACATGACAAATAATACTAATGCTTCATCAAGCAAGCCAAAGGAGAAAGAAACTATGGGGGATTCTTCTTCTTCCTCCCAAAAGACGGAAATGGGTATCACCACTTGAATTACAAACTACCAAAATATAATATATCGAAGCCCTTACATTCCTTATGCCTCCCCAAAGTACCCCTTATCCCTCACATTTCTGTATGCCTCCCCAACCTCTTATGGAACCCCATAAAAAGTAAAAAAATGTATGCTATTTCTTTCTAAGGTGGAACCCAAATCCCAGCTCCCTCGACCATTATACCTCCTTAAAACACACTTGTGCCTCCCACAAAATAAACCCCAAAGTCTTCTCCTACACCATTCCTAGGCCATCTACCCAACAGCCCACAAGCATATCAAAACATTCACACATTAATATTTACATTCATAAAAGAATAGTATTTCAAAAGCCAAGCTCTTACCACTCCATGATGGAGTTGTTCCAAATTCCAAAACAGTAAGCTTTATCACAATGCAAGCATTTGAAATCATCTGATCACAAGCAAGTAACAATCTTCCAAAAACTTCTTCCAAGCAAGAGCTCCCCAAACATAAAAAAATTCACCCAAAAATAAAATCTCCAAAAGTGAAGCAACCCCAAAACAAGGCAAGGAATTTTACTTTAATACAAGAGGGAAGGCAAGTGGATGAGGTGGGTCCATGTAGGATGTCACATCACACATCCTCAACTCTAATCCCCAAAGTCAACTTCATTCTCCAATGCATAATAAATAATTGGGTGAATAATATGACAGTTTACTTACACACTCAAATTCAACCCACACCCCAAAGGACTAAAATTAAATCATGTAAGAAAATTGCAATTACAATCAACAATGTTCCTACTAAAAAAGTATTATAAAATTTTAATCTCAACTCTCCAACCGCAGGTATGGCTGGTAATTAAATTTAAGAGGTATGGGACAAGTTTAACTTGTCCCATAAGCCTCCAAAATCAGCTTCTAAGGACAATTTAAAATTTCCAAGAAGGTGGAGTGTTTCACACTAAAATTTAAATTACACATCACTTACACATCTCTTATAACACTTTAATTCAAGGCCAACCACTCTATTAATTACTTTCTTATGACACATTTGATTTATTTATTTTAACAATATGATTACTCACAATATTTACACAGCATTTAATGAGCAATGAAAGGGGTAAAAGTACCACAAAATAAACACTTGCAAACATAAAAAAGGGAACCAATACATAAATACACATAACCCCTTGGTCACATTTTAGGTGATACCCCCCGTGGGAGTCCCTAACACACACAAACACACATAAAAAAATACTAGTCGCCATGGTGACCTTGTTGAATTCATTTAGAATTCCAATGTGGTTGGTCTACAATCCCCCAATGTTTTTTGTGATATTTTAACCTGCAAAACACAAATACCTCCTTTGGCTTCATGACCATATCAGAACATTCAAAATAATATAAATATAATTCTGAAAATCATCTAGGTATATGAATCACAACAACATCAAAGCAATCTAACAATATTATTTATATTTTTGTCAACAACTATATCATCATCCAATAATTTCCATTTCTATGTCTTCTCACAATATGTAAATATCACATGGCCGAACAACATCGATAATATAGCCATCTCAAAGAGTATATCATCATCAACATATAAAATGTCTCTAATAATCATCGTGTATCATAACTGAATCAAGTCAACAATAATTAAGGACCTAACATCTAACATCATATTATAATAAATTCCATAATTATCATGTCCATAATATAATTGGCAGTATCATTATTAGTATGAAAAAGGTTTGAAAGGGAAGTGGGCACTACGCCCCCCTCCCCTTAGACTTGACTTCTGCTTGGAAGTCACTGGAATAAATGTGGAAACTAAAATCATAGCAAAGTAGCACCCTCCCATGTAGATGCAATCTCGTCACATCTGTCCCACTACACCCGGACCTGACCAACCTCTCTGCCTCAAAGGCCCAGGGTCCTACGATCTAGGATGAAAACAAGCTACACCATCACCTTCCCCCGATCTTGCACCTACAATGATGTCCAATATAACACATCAGAAGGATCTGCACATGTCTCCTAAGAACTGAAACATGAAACACATCACGTACGCGAAACAAGCTAGGTGGCAATACTAGACGATAGACCAAAAGGATGATATGCTCCAAGATCTTAAAAGGACCAATGAATCTAGGAGATAACATAATACCTTTTCACTAACAGATAGGGATCTTATGTGGTTTGACATGAAGGAACTACTTCACGCCCACATCAAAACTATGGTCAGTCCTATGCTAATCTATGTACTTGTTCTTTCTATCTTGTGTCTCCTACAATCTCTATCTGATCGAAACCACCTACTGCTCCATGTCCTGCAACAAAGCTGGTCCAAGAGAAACCCTATCCTCTAGCTTCTCCCAGTTAAGTGGTGTCCTACACTCTCTACCATAGAAATCCTAGAAAGGAGCCATGCCTATAGAACTGTGAAAATGATTATTGTAGGAAAACTCCACCAATTACAGGTACTCGTCCCATCTAGACTTCTGATCCATCACATATATCCTAAGCATGTCCTCTAAAATCTGATTCACACGCTCATTTTGTCCATCTGTCTCAGGGTGATATGTTGTGCTAAAATTGATCTTTGTCTTGAGGGAATATTGCATGGTAGTCTAGAAATGAGAAGCATAAAAAGTATCGTGGTCATAAATAATCTTCTGAGGAATCCCGTGCAACCTAAAAATCTCATCCAAATATACCCGTGCCACTGTACTACCTATATAAGTTATCTTTACCAGAGAAAAGTGAGCCACTTTTTTCAATTTATCAACTTTGACCATGATGGCATCATGGTGATAACTTGAAATAGGTAGCCAAACAATTAAGTGCATGGAAATGGTGTCCCATTTCCACTCTGGTATAAAATGAGGAAAGAGAAGGCCAGTTGGATGCTAATGTTCGACCTTTACTTTCTAGCACTCTAAACATCATGACACGAATTGGGACACATCTCTACGAAGTCATCTCTAATGATACTTGTACTTTCTCAATGTGGTGTGCATCTTATTCACCATGGGATGGGCTGAATATGGTGCATAATGTGCCTCTGCCAAGATTTCCTTCCTTAGGCCTCCATCTCTAGGAAAATAAATTTGGCCTCTGTTCCTGAGAAGACCATCTGCCTCTAAAGAAAAACCATAAAGCTTCACCTTGAGGGGTCTCTGAGACTCGATCTCTACTCAAAATGCAATGTAGAAGCTATTAAGAGGAAGCTCCTGAAGAATCCTACTCCATATATTTGTGCTCACTAAGGTGGCCATAGCCACATGTCTCCATCTACTGAGAGCATCTGCCACCACATTCTCATTCCCCTTCACATGCTTTATCTCCATATCATACTCAAAGAAAAACTCCATCCAACACCACTTTAGAGCATTGAGATTGGGCTGCATGAAGAGGTGAAGAAGACTTAGGTGATCTGTCTTAAGTGTGAATCTTCGACCAAGAAGAAAGTGCCTCCATTGACCCAAAACATGCAAAACTACCACAAGCTAAATATCATGATTCGTATAATTAAGCTCATAATATTTGAGTTTGTGAGACTCAAATTCTGCTACTATGCCCTCTTGTATCAACACACCTCCAAGCCCTATTAAAAAAGCATCCTTTCAAATGAAAAAATCAACCTGTGGATCCGGAACAACAAGAATAGGTTTTTTAGTGAGACATTCCTTCAGTGTATTGAAGTCCTACTCCCACCTTTCCAACCAAAAAAATGTCTCTCCTTTCCCTTGAAGGGAAGTGATGAGGTGTGAAATCTAAGAGAAATCCTGAACAAATATCCGGTAATCACCTACTAATCCCATGAAGCTGTGTAAATTAGTCACAGTAGTGGGTGCTCTCCAGTCCATAATACCTATAATTTTGAAAGGATCGATGGTGATACCTTCCTTAGAGATGATGTCACCCAAAAACTACACCTTCGTCTACAAGAATGCACACTTCTCTAAGTTCCTGTAAAGTTGTCACTCCCGAAGACACTGAAGAACCTGGAAAAGGTGTTCCTCATGCTCCTCATGCATACATGAGTAAATAAAAATTTTATTAATGAGGTTGAGCATGAAGTGATCTAATGTCCTAAATATCCCATTCATCAAACTCATAAACACTTCGGAGAAATTCGTTGAACTAAAAGGCACTACTGTGAACTCATAGTGGCCATATTTCGTATAGAAGGTAGTATTAATAATGTCCACCTTTGAAATCCTCAGCTGATGGTAACCCGACTTAAGGTGTATGTTAGAGAAAGTTATGGCTCTATTCATCTGATCAAAAAAATCATCAATGCACGGAAGGGGATAACGATTCTTAATCGTTACTTGGTTCAGCTGGCGGTAATCAATACACAACCACAAGGATCCATCCCTCTTCTTCACAAAAATCAATGGTGCACCCCAAGGTGATACACTAGGATGGATAAGGCCTTTCTCTAGGAGGCCCTCCAGCTGTAACTTGAGCTCAGAGTGCTCTGGGGTGATCTTCTAATAAGGTTTTCATGAGATAGAATCTACTCTCGGAACTAGATCTATTTGAAAATAAATCTCATGTGGGGGTGGTAACCCTGGTAGCTCCCCAGGAAAGACATCTGCAAACTCTCTCAAAATGGGGTGATCATCTAGCGATGGTCCACTAGACCCATCCTCTAATATTTCACTGACTATAATAGCATACAACTGATAACCCTGTTGCACACACTACTTAAGTTGCATAGTACAGATGGTATGAATAGAAGCGGGTCTCCTGACTCCTAAAATCACCGACTCAACTCATAAATGATCTGCACAAGATATAATCTTGTCATAACAATACACTCTGGCCCTATGTGCAGATAACCAATCCATACCCAAGATGACTCCATATGATCCCAGAGGAAGGATACAGAGATCTGAGGTAGTGGTGAAAGGTCCCAAATCTACCAAAAACTCCTTAATTAAGGAGTCTACAAATATCTTGGCTCCAGAAGCCATCTCAACATCCCAACGATGACCCTGCCTAACTGCCTTACCCTTGCAGTGCTCTACTAAAGATGGTGCAATAAAAGCATCAAAAGAACTAGAATCAAAGAGAATAAAGGTAGGAGTACGACCAATGTTACCTGTAGTATCAATAACTATACTCTAATGCTCTTTCTGGAAGTTGTCAATCATTGCATACATCCTATGACTGCACCGCATAACACTAATAGTAGGCTCTAAGATCTGTGTCTTACCATTTTTATTAGGGTTATGTGGGCAGTCTCTCCTAAAATGTCTAGTAACACCACAACCAAAACAACCGCTTGATCCTCAACCCTGTGTAGCAGGTCTAGCTAGTACTTTCGAGGTCTATGGAGTGGATACTAATGATCCATCAGCGGTCTGCTAAGGTCTCTACTAGCGAGATCCTTCTAAGTGAGCTCTCTGGACACCCTATTTCCTGATGGGACCCCTAGGAAGAGGACCTATACTCCAACCTCTTTGTACATCAAACCTTTATGGAGGTCTATAAGGTGGGCCATACTATTGTTTCTATGTTCTAAAAGATGACTGTGATGAACCTTGTCCACCATGAGTAAGAGGTACTGACCCCCTCGATCTGTTGTCCTGCATTTGCTGTGTACGGCTCCGAACTTCGTCTCTAGCCTGTTGTGTCTTTCCCCGAGTCTCCTATGCTAAATAGGCCTTCTCAACGGCCTCAGCTAATGTCTATCAACAATGGATTCGCATTGCACCTCCAATGTCTAAGTTTAGGCCCCAGCTG
This sequence comes from Taxus chinensis, assembly GCA_019776745.2. Lineage (NCBI taxonomy): Eukaryota > Viridiplantae > Streptophyta > Pinopsida > Cupressales > Taxaceae > Taxus > Taxus chinensis. The sequence continues at coordinate 433,202,798 of CM034155.1, forward strand.
AACTTGTGGATCCACACCTACTCATCTTGCATGTAATCAACATACTGGAGAAGATTATGAAATCTACTCTCATACTCAGCCACTATAAAATATGTCTCTTGGAGTTCATGGAACTCATTTATTTGTTGTTGAATGAACCTCCGTGACAAATATCTACTCCAAAAACACTACTCAAAGAGCTCTCATGTAACTGTCTCAGAATCAACATGGATATTTTACACCTCTATCTACCTGATGTGATCTGCAACTATGTTCTAACGGCCTTTGGGCCTCTCTATATGCTCATCCCTAAGCCTGAGGCTCTGAGAAATCTCTCTATGTCCTGAAACTTGGTCACCCTATCCCCTCTGTGGTGACTCTGCTCTGACTGACTCAACATGGAATTTCTCTCCTCCATGCTCCTCGTTGGGTCGAGGAGATACATGACCCTCAATGGAAGTGACTCTATCATGTCTTGCTGAATTTCCTCCTACTGATCCTCTTCTTAGAGTGGCAATAAAATCCTGAAGTGTCTATAAAATATGGGGTAGGATGGCTCCTACAACATGATCTAGAGGTGTTAAGTCTAATTCTATGTGAAAGGACCCCTCATCCCATCTGCGCCTCCTGCACAGACCAAGGTGAGAGTTAGTTCATATTTCTAAGTGTGTTAGGTTTAAGGTTCATGTCTCAAGTTCAATAGTGTTCCCAATGGCCGAAGATTTTAAACCACTACTCCGATACCAAGTGAGACACCCACTAAAACAAACCACTTGAGACCCAAAAACAACCTAGGATTAGTTGGGAAAATTATGGGATAATTTTTTTTATTTAAGAGAGTGTACAACTGGGTTACAAGACAACAGTTGTCACTAACTATTTCCAAAAAAATTCTAATCCACTAGAATATAATTTTCTCTTATTAAAAATTATTAGAGGTCACAAGGTCTCAAAATTTAGGGTTAGAAAGTTCAAATAGGTTCAAAGGGTAATTCCGCACCATACCCACTCTCTACAAGATTCAAGGATTCCACTTGATTTTTCTCAAAAATTCCCTAAATCATTCCCATTGGATAAAAAAATTTCTCACCTTTCCATTGATATAAATAAGTCCTCCTAACTGCTCATATTTCTCAAGTTATGGGCTGGTGGGCCTTGGGGTGAAAATTTTCCCCAAGAGCGGGCTTTCGGGTCTAGTTGAGAAAATTTTCCCCAGGGGTAGGTCTGTGGGCTGTGGGGAGGAATATTTCTTGGCGGATTATTCAGGTCAGTAAGGATGCAAGATACTTTTGTAAATTTTCCGCGTGGCAAAAAAACGCCAACTTTGCACCCACGCTCCCTCGAATCTGTAAGGAACACGTGGCGCCTCCTAAGACAAGTGGGGAAAGTGGGGCGGCAGGGATAAAAGATTTTTAACACCCCATAGGGAAAAAAATGGTAGAATTCTCCCGTGCCTCCACCGACACCTCATGATGCCATGTGGCAGCTCCTAATTGGATGTTGTCCAACGGAGAAACTTTAGAAAATTTTCCCAAAATTTTTTGAAAACACCAAAGGCAAAAAGGAACCTGTTCCTCCACCGATGCCTCGCGATGCCATGTGGCAGCTCCTGATTGGTTGCAGGGTGACCAGGAAAATTTAGAAAATTTTCACAATTTTTTTTCAAAAATGATAAGTTAAAAAGGGATCCACCCCTGCGCTAACGCCTCATGGTGCCACGTGGCAGCCTCTAATTTGCTTCTGGTTGGTGAGGTAGCCGGGAAAAATAGGAAAATTTTCCCAAAAATTTTCTAATATGATAATCTTAAAAAAGGATTTTCCCCTCCGCCAACACCTAAAGGTGCCACATGGTAGCCTCTAATTGGTTACGGGTCAGCGGGGCAGCGGGGAAAATTAGGAAAATTTTCCCTAAAATTTTCCGATGTGCTTAACTTAAAAAGGAATCCACTCCTCTGCCAATACCTCGTGGTGCCACGTGGCAGTCTCTGATTGGTTACAGGTCATTGGGGGATGGGGAAAATTAGGAAAATTTTCCTAAAAAATTTCTGAAGTGCTTAAGGGAAAATTCGGGCCCGCGTGCCTGCTAAGGAAATTTTTTCCAATTATTATTTTTATACCAAGTGAAGAAAAAACTTCAGAATGCCATAACTTTTGATAGAGAGCTCGATTTTGAGAAAATGAGGACTTTATGGAAATATATCAACGTCCTCTTTACTCAATAATCATTAAATTTTTATTTTGATATATTTTACGGAGTCAATTTCAAGAAAATGATATGCAAGCTTTTATAGTGCAAACAGGTAAATTTTAACTTATGAGATTTGACCAATTTTATCTTCTTCCTCTCTCAACATGTCAAATAGACATGGAGAATTTTTCTTTGGTGGATTTGAGAAATATTTCAAGATTTTGTTTCTTTGATTGATTTACAATTTGAACATTTACATTTCTTGGTAGCAAAATGACTCGTTTGAGCCCGATTTTGATAAGTTTTCAAAGAAATTACTTAAGTGTTAATGTCTATATTAATTAGTTTAGATATTATTATATCCAAATTAATATTTCATTTTTTATTTCTTTGTTGCATAATCAATCTGTTTATTTTGGATTAAATAATTACCAGTTTGAAAATGCAAGACAAAGATCAAATTTTCAAAGATCTATTAACCATTTTCTTCTTCCAAGTCTTATAATACATTCCAATTCCAATCTAATATATTTATTTGACTCAAATCAAACTATTCAAGAGCTAAAATACATCTCTCATTTCCAATTTCCTCACATGCATTTCTTCCTTTCAAACCAAGACTTCGAATACATTTAAATGATCAGATTCAATACAAAAATGTAATTTGAGAGAGGTAATACATTCATTTATTTATTTTAAATGAAAAATTTACAACCTCCTTCTTTCATTCTTCCATTTCATTGTACAAAACACAATTTCTTGCTTTTAAAAGAATAGACAGAGTATGTCTCTTTCACATTACAATTTAAACTTTCATAACCACTACAACATATTTCCATTAAAAACATATAGAATTTCATTTAGTTTAAGTGGGAAAGGTTACCATAAGATTTTCATTTCACAAGGGACTGTCAAACTGTCTTTATCTCAGCTCCAGGACAACAACATGCAGATTTCCCATTCTTCCAAACTGTGTTCACAACAAGAGTAGAGGAAAGGTAATGCTCTCCACCCAAAAAATATATCGAATGAAGAGGAGAAGCCATCCTTCCTCATGGGCCCCCGAGCCCCAACCATAATGCAATAAAACATGTGATCCAACTCATGGCAACAAAAGACTTCCACAAACACACAAGCAACATTTTCACAATAAAATTATAGTCCAAAACATAATGTAGTTTACAACTACATCAAAAAATGAAAAACAAAACTAAGGCTTCATCAACCAAGCCAAAGAGCAAGAAACTATGGGGAATGCTTCTTAGGCCTCCCAAAATATAGTATATCAAAGCCCTGACATTACCTCCCCCAACTACCCCTTATTCCTCACATTTCCTTATGCCTCCCTAACTTCTCATGGCACCCAATAACAAGTAAATAAATGTACTTTATTTCTTTATAAGGTGGAACCAAAATTCCAACTCCCTCCACCCTTATACCTCCCTAAAACACACTTGTGCCTCCCACAAAATAAACACCATAGTCTTCTCCTACACCATTCCTAGGCCATCTACCCAACAAACCACAAGCATATTAAAACATTTACACATTAACATTTACATTCATAAAAGAAGAGTATTTAAAGATCCAATCTCTTACCTCTCTATGATGGATTTGTTGCAAATTCCAAAATTTAGTAAGCTTTATCCCAATGCAAGCAATCCAAATCAGCCAAGCACAAGCATTCAACAATATTCCAAAAACTTCTTCCAAGCAAGATCTCCCAAAACAATAAGAGATTCGCACAAAAATTAAATCTCCGAAAATGAAACAACCCCAAAACAAGGCAAGGAATTAAAATTTAATAGAAGAGGGAAGGGAAGAGGATGAGGTGGGTCCATGTAGGATGTCACATCACACATCATCAACTCTAACCCCCAAAGTTAACTTCATCCTCCAATGCATAATAAATAAATGACTGAATAATATGACACTTCATTTAGACACTCAAATCCAACCCACACCCCAGAGGACTAAAATTAAATCATGTAAGAAAAGTGAAAATTAAACCTACAATCTGCCTTCTCAAAAAGTATTATAAAATTCTAATCTTAACTCTCCAAATGTTAGCATGGTTGGTAATTAAATATAAGAGGTATGGGAAAAGTTCAACTTGTCCCACAAGCCTAAAAAATCAGCCTCCGAGGAAAATTTCAAACTTCCAAGAAGGTGGAGTGTTTCACACTCAAAAGTTAACTAACACATCACTTACACATCTCTTACAACACTTTAATTCAAGTCCAAGAACTCTATTAATTACTTTCTTATAACACAAATGATTTATTTATTTCAACAATATGATTAATCACAATATTTTCACATCATTTAATGAATAATTAAAGCGGAAAAAGTACCACAAAATAAACACATGCAAACATAAACAAGGGAACCAATAAATATCTAGGTATATGAATCACAACAATATCAAAGCAATCTATCAATATTATTTACATTTTTTTTAACAACTATATCATCATCCAATAATTTCCATTTCTATGTCTTCTCACAATATGTAAATATCACATGCCCAAACAACATCTATAATATATCCATCTCAAATAGTATATCATCAACAACATATAAAATGTCTCTAATAATTATCATGCATCATAACTGAATCAATTCAACAATAATTCATGACCTAACATCTAACATCATACTATAATAAAGTCCATAATCATGTCCATAATATAATCAGTAATATCTTTATTAGTATGAAAAAGGTGTGAAAGGGAAGTGGGCACTACATCCTCCTCCCCTTAGACTTGACTTCCTCCTGGAAGTCACTTGAGTAAATGTGGAAACTAAAATCATAGAAAAGTAGCATCCTCCCATGTAGATGCAATCTCATCATATCTGTCCCACTACACCCAGACCTGACTAGCCTCTCTGCCTTGAAGGTTCAGGGTCCTATGATCTAGGATGAAAACAGGCTACACCATCACCTTCCCCTGATCCTGCACCTTCAATGATGTCCAATCTAACACATGAGAAGGATCTACACATATCTCCTAAGAACTAAAACATGAAACACATCATGTACGCGAGACAAGCTAGGTGGCAATACTAGACGGTAGGCCAAAGGGATGATATGCTCCAAGATGTTAAAAGGACCAACGAATATAGGAGCTAACATAATACCTTTTCCCTAACAGATAGGGCCCTTATGTGGTTTGACATGAAGGAACTACTTCACGTCCACATCAAAACTATGGTAAATCGTATGCTAATCTACGTACTTCTTCTTCCTATCTTGTGCCTCCTATAGTCTTTATCTGATTGAAACCACTTACTGCTCCATGTCCTGCAACAAAGTTGGTCTGAGAGAAACCCTATCCTCTAGCTTCTCCCAGTTAAGAGGTGTCCTGCACTCTCTACCATACAAATCCTTGAAAGGATCCATGCCTATTGAAATGTGAAAATGATTATTGTAGGAAAAATCCACCAATTACAGGTACTCCTCCCATATAGACTTCTAATCCATCACATATATCCTGACCATGTCCTAAAAAATCTGATTCACCGGCTCAAGTTGTCCATCTGTCTCAAGGTGATATGATGTGTTGAAATTGATATTTGTCTCAAGGGCATACTTCATGGTAGTCTAGAAATGGGAAGAATAAAAAGGATCGTGGTCACAAATAATCTTCTAAGGAATCCCGTGTAACCTAAAAATATCATCCAAATATACCTGTGCCACTGCACTAGCTATATAAGTGGTCTTCACTAGAGAAAAGTGAGCCACTATTTTCAATTTATCAACCGTGACCATGATGGTGTCATGGTGATAACTCGAAATAGGTAGAAAAACAATGAAGTCCATGGAAATGGTGTTCCATTTCCACTCTGGTATATCATGAGGAAAGAGAATGCCAACTAGATGCTAATGCTCAACCTTTACGTTCTATCACTCTAAACATAATGACACAAATTGGGCCACGTCTCTATGAAGTCATCTCTAATGATACAACTGTCTCAAGGTGGCATGTATCTTATTCACCATGGGATGGGCTAACTATGGTGCACAATGTGCCTCTGCCAAGATGTCCTTCCTCAGGCCTCCATCTCTAGGAAAATAAATCAGCCTCCATGCCTAAGATGACCATCTACCTCTAAAGAAAAACCCTCAAAATTCACCTTGAGGGGTCTATGATACTCAATCTCTTCTCAGAATGCAATGTAGAAGTTGTTAAGAGGAAGCTGCTAAAGAATCCTACTCCATATATTTGTGCTCACTGAGGTGGCCATAGCCACATGTCTCCATTTGCTGAGAGTTTCTATGACCACATTCTCCTTCCCCTTCACATGCTTTATCTCCATATGATACTCAAAGAGAAACTCCATCCAACACCATTGTCGAGCATTGAGATTGATTTGTATGAAGTGGTGGCATAGAATTAGGTGATCTGTTTTAAGTGTGAATCTTCGACCAAGAAGAAAGTGCCTCCATTGAACCAAAGCATGCACAACTACCACAAGCTAAATATCATGAGTCATATAATTAAGCTCCTAATATTTGAGTTTGCGAGACTCAAAAGCTACTACTCTGCCCTCCTGTATCAACACACCTCCAAGCCCTACTAAAAAAGCATTCATGCAAATGAAAAACTCAACCTATGGATCTGGAACTGTGAGAATAGGTTTTGTAGTGAGACATTCTTTCAGTGTACTGAAGTCCATCTCCCACCTTTCCAACCAAAAAAATGTCTCCCCTTTCCTCTGAAGGGAAGTGATGGGGTGTGAAGTCTGAGAGAAATCCCGAACAAATATCTGGTAATCACCTACTAATCCCATGAAGCTATGAAAATCATTCACAACAGCATGTGTTGGACAATACATAAGAACTATAATTTTTTAAGGATCGACGATGATACCTTCCCCAGAGATGATATGACCCAAAAACTACACCTTCTTCTACAAGAATGCACACTTCTCTAAGTTCCTGTACAGTTGTTGCTCCTGAAGACATTGAAGAACCTTGAAAAGGTGTCCCTCATGCTCCTTATGCATATATGAGTAAATCAAAAATTCATTAATGAGGATGAGCATGAAGCAATCTAAGGTCCTAAATACCCCATTCATCAAAATCATAAACACTTCGGAGAAATTTGTTGAACTAAAACGCACCACTATGAACTCATAGTGCCCATATTTTGTATAGAAGGCAGTATTATTAATGTCCACCTCTGAAATCCTCAGCTGATGGTAACTTGACTTAAGGTCTATGTTAGAGAAAGTTGTGGCTCCATTCATCTGATCAAACAAATCATCAATGTGCGGAAGGGGATAATGATTCTTAATTGTTACTTGGTTCAGCTTGCGGTAATCAATACACAACCACAAGGATCCATCCTTCTTCTTCACAAAAATCAATGGTGCACCCCAAGGGGATACACTAGGATTGATAAGGCCTTTCACTAGGAGACCCTCCAGTTGTAACTTGAGCTCAAAGTGCTCTGGGGTGGTCTTCTAATAAGGTTGTCATGAGATAGGCTCTACTCCTAGAACTATATCTATTTGAAAATCAATCTCACGTGGGGGTGGTAACCTTGGTAGATCCCTAAGAAAGACATCTACAAACTCTCTCAAAATGGGGTGATCATCTAGCGATGGTCCACTAGACCCATCCTCTAATCCATCACTGATTGTAATAGCATACAACTGATAATCATGTTGCACACACTACTTAAGATGCATAGTAGAGATGGTATGAATATAAGTGGGTCTCCTGACTCTTGAAATCACCGACTCAACTCACAAATGATCTGCACAAGATATAATCTTTTCGTAACAATCCACTCTGGCCCTATGTGTAGACAACCAATCCATACCCAAGCTGAATCCATATGATCCCAAAGGAAGGATACAGAGATTTGACGTAGTGGTCAAAGGTCCCAAATCTACCACACTCTCCTTAACTAAGGAGTCTACAAAGATCTTGGCTCCAGAAGCCATTTCAATAGCCCAACTATGACCCTGCCTAACTGTCATACCCTTGCAGCGCTCTACTAAAGATGGTGTAATAAAAGAATTAAAAGAACTAGAATCAAAGAGGATAGAGGTAGGAGTACCACCAATGTTACCTGTAGTATCAATAACTGTACTCTGATGCTCTTCCTGGTACTTCTCGACCACTGTATACATCCTATGACTGCACCACATATCACCAATAGTAGCCTCTGAGATCTATGTCTTACCATTGTTATTAGGGTTATGTGGATAGTCTCTCCTAAAATTTCTAGTAACACCACAACGAAAACAACCGCTTGATCCTCAACCCTGTGTAGTAGGTCTGGCTGGTACTTTGGATGTCTATGGAGTGGATACCGATTATCCAGCTGCATTCTACTGAGGTCTTTACTGGTGAGCTCCTACTAAGTGAGCTCTCTAGACACCCTATTTCCTGATGGGACCCCTAGGAAGAGGACCCATAATCCAACCTATCTGTACATCAAACCTCTGTGGAGGTCTATAAGGTGGGCCATACTTATTTTTTTGTGTTCTAAAAGATGACTGTGTTGAACCTTCTCCACCATGAGTAAGAGGTATTGACCCCCTAGATCTATTGTCTTGCATCTGTTGTATACGGCTCCGGACTCCATCTCTAGCCTGGTATGTCTTTCCCTGAGTATCCTCTGCTATATAGGACTTATTAATGGCCTCATCTAATGTCTATTGACAATGGATCTGCATTGCACCTCCAATGTCTAGGTTCAGGCCCCAGATAAAGTTGTGGATCCACACCTACTCATCTTACATGTAATCAACATACTGGAGAAGATTCTGAATCTATTCTCATACTCATCCACTATAAAATATGTCTCTTGGAGTTCATGGAACTCATTTATTTGTTGTTGAATGAACCTCTATGACAAATATCTACTCCAAAAACACTACTCAAAGAGCTCTCATGTAACTGTCTCAGAATCAACATGGATATTTTACACCTCTATCTACCACTAGACACTAGTTCCATCCCTCGGTAGATGGATCACAACATGAGCTTTCGTGTTGTTAGAAAAAGGAAAAATCTTGAAGCATCTGCTCAAGCTCACCAACCAGGCCTCTTCCTAAAATCCACCTGTGCCACCAGAATAGTGTGATGGCCAAAGCTTTAGGATCTCCTTGATGTGATCTGTAACTATGTTCTGACGGCCTTTAGGACTCTCTATATGCTCATCCCTAATCCTAAGGCTCCGAGAGCTCTCTCTATGTCCTGAAACTTGGTCACCTTGTCCCCTCTGTGGTGACTCTACTCTGACTGACTCAACATGGAATTTCTCTCCTCCACACTCCTCGCTGGGTCAAGGAGTTACATGACCCTCAATGGAAGTGACTCTATCATGTCTGGCTGAATTTCCTCCTATTGATCCTCTTCTTAGAGTGGCATTAAAATCCTGAAGAGTCTATAAAATATGCAGTAGGATGGCTACTACAACATGATCTAGTTGTGGTAAGTCTAAGTCTATGTGAAAGGACCCCACGTCCCATCTACACCTCCTGTACAGACCAAGGCGAGAGTTAGTTCATCTTTCTAAGTGTGCTAGTTTTAAGGTTCATGCCTCAAGTTCTCTAGTGTTCCCAATGGCCAAATATTTTGAACCACTGCTTTCATACCAAGTGAGACACCCACTAAAGCAACCCACTTGAGACACAAGAACAACCTAGGATTAGTTGGGAAAATTATGGGATAATTTTTTTTGTTTAAGAGAGTGTACAACTAGGTTACATGACAACAATTATCACTAACTATTTCCAAAACAATTCTAATCCACTAGAATATAATTTTCTCTTGTTAAAAATTATTAGAGGTCACAAGGTCCCAAAATTTAGGGTTAGAAAGTTCAAATAGGTTCAAAGGGTAATTCCTCACCATACCCACTCTCTACAGGATTTAAGGATTCCACTTGATTTTTCTCAAAATTAACTCATTCAAAATTTCCCTAAATCATTCCTGTTGGATAAAACATTTTTTCACCTTTCCATTAATATAAATAAGTCCTCCTAACTCCTCATATTTCTCAAGTTATGGGCCGGCGGGCCTTGGGGCGAAAATTTTCCCAAGAGCGGGCTTCCGGGCCCAAGGGAGAAAATTTTCCCCAGGGGTAGGTCTGTGGGCCCTGGGGAGGAATATTTCTTAGAGGAGTATTCAGTTTAGTGGGGACGCAAGATACTTTTGGGAATTTTCTGCGTGGCGGCGAAACGTCACCTATGCACCCCCACTCCCTCGAATCTGCAAGGAACACGTGGCGCCGCCTAAGCCAAGTGGGGAAAGTGGGGTGGTAGGGATAAAAGAGTTTTAATGCCCCATAGGAAAAAAAAAGTTAGAATTCTCCCATGCCTCCGGTGATGCCTCGCGATACCATGTGGCACCTCCTAATTGGCTGCCGACCAGCGGAGAAACTTTAGAAAAATTTCCCAAATTTTTTTGAAAACACCAAAAGCAAACAGGAACCCGCTCCTCCACCGATGCCTCACGATGCCATGTGGCAGATCTTGATTGGTTATAGGGTGACCAGGAAAATTTAGAAAATTTTCCAATTTTTTTTCAGAAATGCTAAGTTAAAAAGGGATCCACCCCTCCGCTAACGCCTCATGGTGCTATGTGGCAGCCTCTGATTGGCTTCTGGTTGGCGAGGCGGTGGGGAAAACCAAGAAAATTTTCCCAAAACTTTTATGACATGATAAGCTTAAAAAAGTATTTTCCCCTCTGCCAACACCTAAAGGTGCCACATGGTAGCCTCTCATTGGTTATGGGTTAGCCGAGCGGCGGGGAAAATTAGGAAAATTTTCCCTAAAATTTTCTTACGTGCTAAGCTTAAAAAGGGATCCGCTCATCCGCCAATGCCTCGTGGTGCCACGTGGCAGTCTCTGATTGGTTTCAGGTCACTGGAGGAGGGGAAAATTAGGAAAATTTTCTGAAAAAATTTCCGAAATGCTTAAGGGAAAATTCAGGCCCGCGGGCCCGCCAAGGAAATTTTTTTCCAATTTTTTTTTTATGCCGAGTAAAGAAAAAACTTCTGAATGCCATATATTTTGATAGAGACCTTGATTTTGAGATAATGATGACTTTATGGAAATATCTCAATGTCCTCTTTACTTAATAATCATTAAATTTTTATTTTGATATATTTTACGAAGTCAATTTCAAGAAAATGATATGCAGGCTTTTATAGTGCAAACGGGTAAATTTTAACTTATGAGATTTGTTCAATTTGATCTTCTTCCTCTCTCAACATGTCAAATAGACATGGAGAATTTTTATTAGGTGGATTTAAGAAATATTTCAAGATTTAATTTCTTTGATTGATTTACAATTTGAACATTTACATTTCTTGGCAGCAAAACGACTAGTTTGAGCTCGATTTTGCTAAGTTTTCAAATAAATTACTTAAGTGTTAATGTCTATATTAATTAGTTTAGATTTTATTATGTCCAAATTAATGTTTCATTTGTTATTTCTTTGTTGCAGATTCAATCTATGTATTTTGGATTAAATAATTGCCAGTTTGAAAATGCAAGACAAAGATCAAATTTTCAAAGGTCTATTAACCATTTTCTTCTTCCAAGTATTATAATACATTCCAATTCCAATCTAATATATTTAGTTGATTCAAATCAAATTATTCAAGAGCTAAAATACATCTCTGATTTCCAATTTTCTCACATGCATTTCTTCCTTTCAAACCGAGACTTCAAATACATTGAAATGATTAGATTCAATACAACAATGCAATTTGAGAGAGGTAATACATTCATTTATTTATTTTAAATGAAAACTTTACAACCTCCTTCTTTCATTCTTCCATTTCATCGTACAAAACACAATTTCTTACTTTCAAAAGAATAGACAGAGTATGTCTCTTTCACATTGCAATTTACACTTTCATAACCACTACAACATATTTCCATTAAAAACATATACAAGTTCATTTAATTTAAGTGGGAAAGGTTACCATAATATTTTAATTTCGCAAGGGACTGTCAAACTGTCTTTATCTCAGCTCCAGGACAACAACATGCAAATTTCCCATTCTTCCAAACTGTATTCACAACAAGAGTAAGGGAAAGGCAACTCTCTCCACCCAACCAAGACATCCAATGAAGAGGAGAAGCCATCCTTCCTCATGGGACCCCGAGCCCCAACCATAATGCAATAAAATATGTGATCCAACTCATGGCAACAATAGACTTCCACAAACACACAAGCAACATTTTCACAATAAAAACATAGTCCAAAATAGAATGTAGTTTACAACTACATCAAAACATGACAAACAATACTAAGGCTTCATCAACCAAGCCAAAGGAGTAAGAAACTATGGGGAATGCTTCTTATGCCTCCCAAAATGAAGTATATCAAAGCCTTGACATTCCTTATACCTCCCCCAAGTACCCCTTATTCCTCACATTTCCTTATGCCTCCCTAACTTCTCATTGCACCCAATAACAAGTAAATAAATGCAAGTTATTTCTTTGTAAGGTGGAACCAAAATGCTAACACCCTCCACCATTATACCTCCGTAAAAAACACTTGTGCCTCCCACAAAATAAACCCCATAGTCTTCTCCTACACCATTCCTAGGCCATCTACCCAAAAACCCACAACCATATCAAAACATATACTCATTGCAAAAGAAGAGTATTTCAACAGCCAAGCTCTTACCTCTCCATGATGGAGTTGTTCCAAATTCCAAAATAGTAAGCTTTATCCCAATGCAAGCAATCCAAATCAGCCAAGCACAAGCATGAAACAATCTTTCAAAAACTTCTTCCAAGCAAGAGCTCCCAAAACAACAAGAAATTCACACAAAAATAAAATCTCTAAAAATGAAACAACCCCAAAACAAGTAAAGGAATTCCAATTTAATAGAAGAGGGAAGAAAAGAGGATGAGGTGGGTCCATGTAGGATGTCACATCAAACATCCTCAACTCTAACCCCCAAATTTAAATTCATTCTCCAATGCATAATAAATAGGTGAGTGAATAATATGATAGTTCATTTAGACACTCAAATCCAACCCACACCCCAGAGGACTAAAATTAAATCATGTAAGAAAAGTGCAAGTAAAACCTACAATCTGCCTTCTCAAAAAGTATTATAAAATTATAATCTCAACTCTCCAACCATAGGCATGGTTGCTAATTAAATATAAGAGGTATGGGACAAGTTTAACTTGTCCCACAAGCCTAAAAAATCAGCCTCCGAGGAAAATTTTGAATTTCCAAGAAGGTGGAGTGTTTCACACTCAAAATTTAACTAACACATCACTTACACATCTCTTACAACACTTTAATTCAAGGTCAAGAACTCTATTAATTACTTTTTTATGACACATTTGATTTATTTATTTTAACAATATGATTACTCACAATATTTACAGACCATTTAATGAATAATTAAAGTGGAAAAAGTACCACAAAATAAACCCATGCAAACATAAACAAGGGAACCAATAAATCAATACACATAACCCCTTTTTCACATTTAAGGTGATACCCCCCATGGGAATCCCTAACACACACAAAAATGCACAAAAAAATACTAGTTGTCATGGTGACTTTGATGAATTCATCTAGAATTACAATGTGGTTGGTCTCTAATACCTCAATGTTTGTTGCGATATTTTAACCTGCAAAACACTAATACCTCCTTTGACCTCGTGACCATATAAGAACATCCAAAATAATATAAACATAATTCCCAAAATCATCTAGGTATATGAATCACAACAACATCAAAGCAATCTAACAATATCATTTATAGTTTTATCAACAACTCTATCCTCATCCAATAATTTCCATTTCTATGTCTTCTCACAATATCCAAATATCACATGTACAAACAAAATCCATAATATAACCATGTCAAACATTATATCGACATCAACAAATAAAATTTCTCTAATAATCATCATGCATCATAACTGAATCGAGTCAACAATATTCCATGATCTAAAATCTACCATCATACTATAATAAAGTCCATAATCATGTCCATAATATAATCAACAATATCAGGATTAGTATCAAAAATGTGTCAAAGGAAAGTGGGCACTATAGATGCCCTCAAAAACTAAATATTATTCTATTCGAGAAAGATAAAAAGGTCATATATTTAGTGTCTTAAAACCTTGTTCACTCTAATACTAGCACTTACATCTCATAATCCTAAAAACATAATCACATCCAAAATTTTAAGCCTTGACCAAAGGGATGAACAAATCTTCCTTGAAAAAATAAGGACTTTTGAGGAGATGGTGTTTTATGAAAAACTATAAATGTGCACACTAGAATACTCAAGAAGTTCTTAAAGACCTTGATTATACATAAGGAACACAAATTTAATGCAAAAGAAAGAAAATATCTATAGTTTTTTACTTATATATATATATATATATATACTATATATATATATATATATATATATAATATATATATATATATATATGGCATAATAAAGCTTACACCTTAAAAGGGGTTCAAAACATAAATCTATAATACTTAAGTATTCAACCAAAACAAAAACATAGGGTTCAACGAACCTTCTCAAGAAGGAGGTAATTAAATTAAGTAGCCCTAAATACATTATGTGGATGCATCCCATAAACAAGGTATTAATGGTTATAAAAATAGTCTAAGCCTGACACTCGTAATCAACATTAGGTCAAGCTATGGGTATTTAACCCATTTACAGATGCCAAAATTGAATCCACATAGCTAAAGAATCTTGCTTACCTAACCCATAAAAGCACCAAATGTATAGCCCAATCCAAAAAAATTTCACGGGAAGGAAGCATAGGTAAACTCATGCCATCCACAATTTTATTTAGTAATTTTATTTTATTTATAACAAGGATATTTTCAAGAGAAAAAGGAATGGTTTCCCAGTCATGCAAATGATCCCAAAATAAATATTCAAGAAATAAATAACACAAAAGATATTCTCAGGTTATTTACATCCAAAACAATGAGAAACCAAACACCAGAGAATAAATAAGGAAAAACTCCAAGGTAACCACGACCAAACTTAAACCATAAAAACAAATCCTTACTCAAAAAACCAAATATGGAAAAGAAAAGATTCATCTCAGAAGATTAGTAGATCTCATAATATTATGGAGGTGGGTAGTTTATCATGCCTATTTTTAAGCATCCACAAAACAAAAACATCTAGCAAGGACTACAACAACCACACATCTCCTTATCCTTCTTTTTTTTCTCGCAAAACACCACTCCAGACTCCCCATTTTGAAGGGATGGACAAAAGGAGAGGGTAAAATGTGGTTGTCCAAACATTACGAACTGCACTGGGTGCTGATATTCAATGTGCTTCACAAACCCTAACAAAAATCTCCCAATCTCATGCATCCAACGACAAGCAAGGAACATATTAAAAAGGGAAACCAGGTAGATTCCACAATAATCCTATTTGAAGATAATCGAACAACATGGAGGAATATAAGGTGACGGGGAGTAGTAAACAAATTATCATTAATTTCCCACCAATTGTATGCCAAGAAAAGAACCAAAAAATTTACAAAAAGAGATGGCAGGAGGCAATAAATTCTTCCACTCACCCTATTTGTGTTTAAGAAATAAATGAAAAAAGGAAATTCAAAGCTAGAGGGCTCAAACAAGTGTGTCTATCAAGCAAATATAGGGTAAAGTGCCCAAAAACCACCGTTTTCCAACAAGAATGAAAATAAAATCACGCACAAAGTAACAAAAAATCTAATGCTAAGCAAGTTGAGTAAATGGGTATAAAGAATGGCATGTCATTGGGTGCATGTAAAATTTTCTCCATTAATTTTTAATAAAACATTTGGGCATACATGGACCATCTTGTTGACAAGGAAAATTTGGCGGTTGGTGAATTTAATTTCATCACTAAAATTAGTAGTTCCTTCCAAAAACCATGACGCCACCAAGCAACCCATAAAATCAAAATATTATAAACCTAAAAATGGGTACACATGTAAACAAAGGTACGGGGCATTACAGAACACTTGTGTAAACTTTAACCTAAGGTTGAGCTAAGATGAATTAATGAAAGTTAGGTTGGAAAAGGGGCCAACCCTAACTCATTTTCATCATTCCTTGACCTTTTTTTGAGCTAATTAAACTCTACTGAAATGTTCTAGGGGAAGCCATGAGTGAATCTTCAATCTTTGGTTCTCTTTGCTTGGTGTCCCATTCTGTATTTGCTATTATTATCGATGCCTTTTCTTATTCATGATTTTTTATAAGGATCCCTTTATGTTAGCTTCCACTGAATAAACTTGGGATTTTATTTATTATTTTTAGGTGCTATATTTGAGTGTGCTTTGCCCCACACTTAATATTTCAATCAGTTGGAGTTTGCATTTTCTGATTTGTATTATTTCTACCTGGAAGCTATCCTGAGATTCGAAGCTCCCCATTTAGGTGTTTGATTTGAATACTGACCACCATCACTTCTTGGGATATGGTTATGCATGAAGGTACTATGATAAATATTGATTTGGGATCACTAATAGCCTCTTGTTGATGTGTTTATGCACATCTCAGGCTCTATTTTTCTTCGATGGATGCCCTTTTTCCTAGGTGAGCTCGTACTTGTTATTATTTCCTCTGATAACGACCATTAATTATGCGTGATAAAGCTTTATACATGTTCGATGATTATGGGAATTTATGGAGTTGGGTTTTTCAAACTGCTATGGATTTTGAGCCATGACCATCTACATTGATCTTTGGTATGTCCAAAAAATTTTATCCATTTTTCGTATTCATGAAAAAATTTAACTTGAGCTTCGAATAGTATCAGATCTAGTCCATTTGGGACTAGTATTTTCTTCACCCATCAGTTGGGTTGTATTTTTGTGCCTAAACATGGCTACCATAGAAATATCTTTGTTGGTAATTGTAGATCTGGGCATATTTTCCTATGTCATTTAATATGATTTATAAAACTCATGCTATCCATTTTGGGTATTTACGTTATTTTTTGTATTCGAATCTTGAGCTTTGTATTGTTTATTGATTCACTCTCGAGACCCTATTTCTATCCATTCTGAATGATATGTCGAGTTTTTTATCTTTTCTTCCTTTCTTGTGTAAATATAATTTTCTTTGGTATATTTATTATGTATTCTTCTATAAGAGCTCGATCTACAAAACATTGTCTAGGTATTTATTTATTTTTGTAACTCAAGCCTCATACCTCATAGATATGGGAACTTAAGTTGTGGGTAAGTATTTTCATTAAAAATTACCTACCTTTCCATAAGTAATTGAATATTTTCAAATAATTCTAACATTAGAACTTGGAATGGTTTACTACGTAGGTTGCAGCTAGAACTTAATATGATTATCTTCAACTGCACCATGGAGTTTTTGAAAATTTTCTCTACTTAATGATGTTGGTTTAGAACCATAAAGATAGTTTCTTCCAATACCCTCCGTGTAATGTTCAAATATATTCAAATCTAGAAAATTAATCCTTGCAAATGTCTAATCAGGAACTAATGTATAAAGAAACTTCTGATTAACAATTGACCATCATGGATAAATTCTATAATCTTAATTTTTCTTGTTGAATTTTGAAAAACTGCTCTGACTCTTTTACAAGAAAAAATTCTATCCTTGATTGACTTTTCTTTCAAACAGGTTCATGAGTGTATACTATAGCTTGTTGCTGAACCTCATGGCTATAACATGTCCATTCATTTATGCAATCCTTATGATTATCTAGATTGATAATTTCTTGTATTAAACTTTGACCATGTAATAACTGGAAATGTTTCTATTGCCAAAACAAAAGGCTTCATTCTTAGTGCATTTTGCCTCCTATAGCTGAAAATATATAAAATGTGTATTACATCTATATCTTGATATGTATTTTTTTGCACTTTTAAAATTGATAGTCTATATCATGTACCTCTTGTTGTGATCTGAAAAACTGTAAGTAACTCTTGTGTTGGAAAATATAAATATTCTTGATTTACTTGCAGCCTTATACTTGTGCCTGATGGATGCAAATTTTGTTCTAATCTATAGCTTCATCATAATGGAAACGATTTGAATCCTTGTTATTTGGGTATTACCTTTCTACTTGTTTCTTTACAAGGAAATTTGTCTCTCATCTAAATCTTGATAAAAGAAACTATAGATTTGACATTCACAACTTGTGATCTCTTGGATTTACATTATCCTTTTAATCTCTATGTGCTTTGACATTTCTAAAATATCCTTATTTGGATAATGTACTTCAATACTGAGATTTATAGCTATATAATGATCAAAAACCATATTCCTTGACAATGGCATGTAAACTGCTTACGATATTCTACTGGAATTACCATTCTACATATGGAATATTTACTGTTCTATCTCTAGAAAGTGTACAATATCATCATAATATAATTGAGGGAATTGAATGTGTCATTTATCCTTAATTTTGTTTGACTGAAAATGTTGCATTCTTTGATGATTGAAAATCCAAAAATTGAGAATCATCCTAGTGGGTATATGATATGATCCTATTTCATCCTTTTCCTTTGAATGGATTAATGTAGTGGCTTTCCTACATCATTTCTATTGCTCCAACATGATTTTATCTCTTTTGATGACTGAAACATATCATTCTGAAATGCATGTTTTTTTGAAATTGGAAGTATAATGAGTTAAAACAAACCTAGAGCTCAACATTGACACCCATTTTCCCTTCTTTCCCCAAGGTGATGCAATTTATGAGGAAAGTTGCAGTAACAACTCAGAAAGAAAAGAACAACTCCTCAAGGAAATGAAGGGTTTCCTTTACCTCCTTAGATTTTATATTTTATAAGCATATGCATTCGTTTTCCTCACTTATTCCTCACGGGTTGTGTGTGAAGATATGCACAATTATTCCTCATGAATAAATGAAATAATTCTTGTGTAATGAGATGTATGTTTTTCCTTTATGTATTTTCTTCATTTGTATGGATAAAAAATGAAATTATAAAAATCAGAACACTTAAATAATTTTCTTAATCATGGAAATAAAATTAAAATCAAGTGTATGCTTTTGACAGTAATTAAACGTGTAAACTGTTAGTAAAATTACCTTTTCCATGCTTCAAACATGCAACTAAGACTTTTATTCATAACGTAAAACCATGCATATGCCATCTTTCCCGTCTTCACCAAGGCATTGTTGTAGTATTTTGACAGTACTGCACTATCTTGTTGAAGACGATACATCACAGGAGAGGCGATATGCGTATGGTTTTGCCTTCTAGGGCAACACTTTCAGCTGCTAATTTTGGGCATGGAATTCTATTTTTGTCTAAAACAAAGCAATTAAATTGTATCCCTTTCCAATATGGATGTCCCAAACATAGTCAAACTTGTAACCCGACCAATATAGGAAACTTAAACTTTGTGAGTTGACCTTTTTTGTGCATGGTGTGAAAATGTAAACAAGTTGTAAAATGAAATTTGGGAAGCTTGTAATTTATTCTCTTATATTTTTTGAAAAGAGGGACTATTATATTGTAAATAATTAACCAAGTTATTGATTAAACTTTGTATTATATCTAATTATTATTGTAAGATTGTAATGGTTTAAAGGAAGGATTTGAACATTGTATTCAAATGCGGAATGTATCTCTTTCTAAACATAAAATAAATTCATAATTACTTGTTTTTTCCTTTGGTGAAATGATTGAGTAAGAATTATGAGAAATTATGTAAGAAATACTTGATTTTACTTATTCGAATAGATATCATTCTTGTTGTGAAAAGAAACGAGATACGTTTTCATTTGTATAATATAAGTAAACATATTGAAATGTTGGAATCATATTTACATGTCATATTATGTCATAAGAAAGAAAATAGATGTTTGTATTTAATAGAATAAAGAAAAAAACAATCTCATCCTTGCTAATTACTTTGGGTTGGAGAAGAAATACCATTAGTGTCTTCTTTTCTCCTATGAATAAATAGATAGAAATATTACAATCATCTTACGTATATATAAGTTCACTTAATCAATAAACTTAAGTGAATGCTTAAATCTTATTAGAACATAATGTACAATGGTAAATATGTATTTATATATTTATATAATTGTATAAATTAGTTATATAAATTTATATACTTTAATTACAAAAATCCTTAACACGGTCATTATATTGTGTGATATATATACATACACACACACACACACACACACACACACACACACACACACACACACACACACACACACACATAACCCTAAGCCCTATGTATATACCAGTTTAAACCAGATCTAAAAATGGGGCAAAATTTCCCACACCCAAATAGGGAAAATAAAATACAAAATAAAAAATAATGATATCAGAAAACCCTAGGAGATGGTTGCAAATGAAATAAGAAAAAAAAAGTGTATATTCATCCTTGAGCTCGAGAAACCATTCTATGGCCTTCATTCTCCTTCTCCTCCCGAACTTGCAAAATGAAAATGAGAAAATAGGGTTTAAAACTGAATAAGATAACTTCATAAGGATGATTAGGGATAGATTCAATAATTAAAATCCCAAGGATCTAAATAGATCAATCTAATTGTTGCGAATCAATCCTACAATTGTTAGGTGAGGAGATTTTAATGGGAATATATATTTTAAATTCTATGTATGTGTAACTTTTCAAAGGGACCACTAAAGGTGTGTTAGGATGTTAGAATTAAAGTGTGACTTATATTATTTTAGTTTAGTGATTTTTACAAAGGTCTTGACTTTAGGAATTAATTAAGTTAATTTTTATACATGGATAACTAGATAGTTCTTAAATAAGAATTTAAATTATTTGAACTTAATTATGTGAGGGTAAGTTTAGATTTTAGCCCTAAATTATTAAGTAAATAAAAGATATTAGAACTATAGGGATGAATTAAATAATTTTGTAAAAGGGGTAACTTAAACCATGATTTATAAGGGTTAATTAATGATAATTAATAAGAACCCTAGGGGGAGATTTATGCTTGAAATGATTGAATTAAAATAATAATAATAAAACATTAATTAAAATGTAGAATTTATTAATCGTGAGTTAATTAAATCTAGTTGGAGGTTATTCCATTGCAACCTTACCTCTTTTGTTTTAAATCTGTAAATTTTCCTAAGTAATTATTGGATTTTATCTTAGGTTTTCTAGTGGAAATTTGTGGGCATTATAGAAATTGGAATCTAGGAGGGTATCTTGAGATTATCACCATTGCTAAGGGATTTTTCATATAAAATATAACTGTATTGAGGACCTTGCGAAGGTGCTTATGCAGGTACTTGTTATTTGAAATATCTATTTTGGCCATCTCAAAATCGTATCTTGACACGTTCAAGGAGGAAATTATTTTTGATCTTCCTGTTTGGGTCACGCTCCCTAATTTTGCACTAGTGTTCTCAGAAATTAGAATACTATGTAGTATCTCATATTCCTTAGGGAATATTTTGGTGATAATCCCAACTACCATGTGGAGAAGATAAATGGTTTATGTTGGACTTTGTGTGACTCTGCCTTAGGGTATTTCACTCATGAACTCCATACGTCTTTCCAATTAAAATGGCTTTCAGGATTAAAACTTGTACTATGATAAATCCACCTTTTCTATGGTGGCTACAAGATCATTCATCATAGTCCCTCGCATTGTTTTTCTACTGAGAAAATATGGAGAATGATGGGGCCTACGACCTATCATGAGGAGACCGATTTCATCTCCAATAGAGACAGTGGTGAAGAAGAGTGTTTCATGTTTACACTTTCTAAAGGACCAACTCAAAATCCTTATCCTAGTATCCTGGGAAGTGAAAATGACATGGGGGAGAAATATTTGGCATTGCGAATTCCCTGGGTGAATGGATCTCTTTTGGAGGTAGATCTTGAGGTTCAAGGTCTTATCTTCTACCTATCGGTTATGATTTTTGCAAAAGCAAATCCTCATAAGGAGGGTGAGAAAGAATCCTCTTGGGAATTCGTGGGGTTGCTTGAAGTTATGATTTTTCAAGAGGAGTGAAGGAAGGGGATAAAGGGAAACAAGAAGACATTGAATGAAATCTACCAAAGGTGTTGAATCCTTGCATTGGAAATTAAAAAAACAAGTATGACACATAAAGATAAAAATTATATATGGTAAAATGAGGAAGAGGATGAAGACATATGGAATGTTATGTAAAATAAAAAATTTAGAGCCATTAGTGTGTCCCAATAGATGGGTAGAGTTATGCAGAGTAATCAGGGGCTACTAGATTTGGTATTATTTGTTGAATTTTTGCTGTCTCATTCGGGTTGTGATTGTTTGTACCGAAAATAGGTAATTTATTTATATGACAGATCTAGAATTATTTATCTTTGTGGTACTGTGATGTTAGTGTGCTTCATTGCTTCATTTTCGAGTGTACAAGGCTTGGTGTACCTTTGAAAACCTCTTTATTACGTAATTAAAATAAACATGATAAATTAATAATTTAGTAATTATTTAATACTCACATAATTTCAAACAAGGTAAAATATGTAATATTTATACATCAATTTCAATGATGTGCGAAGACTTTACAATATAATATTTACTTTTGTTAAAAGAATATTACAAACAATACAAAGAATGTTCTATTTAATGCTTATGATATATTGACATTTTAATAACATTAAAAACTTAAATTAACAATGAATAAACATAATGAGTAATTTTAAATAATAAAATTAAAAATATACTTACTAAAACTGTAATAGGAAACATACAAATGATATGTTAGTAACTATGACACTCATAAGTGGCGGCCCTTCCATGCCTTAAAATGATTAATAATTAAAAATAATAATACGAAACGCTCATAATAAATTTTTACTTGAGCAATGCATAATTGGAGACTAGATTACATAGTTTAATGGCATCTCTGACTAAGTTCTAGAAGGAACATATAAATTCAATCATAGAAAGTATGCAAAGAAAGTAAACCAGTGAGCACCCTCAGTTAATCAACTACGGATAAGGGGCATCTACACCGTCATTCATAATAAATTAGAAAATAGAATATTTAAAAAAAAAAAAAAGTTTCATTGCCTTTTAAAAACTAAATTAAACGAAAAAAAATGAAAAAACAAAAAAATAAACTAACCTAAATAATGGATAAATTAGACAAGAAAGTTATAATATTAAATGGCTTAAAATCGAATGGTATATTATGAGGCATTTTCGAAATCCATAAAAATAGATTCCCCATTTGGATGTAATCAGGATACTTATATTCAACCTTGAGTATAATAGGAATTTATCTTGTGTCATAGTTAGTGCGGCCCAGCATTCCACATTGACATGGTTATCAGAGTCTCGACCAAAAAAAATTATTACCTTCTTCCATGGTATTAGGACCTTTTACTTTTCCGTATTAAAATAATGGCTTGTTATGTTGATATAGCCACAAACGTACAAAACGCCGATACTATAAATAGAAGAAATACAGAGCATTTTTTGCAATAAAACACTACAAATAAGAATTAATCAAAGATATTAAGGTAAATTCATTTATTTTTAGGCAATATGACATAACTGCCAGAAAACTAATTGGATTTATTCTTCTTCAAGCTGTCTATGCAAAAAACAAATATTTGAAAACTACATTTCTCTTGCAACTTGGAAGACAAATTCATTGAATCTAGACGAACTCGATCTTTAAAACTGTTATTGTTCACCACCACCAATATAAAATATTATTTGTGCGAGAAGAATTAAAAGTATTACATGTAACAAGGACAAGCGAAACTACATAATCAAATTATGTAAAACCTGCAATGTTTCCGACAGCACTAGTGCGGCTGCCAATACAGATGGGCATGCTCTGTAGAATCTACCTGGCTAAAAAGGCTATATATAGTCCTCTACAGTCTCTCGTGCAACCACAAAACGTGACTATTAACATTAATAGATAATCTTCTTCAATCTTAGTATCTTTCCTGTTTTACAAATCCTTTGTCAATTGGGATTTTCTAGTACTAATTTTTTCTTAACAATACTACTAGCATTATATTTTGTTCTTCTCTCTTAATTTCTTCGTGATATTAGAAATCTTTTTCAATTGAGCGTCTTATAACAGTTTGATTTTCTAGCCAATACTACTGCTGTAAATAGCTCCTTCCAATTGTAAAATGAAAAATTGTATTGCTTTGATGCTCATTTCATCCTTCCTTGTCTGAGGTATTTCATTTTGTGGAGCTCGCCCGTTGAAGGTGTTCAACAAGGCAGTTGAGGCACCTCATCCTGTCGCCATGTCTAGTGTGGTTTGGAATCATAGTGATCAAAGTTCCAGTCCCAGACTTTCTGCGAGCATGGACGAAATGGATGGTTGGTCTAAAGCCAAGGAGGAAGATGAGAATAGTGCAAAAACACCCATTATGAATCATCCACAAGGTCATAGTCCAGTAATAGGGCACAGTTTTCCATATTCCCTCTGCTGTTGAAAACACATTAGGAAGATGTTCTTTGTTTCCTGAAATTGTAGAAAACTGTAAAACAACCTTGGTTTCAAGGACATTAAAATTGCATTATGCTCACGTCGTAATACAATTTTACCTCTTACCTATTGTTATGGTCTTTGTATTATATGTGTATTATTGCCAACTAAGTTGCTATTTTTCGGTGGATATACCGATTTACTTCAGTTCACAAACAAGATCTTATCAAAGTTGAATGCCGTTAAATACTTTTGAAGTTTTTTACTATAAAAAAACAAAAGTTAAAACTATGCATCGGATAAGAAGCATATATTTTTCTTATGTACATTAAGTTAAATAGAGTCCAGAAATAAGTAGGGAGACATTCTGGAAATATTTTAATTCAAAATACAGTTAATAAATTTAATTTTAGTCTCTTATATCAACCTAGACCTTTCAGTCACCCACATACTTTACCAATTTCTTATTATCAATCAATTTATTCCCAGAAAATCTTAGAGAAACGCAGGAAGTTAAAATTACAGGTTTTCAGTTGCAAGTGGTTTGTAAATCCATGAGGCGTGACAACTTGGCTTTCTATAGCAATCATAAAGTAGGGAGTGCGGGATTAATTTTGCTTTTTGCCCCTAAATGGTAGCCTTTATTAATTGACCATGGAATCGACCCCACCAACCGTGTCATATGGGTCCTCTTTAATATTGAGGGCTGCTCTTTTGGGTTAATTAATATTTATACCTCTAATGATGTGGCCGAAAGGGCCGACCTGTGGCTGTGGATAGCCAACTCCATTCCCGATGCATACTAGGTTACAAGTGGAGACATTAATATGGTTGAAAAACAAAATGATAAATGTGGCCACCTACCTATGAGGTGGACACTTGGTGAAAGGGAAGCATGGTATTTCATGAAAAATAAATTCGTATTCTTTGATCCTAACACATCTTGTTTTCCCACGTCTGTAGCTCGATACACATGGTCCAATCTCTGTGGAGCGACAGATCGCCTCCTCAAACAGCTTGATAGGGCCATGTTGTCAGCTCATTTTTTTTGTGTTTGAAAGCATTTATTCCATGCCAATGGAGGTTATGCCTGACTTTGTCCTTTTAGACGAATCCCCTATACGATTTCATATATGTAGGCATGATGCACTCTCATTTTGTCATAAAGGCAAATTAATTCAAAATACTACCTTGATGCTTCATGGCCCTACCATCAATCATATCAAGCGAATTTGGAATTTAATTCCACAAGCCAATCACTTTCAGTGATTTCATCCACCTATGCAGGCTAGCAGTATGCTTTGGTGGAAAGATGCACTAATGCAGAAAACCATATTTCTTAGAATCTACGGCCAGTAGCTGCCCAAAATTCTTTGTCGCTTGTAACGTCCTCTAAAAATTCCACTTGAGACCCAAGAACAACAGAGGTTTAGTTAGAAAAATTATGGGATATTTTTGTTGAAAGGCGAGTCCTCAAACAGTATTTAAAAACTATAGTTGTCACAACAAATATTCAAATTCAATTATAACTAATAAATAAAATTTTCCCATTAAAACAAATATTAAATCCACATTACAAAATTAATGAGTGTACTTAATCCAAATATAGTTAAATTTGTTTTAAGTGTTAATTTAATAAATAATTAAATTAACACTATAGTTAAATATTATTTAATTAAATTTAGAGGGTCGAAGGGGCCAAAACAATTAAATTCCCAACGTATTTAATTTCAAAAGGTCTAAACACTAACCAAGATTCTTATTTACATGGGGTTAGAAAAACATTCCCTTCCCCATAAGATAACCCCTTAAAAGTCACCCCATGCTTTTGAAACAAAACATTAAAATAAAAAAGGTGATATAATTTATAATTCACACACTTAACACTTCCTAAAAACATTTCCATTAGATAGGAAATTTGTTCCCTTTTCTAATGATATAAAGAAGTCCTCCTAACTCCTCATATTTCTCAAGTTATGGGCTGGCGGGCCTTCAGATGATTTTTTTTTCCAAAGGTGGGTCTGCGGGCCTAGGGATGAAATTTCGCTCGGGAAATATTTTTGAGCAGCGGACTTGGGGGGATAATTTAACACTTAATTTTTTTTTTCCGAAAATTGCAATTTTTATTTACTCACCCACAAGCCCGCAGCAGGTCTTCACGCCAAAAGAAGAAAATATGCCCAAGTCCACAAGGGACAAGTGGCAATTTTACAAGCCAATGCAGGCGGATAATCACTAAGGGTCATCGGATTGAGATGATTCTTTTTTTGAACTTGCATACTTTTTCAAGAGGATTCTCAATATGAAATCAGATTTGAGTTTAAATGTAATGTTAAGGATCAGTTCCACTTTTCCCAAGACTAGCATTATCTTTCGTTTATGTCTTGCATATACATGACTTGCATCTTTTCCCAAATAATCAATAGGATTATTCAATAAATAGATAAAAAAATATTTATAAAGAATGAACAAGATACATATCCTATATTTTATCTTAATAAAATTATATGTTCGTAGATTACATTTAAATCCACTTTCAAAGGTAACTTGGAAGGAAAAAATAATGGTAATTTATGGTCATTGTATGGCCTCACAAAAAAGAACTTGTTTTACTAAGAGAAAACCTAAACTAGCCTAAAATATCAGGAGGTAAGGGACACTCAAGTAAAACCTGCAATAGGAAAGGTAAAGTAGCTTCCCTTCCTGACAACTTGTGACCATGTAGTTGATTAGGCACTAAACATGGTCAGAAATGAGAGTAAAAACCACCTTGCAGATGGTGTCTCGCCCTCCTCAAGGTATCAAAAAAAAAATATACACCTCCTGGAGTTGTTCTGCACTAGGATCTGGGAGGCATTGTTGCTGACCTTTGGCATGCTAAAGCTCAACCTCATGTTCTGAAATAAGCATGACCAGTGGCAAATCTTTGACGGAAGGTTCTTGTGGTTGAAGGATAAATGATGGGGCAATGAAAGTTACAATTTATATGCAACTCTCCTCATCAAAACATTCCTCTAAGTCTGATAGGAGATCAAACACTTCCATATCCTACTGCAAATGTGAATTCCATGAGAGGAATGAAGTCATGACTGCACAACTTCATGAAATTGAAGAAGGTGAAATATGTGGAAAGAATAATGGATGAAAATGGATGGAAGGAAAGTTTGCAACTTAGAGAATGGGTTGTTAACCAAATGGAGTCGTCAGATGTGTTTGAAAGTGCCTCCAAAGGCTGAAATATTTACCAAAACCACATCAAACCTGATGAAGTGAATCGGTAAGGTGCTTCATACTAGTCCCACCAGGTATTCCAAAACTATTGATATAAAATACATATCCTATATTTTATCTTAAGAAAATTATATGTTCGTAGATTACATTTAAATCAACTTTCAAAGGTAACTTGGAAGGAAAAAATAATGGTAATTTATGGTCATTGTATGGCCTCATAAAAAAGAACTTGTTTTACTAAGAGCAAACCTAAACTAGCCTAAAATATCAAGAGGTAAGGGGCACTCAAGTAAAACCTACAACAGGAAAGGTAAAGTAGCTTCCCTTCCTGACAACTTGCGACCATGTAGTTGATTAGGAACTAAACATGGTCAGAAATGAGAGTAAAAACCACCTTGCAGATGGTGTCTCGCCCTCTCAAGGTATCAACAAAAAAAATATACACCTCCTGGAGTTGTTCTACACTAACATCTGGGAGGCATTGTTGTTGACCTTTGGCATGCTAAATCTCAATCTCATGTTCTGAAATAAGCATGACCAGTGGAAAATCTTTGACGGAATGTTCTTGTGGTTGAAGGATAAATGATGGGGTAATGAAAGTTACAATTTATATGTGACTCTCCTCATCAAAGCATTCCTCTAAGTCTGATAGGAGATCAAATACTTCCATATCCTACTACAAATGTGAATTCCATGAGGGGAATGAAGTCATGACTGCACAACTTCATGAAATTGAAGAAGGTGAAATATGTGGAAAGAATAATGGATGAAAATGGATGGAAGGAAAGTTTGCAACTCAGAGAATGGGTTGTTAACCAAATGGAGTCATCAGATATGCTTGAAAGTGCCTCCAAAGGCTGAAATATTTACAAAGACCACATCAAACCTGTTGAAGTGAAGTGGTAAGGTGCTTCATACTGGTCCCGCCAGGTATTCCAAAACTATTGATATAAAATAATAGCACCCCCGAATTGCCTCAGATCTGAGTGGGGTATTCAATGTGATCTAAATAACATTGGACCATCTCTCAATATGTGGGACTTGTGGAAATTATATGGTCCTCTGGATAATTTCATCTTCTTCTTCCTAATCCTAATGCTAAACTACATCTAAGAAAGAAAATGTGACTATCTACTCCTAATCTAGCAATGCCAAGGAGAAAGGGAGAAAGATAACGTAAAATAAAAGAATCCTACACTACTGAGGTGATAGCAGCAAGAAAAGGGGGTGGCTGATCATAAATCCAACTACCTAAAATAGAGAGGGGTGAACAACTGAGGGGGTGGACAATACATCATAGAACAAAGATAAATTTCACACATAATACCACTTTAAAACCCATTAAACATGGCTCTCAAAACCTACAATAGACATTAGAGATATACACAATATACCCTACAACGATGAGAGTCAAGAAGAGAGAATAAAATAAGCAAGGATGTAAAAAATACATAATGAAACATATTTTATTTCTTCAAGAGTTCACACGGTACACCACAAATGGGCAAGGGTTAAGAAAATACCATTATAGAGCCAAGAGAGGAGGCTTATAACCTACATTCTACCTTAAGGAATAAAAGAGAGGGGGGAAGGATGGAAAATATGACCAACTTCTAGAAATATGCCCATCCTTTACAATATATAGAAGAATGAGAGAAGGAGAAAGGGAAAATTTGAATCTTGCTTCAACCACCCATATAATGCATTGAATCCACCTACTCAAACCACCCCAAAAATCATTGAAGTCTTCCTGTAAAAGTGATGGGCTTCACTTAAAACCCATGACCCCATGTGCTATTCCATGTTGGGTAAGAAAGGAGGCCCATTCTTCATCATGGTGGTAGGTGGGAGACTTGAGAGCCTTGAAAATGGTGGACTGGATAATTAATGGTGGCAAGTGAGTAGCAGGTGTCAGGAGCCTTTAGAAAAGTCTTTTCTCACTCAATTACAAGCTCTTGGTTGAAATGCATGGTTTTTTAAAGGTCGAGGGTCGGGCGCTTAACGAGGGCTCACAATATGTGAAAGGGTTTTTTCATACAAAGTCCACATGTCAGCCCTGCATATTTTTAATATTCTTTCCCTTCCTCTCACTCTTGTAGTTGCACCGAACTGACATGTGGCACCTTCTGCAACTCTGCTTTGTTTCTTTTTTTATTTTCCTAAGCCCCTGTTGGTGGAGAAACTATGCTTGACCCAAGACACATGGAGAGTTGGCACATGTTTAGGGACTAATTTTGGATTCACCTCTTGAAAGAGAACTGAACAAACACATGGCTCCTTCTGCTAGTTCACCTTATGCTTAGCAAATTCAATGGATGATTCTACCCCCTTTTTGACTTCTAGCCACATGGTGATCCTGCACTTGTTTGGAGACAACCTCTAGATTTTAACCTTGAAGATGCGCCAAGCTAATGCATGGAGGCTTACTTTGGCCTGTCCTGAGCTTGGAATTTTAAACAACTAGTGTGCCCTTTTCAGACCTTGGACATGTGGAGGCCTGGCACTAGTTTGGAACCTGCCTCCGGATTTTACCTTTGATGTTTCACCAAGACGACACGTGGCTCTTTTCCCTTAGACTTTTCCAGGCTGATTCAACTTCCTCAGAATCTTACCATGTGGAGGGTTGGCACTCGTTCAGGGTCTCTCTTTGGGCCACACCTTTGAAGTTGCACTGATGAGGTGCGTGGAACCTTTTATGGCTATATTATACATTCCTTATGTTCTTCCAAGTCCTTTCTATTTGACAAAGGATTTATGTCTGACTCATGAAACGTGGAGGCTTCCTACTCATTTGGAGACCCTGTTTCGACTTGACCTTCAGAGGAGCACCAATTGGACATGTGGAGGCTTTTGCTGGCTCTTGCAATTTTCAACTACCGGCTTTGTCTCTGAGACTTTGGACACGTGGAGGGCGTACGCTTGTTTAGGAATGGCCTTTGGGTCTGACCCTCGAAGATGCACCAATGGGACACATGGAAGGATCCCACTTACTCTCTTATAATTAGCTGATTAAGGGCCTTGAGTGAACACTTCCTTTCTCCATTTTTCTCCTATGCGCTCTGATCTCCTTTGACATTTTTGGCCTCCTTTTCCAACCCTACCCCTTCATCATTAGATTTTAAATGTGGGCTCACATGACTGAACTGACCCTTCTGATTTTCTCGTGTGCAGGGTCATGTTAGATAATTTTTGCCAGGGGTTAAATTTGGGATAGCAATACTAATGGGTAAAAATGTTAAGATCATCTCTAATGTTACAATTACTTGCTTAATTTTTTTTATTAAAAAATGAGGCTTTCAAATCCACAAGGATTTCTATCAAAAATTATTCAACTGAAACTCATTTTGAAAATCCATTTCACAAGGAGTCAAGTGTAAGCTCCAATTGAGACAGAGTCCTATTTAGGTTTAGAACTATGATCTTCTTTGTGCAAGGATCAAAATTTAACAACACTTAAAAGAATATTAAAAATCACCTTGGAAAAGGTTGGTGGAGGAAGGTCAGATTGGATTCATCTTCATGATCTCATTAGCTATTAACCAGTCTTTTATTTAGAATAAGGAATTTATATGGATCAGTTGAAAGCTTCATTTAGGATCCTCTTGGTTAAGTTTAACAAAAGGAAACATATTAGGGTTCAAATAGATGAGTTAGAATTTAATTATTTATTAATCAATCTTTCTTATTTACTAAGGCCTAGCCATTTTCCAAAAGCCAAACATTTATTACACTTTCATTAACATTTTCTGCCCCACAACAGGTGTAATAGTTTATTATTATAGCTTAGAGGTAGGGAATAAAATTCTTACTAACACAAGAATATATTTTCCTTATCCTCCATTTAATGAGCCATGAATTCATTTAAAATATTTCAACCTCTTATTGCTTTTTAAGAACTTTTATGATGATACCAAGGCATTTTACTATGCCCAAAACGGCATTAATGCTAACCGAGAAGGGGGGTTTTAAAATGTAAAGCTATAATTCAAGGAGCTCAACATTTCCCTTAAAATGAATACAAGACATGATTACAATATTTACTAATCAACACGACACACAAACCAATGGTGACAATTGATTGGAATGTACCTCAAATTGGAACAAGAAGGTAATCAAAATTGGTCAAGTAACACTATGCTCTTTTTAAGATTACTATATTACATAACTTCTCATAACAATGTCGTGAATAAAATTATGTCTTTAACAATAGTATTTACACGTCAAGGTTTCCGCTAGTTATGACCACATTACTCCACAAAAAATAATTCTAAGGAATTGAGCCTCAACTGAAATTGTCACAAGAACCATTCCAGAGTTTTACAATAGATTAACCACTTGAACCAAAATAACTTCATAAGCAAATCCGAATCAACTTCTATAAATCTCTCCTTTTTCTACCCGCAAAATCCATTTGTACCATTATTAACCTAAGTCAGTTCGTGAGAACTGAGCATGATAATACTATACACAATAATAATATGCTATTATTTAGAAACCTCATGAACAGAACCCATCTATTTCAAGAGATGGATCCATGCTCTAACCACTTAATTAAATTTTAAGAACAAAATAAATTTTTCCATCATGGTGTCTAAGAAGGAAGTCAAAATCTTTAGATAATAATAATGTCTCGAAAGCATCAAAATTTAAACAACCAAACAAGTAGGACAATAGCCTAATGAGTTAGAAACAAAATGATGAGTGTATTGGGATTTCAATCATGTAATCCTATAGATTATATGATAGAAATCTAATACACCACTAATAATAATAATTTTTTTTTAAGGTGATACAATAAGCATTGGCTCCAATTGTTGATCTCTTTAATGAAAAAAGTTGAACAATCATTCAAGGAGGAACATGGGTTTGTCAGTTATACATGAAATGTTGAGTGTATTAGATTTTCAATTATGTAAGCATATAGATTATATGATTGAAATCTAATACACAACCATCAAATTATAATTTCTAACAATAGCCAATTAAATACTAGTTACAAGCATTGCCCCTAGGAAATAATAGTTTGACAATCACTCAAGAAGGGATTCTTGCCCTCAAAAGTTAGAAACGACAATCGAGTGTAAGGGAAGTTTCGTTAGGTACTCATAAGGGTTGAAAATATTATATTCAAAACAACTATCTAAATTTTCTTGGCCAAAAGTGACTCAACAAAGGTAATAATAAGAGAGAAAGGATGGCTAACAAATTCTTGAATGTAAATTACCAATCAGCCACATTACATGATAAAACAAGAACGAAACAATGACAAGCATATAACTACTAAGCCTATAAGTAACTTAGTATTGAAAAAATCACTCCAAGCTTCATAACACTATCGATCCATAAACTCCCAAAATAAATTTATATTTTTCAGTTTATAAAAAAAATATTGTTTACCACTTCTCGACACAAGATACTTTTTAAGAACACATATTGCCCAATTTAAATCCACCCCTAAATATGCATTAGTATGAGTCACCGACAACCATTAAAATAAATAAAATTTCCATCATAATCAACAAAGTACCAATAAAATTAAACACCCACCAATTGACAAAAAAAAATGGACAAATAAAAAACAATGAGTTATGAAATTGTGTATACCACTAAAATACTTTCGTATGAGAGATGCCAAAAGACATAAAAAAATGTTAAGGCCTATCCTTAACATTTTCATACCATGACCAGCTTTGTTCTAGATCAAAATCCTGGATTAACTAACACGATGGCCTAATCGAACCAGTTTTTTTAAAAAATCAACATAAGTTAGAACAATCAATATGTGCTTAAATGCCTACTAAAACAACCCTTTTGAGACTCAAGAACAACCTAGGATTAGTTAGGAAAATTATGGAATAATTTTTTTTTGTTTAAGAGAGTCTACAACCGGGTTACAAGACACCAGTTATCACTAATAAGTTCTAGAATAATTATAATCCACTAGAATATACTTTTCTCTTATTAAAAATTATTAGAGGTCACAAGGTCCCAAAATTTAGGGTTAGAAATTTCAAATAGGTTCAGAGGGTAATTTTTCACCATACCCACTCTCTAACAAGCTTTAAGGATTCAAATTGATTTTTCTCAAAATTAACACATTCAAAATTTCCCTTAAATCATTCCCATTGGATAGGAAATTTCCTCACCTTTCCATTTTTATAAAAGAAGTTCTCCTAACTCCTCATATTTCTCAAGTTATGGGCCTATAGGCCCAAGGGAAAAAAATTGCCCTAGGGGCAGGTCGGCGGGCCGCGGGGAGAAATATTTCCTGGAAGAGTAGTCGTGTCGGCGGGTCAGTGGGGCCACCTTTGCACCAACGCTCCCACGAATCCACAAGGGACACATGGCAACTCCTAAGCCACACAGGGAAAGCGGGGTAGCAGGGATAAAAAAATTTTAATGCCCCGTAGGGAAAAAAATGGTAAAATTCACACGCACCTCCGCTGACACCTCGCGATGCGATGTGGTAGCTCTTGATAGGCTGCGGGTTGGCGGGGAAACTTTAGAAAATTTTCCAAACAATTTCTAAAAATGCCAAAGGCAAAAAGGAACCCGATCCTCGGCCAATGCCTCGCGACGCCACGTGGCAGCTATTGATTGGTTGTGGGCCGATGGGGCAACGGGGAAAATTTATTAAATTTTTCCAAATTTTTTTTAAAAATCTAATTTAAAACTGGATCCTCCCCTCCACCAATGCCTCGTGGTGCCACGTCGCAGCCTCTAATTGGCTGCAAGTTGGCAGGGCGGTGGGGAAAATGATGAAAATTTTCCAAAAAATTTTCCGACGTGCTAAGCTTAAAAATGGATCCTCCCCTCCACCAACACCTCATTGTGCCATGTGGAAACTTCTAATTGGTTGCGGATCGACGGGGAAAATTAGGAAAATTTTCCAAAATTTTTTCCAATGTGCTAAGCTTAAAAAGGTATCCGCCCCTCTGCCAACGCCTCGTGGTGCCATGTGGCAGCCTCTTATTGGTTGCGGGTAGGTGGTGTGGTGGGAAAAATTAGGAAAATTTTCACAAAAATTTATGAAGTGCTTAAGGTGAAAATTCGGGCCCGCCAAGGAAATTTTTTTCCAATTTATTTTTTTGACACCAAGTGAAGAAAAAACTTCAAAAGGCCATAACTTTTGATAGAGAGCTCGGTTTTGGGAAAACAAGGACTTTCTAGAAATATCTCGATGTCCTCTTTACTTAGTAATCATTAAATTTTGAATTTTATATAGGTTATAGAGTTAATTTCAAGAAAATAATCTGCAGGCTTTTATAGTGCAAACGGGTAAATTTTAACTTATGAGATTTGTTCAATTTGATCTTCTTCCTCTCGCAAGATTTCAAATAGACATGGATAATTTTTCTTAGGTGGATTTAAGAAAGATTTAGAGATTCAATTTTTCTTATTGATTTACAATTTGAACATTTAAATTTCTTGGCAGCAAAACGACTTCAAAACAGTTTGAGCCTGATTTTGTTAAGTTTTCTAAGAAATTCCTTAAGTGTTAATGTCTAGATGAATTCATTTAGAAATTTTTAGTCAAAATTAATATTTCATTTGTTATTTATTTGTTGCATATTTGGTCTGTGTATTTTGGATTAAATAATTACCAGTTTGAAAATGTAAGACAAAGATCAAATTTTAAAAGGTCTCTTTGCCATTATCTTCTTCAAAGTATTATAATACATTCCAATTCCAATCTAATATATTTAGTTGATTCAAATAAAACTATTTAAGAGCTAAAAAACGTCTCTAATTTCCAACTTTCATATATTTTAAAAGACAAAATTTTGTATTTTTCTCACATGCATTTCTTGCTTTCAAACAGAGACTTGAAATACATTGAAATGATCAGATTCAATACAACAACGTAATTTTAGAGAGGTAATGCATTCATTTATTGATTCCAAATGGAAACTTTACAACTTCCTTCTTTCATTCTTTTGTTTCATCATACAGAACACAATTTATTACTTTCAAAAGAATAGACAGAGTATGTCTCTTTCACATTTCAATTTACACTTTCATAACTAGTACATCATATTTCCATTGTAAACATATACATGTTCATCCACTTCAATTGGGAAAGGTAACCATAAGATTTTCATTTCACAAGAGAATGTCAAACTGTATTGATCTCAGCTCCAGGACATCAACATGCTGATTTCCCATTCTTCCAAACTGTGTTCACAACAAGATTAGGGGAAAGGCAATGCTCTCCACCCAACCAAGACATCTAATGAAGAGGAGAAGCCATCCTTCCTCATTGGCCCTGAACCCCAACCACAATGCAATAAAATATGGGATCTAACTCATGGAAACAATAGGATTCCACAAACACACAAGTAGTATTTTCACAATAAAAACATATTCCAAAACACAATGCAGTTTACAACTACATCAAAACATGACAGACAATACTAAGGATTCATCAAGCAAGCCAAAGGAGAAAGAAAATATGGGAGATGCTTTTTATGCCTCCCAAAAGGGAAAATGGGTATCACAACCTGAATTACAAACCAAAAAAATATAGTATATCCAAGCCCTTACATTCGTTATTCCTTCCCAAAGTACCCCTTATTCCTCACATTTATGTATCCCTCCCCAACCTCTTATGGAACCCCATAACAAGTAAAGAAATGCAAGTTGTTTCTTTCTAAGGTGGAACCCAAATCCCAACACCCTCCACCATTATACCTCCCTAAAACACACTTGTTCCTCCCTCAGAATAAACCCCATAGTCTTCTCCTAGACCATTCCTAGGCCATCTACCCAAAAACCCACAAGCATATTAAAACATTCACACATTAACATTTACGTTCATAAAAGAAGAGTATTTCAAGAGCCAAGATCTTACATCTCCATGATGGAGTTGTTCCAAATTCCAAAATATTAAGCTTTATCCCAATGCAAGCAATCCAAATTAGCCAAGCACAAGCATGCAACAATCTTCCAAAAACTTCTTCCAAGCAAGAGCTTCAAAAACAACAAGAAATTCACCCGAAAAAAAAATCTCCAAAAATGAAGCAACCCCAAAACAAGGCAAGGAGTTAAAATTTAATAGAAGAGGGAATGGAAGATGATGAGGTGGGTCCATCTAGGTTGTCACATCACACATCCTCAACTAAATCCCCCAAATTCAACTTCATTGTCAAATGCATAATAAATAGGTGGGTGAATAATATGACAGTTCACTTACACACTCAAATCCAACCCACACCCCAAAGGACTGAAATTAAATCATGTAAGAAAATTACAATTACAGCCTACAATCTTCCTTCTCAAAAAGAATTATAAAATTCTAATCTTGACTCTCTGATCATAGGTGTGGCTGGTAATTAAATTTAAAAGGTATGGGACAAGTTTAACGTGTCCCACAAGTTTCCAAAATAAGCCTCTAAGGAAAATTTGGAATTTACAAAAAGGTGGAGTGTTTCACACTCAAAGGGTAACTTACACATCTCTTACAAAACTTTAATTCAAGGCCAAAAACTCTATTAATTACTTTTTTATGACACATTTGATTTATTGATTTTAACAATATGATTACTCACAATATTTACACACTATTTAATGAACAATGAAAGGGGAAAAAGTACGAAAAAAATAAACACTTGAAAACATAAACAAGAGAACCAATAGTAAATACACATAACCCCTTGGTCACATTTAAGGTGATCCCCCCATGGGAATCCCTAACACACACACATGCATAAAAAAATACTAGTTGCCATGGTGACCTTGTTGAATTCATCTAGAATGCCAATGTGGTTGGTCTCGAATCCCTCAATCTTTGTTGTGATATTTTAACCTGCAAAACACAAATACCTCCTTCAGCCTCATGGCCATATTAGAACATCCAAAATAATAAAAATATAATTCCCAAAATCATCTAGGTATATGAATCACAACAACATCAAAGAAATCTAATAATATCATTTACATTTTTATGAACAACTATATCATCATCCAATAATTTCCTTTTCTATGTCTTCTCACAATATCTAAATATCACATTCCCGAACAACATCCATAATATAACCATGTCAAAGAGTATATCATCATTAACATATAAAATGTCTCTAATAATTATCATGCATCATAACTGAATCAAGTCAACAATAATCCATCATCTAACATCTAACATCATACTATAATCAAGTCCATAATCATGTCCTTAATATAATCAGCTGTATCATTATTAGTATAAAAAAGGTGTCAAAGGGAAGTGGGCACTAAATCCCCCTCCCCTTAGACTCGACTTCCTCCTAGAAGTCACTGGAAAAAACGTGGAAACTAAACTCATAGCAATGTAGCATCCTCCCATGTAGCTTCAGTCTCATCATATGTGTCCCACTCCACTTGGACCTGATCAACCTCTCTACCTTGAAGGCCCAAGGTCTTGCGATCTAGGATGCAAACAGGCTCCACCATCACCTGCCCCTGATCCTGCACCTGCAATGATTTCCAATCTAACACATGAGAATGATCAGCCACATATCTCCTAATAACTAAAACATGAAACACATCATGTACGTGAGACAAGCTAGGTGGCAATGCTAGATGGTACGCCAAAGGGCCAATACACTCCAAGATCTCGATAGGACCAACGAATCTAGGAGCTAACTTAAAAAATTTTCCCTAATAGATAGGGCTCTTATGTGGTCTAAAACGAAGAAAATACTTAATGCCCACATCAAAACTATAGTCAGTCCTATGCTAATCTACGTATTTCTTCTACCTGTCTTGTGCTTCCTATAGTCTCTGTCTGATCAAAACCACCTACTACTCCATTTCCTGCAACAAAGCTAGTCCAAGAGAAACCCTATCCTCTAGCCTGTCCCAGTTAAGAGGTGTCATGCACTCTCTACCATACAAATCCTAGAAAGGAGCCATGCCTATAGAACTCTGAAAATGATTATTCTAGGAAAAATTCACCAAGTACAGGTAATCCTCCCATCTAGACTACTAATCCATCACATATATCCTGAGCATGTCCTCTAAAATTTGATTCACCCGCTCAGTTTGTCCATCTATTTCAGGGTGATATGTTGTGCTGACATTGATCTTCGTCCCAAGGGCATACTGCATGGTAGTCCAGAAATGGGAAGCATACAAAGGATCATAGTCACAAATAATCTTTTACAGAATCCCGTGCACCTGAACATCTCATCCAAATATACCTGTACCACTGCAGGGTAAGTGCAGGAAGTTGATGGACAAATATAGGGTCATCTGTGGATGTCATATTGCAAAAAACAATGAAATCTCAACTTGTAGGGATTATTAGCTATATGCACACTCAAAATTAGAAAAATTTATATAAATATGAATCGTAGCATTCAGAATCTAGTTTCTAAAATATTTTTTAAAAAAAACGAACAAGTTTAGCTATATTAAACACTTAAAATTATATGACTTAGTTTTTTCTCTGAAAAAACTTATAAGATTGTAGTCCGTTTGCACACATTTTGGATGACCAAATCTTTTTTTCCTTTGGTGAAACATTAGATGCAGTTATTTATCTTAGGATGGATTTTATTTTGTATTTTTTTGAGCAATATTTTTTTTAAATGATTTTTTCTATGAAAGTGGTCTGAAAATATTTAGAAAAAGAAGTGCTTTCCATTTGCCCGCCATAAATATATCAAAAAATATCGAAATCAAATATTTTTTTTAACATGTATAGAATCTGTCCACACTTGGGATGGTATAAGTTTTATCACATTTTCATTAGCGAAAAAAAAGTTACAGTCTAAAACGTAGACATGAACATTCACGGAAAAAAATGTCTTAAAGACCTATTGTTAGTAAAAAATTATAAAATAATAT
Source organism: Taxus chinensis (assembly GCA_019776745.2). Classification (NCBI taxonomy): domain Eukaryota; kingdom Viridiplantae; phylum Streptophyta; class Pinopsida; order Cupressales; family Taxaceae; genus Taxus; species Taxus chinensis. The sequence continues at coordinate 433,242,477 of CM034155.1, forward strand.
TTATCTTATTCTATTCACTTTAAAATCAATATTTCTACAAAGCTAATAGTCTCCCCTATGTGATGGCACCATTTTTGTGAAATATTTTCAGTTTTTTAGGATGGTTCAAGTGTTTGGAAGAGCAGATTTGAGGTTGTTTGACCTTTTACACTTCATAATGACCTTCCATAGCTTTTGTTGGGGAAAAACAAAGATTTCCCAAGGCTTAGGTTCGGCAGATAGATCCGCGATCGTGGTTTATAAAGCGTGATCGTAGTTTTTTTAACATAAACCGTGAGCACGCTTTATAAACCGTGATCACTGTTTATAAAGCGCTCTCGCGGTTCATAAATCATATTTACACCCATCCCAATGTCTAAATTACCATGTGATTTTTACTCTCTGACCTTACTGTATGAATTACTATAAAATTCTATCATTTTCTGCACATTTTTCTTATCACCAGAAGTGAAACATCATGGGAGATAAGAAACGAAGTCAAAAAAGGAAGTCATTAAGTAAAAAAATACCAAACGAATTAGAGGCAAACAAAATTTAAAATGTTGAGCGAATGCAGAAAATTTGTGAATCAAGAAGAGGTTCATCTTCAACCCCAACTATTGTAATCAATGAAGAACCAGGTAATGTTTCTACTGCCAATGTTGAAGTCGAATTAAATACTCGTGATGAAGATGTTTTTACTGTCAATGTTGAAGAAGAATTAAATACTCATGATGTAGCAAATGTTGAATTAAAGGAGACAATGAAAATGTGAATAAGGAAATTCATGTTGAAACTGTAGATAGGAAAAGTTTGACAAAAACACCTCCTAGGATTTTACGTAAGAAACCTAATTTTTTTATTGAAATTGACGAAAACATTTGACACCAATGTCTGAAAAACTTTCTGAATGAAAAATAAGAAGAAAAGCCACTGAAATTTGGGATAATCATTTTGAAATTTTAAATGATTCCCAAATATGTCAGTTATTGGTTAGTTTGATGAAATTGATTAAAATGAGACATACATTAAACACCTTAGGATTGACAACATCTAATATACATGGTCAAACCTCTACAATTATTGAAAACCTTCATGATACATATCACATTGTTGGTGTCAAGAGATGCATTAGGGATAGTAATATTGTGCATCATGTATTTGCTACTAGTGTTGTAAGTGAATTAATAAAAAACAACGTTTGATTACGCAAACAAGTCGAATGTTGCAAGTTAATCGAAAAAATCTAATGAAAGCAATTGAAAGATGTAATATCCTTCAATCACTCAATAACGCCGATTGTTGGGCATTTTCTACTAGAGCACCGTGTAAGGAAAAAAATAATTCTGATGCTATAAGAGAAGTTATTAAATTTTGGCATGATAACACTAGAGTTTCACCTAATACAAGAGATGTTATAAAACAGAGAGTTGGTTCTACTAATCGTGAACCACATCCAAAGATTTTCTTAGATATGACTCAAACTCAATTTTTTTGTAAGGTTGAACAAGAGAATCTAGAAATTAAAATTAGTCAACTTTTTTTTGAAATGTTGAAACCATTCTATTTGAAAATCAACCACTCTCGCACCACTTGTTGTAGGCAACATGTTGAATTTGGGATGCATTATGCTAATTTTTTATGTATTCATTATAATTTTCATTCTGAAACTAAGTTATCAGAATGTGGTGTTCAATTTCCACCAATATCTTCTAGGGATTTCATTCCTACTATATTTTTTGAAAAAGAAGTTGGACAATTTTTTTATAGTCAGGATTTTTTAGATGGAAGTTATAGTACATGTGGCAGATTACCTAAATTGGAAAGTTACATCCATGAGCAAATTGAAAGTACAATAGGACATAATTTAGTTGAGTTTGATAAATATAAATCAGTTGCATACCAGTTGCAATATGGAAAAGATTCTAAACAGTGTCAGCTACTTACAGAACAAATGTCTGTTTTCTAATTTTTTAGAAAATTTAAGGATGAAATTGTTTATGAGTATGTTAGGGATACACATAGAGCTCGATGGTTGGATGAACAGTTCAAGCTATGTAAATACACATTTCCTATTAGTACTATTATTTCAGTGGTTGATTTTGGAGAGAATTACATATTCCAACCACAAATGGAGGTTCAATCGCAATATTACAACTCAGTAAAAGTTGTCATTTTTGTGTATATAGCATTTCTACATTCCCCTGATAGTATAGAGAATGATCAAAAAAATTTAAGAGAGTACCAATTTTATATCAGTGATGATCATACTCATTCTATTGAATTTGTGCAAAGGTGTTTCCTGTTATTTTATGGAAACTTGTCTGATAGGGACATCCACTTCAAAAAAATTATATATGGTCAGATAATTACATGTCTCAGTTTAAGAATGCATGAATATTTTATTGGATGAGCAGAATGCACTCAAGATGGGTGTGCAACATATTTGGAGTTTCACTGAGGCTTGACATGGAAAAGGAGATCATAACGGTGCAGGGGCATGTGTGAAAAGAGATCTTGCAAGAGAAGATTTGAAGTACAAAGATGGTGCTAAATTAAAAGATGCAAAGAGCATAGTGGAATGGTGTATTGACAACATGGCCGAGATTCTCAAGAAAATTCCAAAGTTCGCAGATATTTTTGGTTGATAGAGGAATAACAAATTGCTAACTACAATGATTGTATGACACTCACTGGGTCCAGTGATATGCAGCCATTTTGTAGCTCAAACGCTACTTTGTAGGCCATATGGACAAGAAAGTTGACATTTTTTTGTGCATCTTGTATCAAATTTTTCACTGCTGAGTGTGATTCACAAGAATGGGTGGATAGATGGATTTGTAGGCCTCTAACTTTGCTTCCTAGTTATAAACCTCTACAAGCATTACGACTTGTTTCTGTGGATGAAGTTGCAACATCCAAGGACTTTGACGAAATTTTGATTTTGGTGTGACAAGGTATTTATGGTTCTTTATTTAATTTTTGTATCGAGTTATGTCCATTGAAATTTTAATATGTAATTTAAATTTGAGTTGTTCAACCTTTGTTTTTTTGTAGGACATGTGTTTGCATTAATTGTGACAGAATACAATGAAAAAGGAACAGACTATTTCTTATGTCGTTGCATCAAGGAAAGAAAGAAGTTGACTTATCCTATTATATATGGTGAAAATATTGAGTATCCTAAAGGGTCATTGGTAGATACTGGAACTTGGCTTTGACGGTGTCCATTAAAAAACTCCTCTATTTGGGTGTTTGAAGACTTTGAGACACACAAGAAAATACTCTTATATTCGCATGTATTTCTAGAGACAAATATTTAGCTGTATAGATATCAAGGAAGGATTAATAACAAGATTCTTTGGATGGTTCGAGATTCAAATGATGAAGCAATATTGTTCGCTATTCAGAGTAGATCCGATCCTGATGGTTCATTGGAATGAATTTACAATGCTCATGTCTAGTGTATATAATATATATATATATATTTGTTAGTTTAAATATCTAGATTTAAGTTTGAATATATTTTATTTTAAATTTGTGTATTTTGTATATATAGATAGTATATGGTTTTGATTTAAAACTTAAATTTCTTTGACTAACACTTTTATGTTTACGTAAGTGGTGCCAAAAAAGCTTCCACTTTCACATGGTTGGCACTGTTAGTAGAGAATTTTAAATTCTCGAAGCTAAGAGAAGCATTCGTTGTTTGAAAAAGTTGTAAATTTTAAAAAAAATGTAAATTTTAAAAATGTTGTAAAGCTTGAAAAAGTTGTAAATTTTGAAAATGTTGTAAATTTTGAAAATGTTGTAAATTTTGAAAAAGTTGTAGATTTTGAAAACGTTGTAAATTTTGAAAAATTTGTAAATTTTGAAAGTGTTGTAAATTTTGAAAGTGTTGTAAAATTTGAAAATGTTGTAAATTTTGAAAAAAATTATAAATTTTAACAAAGTTGTAAATTTTGAAAATGTTGTAAATTTTGAAAACAACTCCTCTTCAAGTGTTTACAAGAACATACCTACACGTGTGCACCGATCTGGGAAGGAAAAATCTGAGAGAGGATATTGTAGAGGGTTCCTACACCCAGATGTCAGACCAGACAAGACATCTGTAAGTGCCACGGAGTCCCACTAGTAACCCATCGAAGTTGAACGATATTTTGGTCTCAGGGCTCTTAAGGGACTATGCCCGAACGAAGTAGCTCGGAAGCAACAACCTTGTCGCACATCGAAAAACTGCCTCCTCTAGTGTTCACCTAACCACCCACATGTGTCGGCATAGTCAGTTCGGTGCCACGACCCACCATTTATAAAATATAGCGTTTGACAACCTTACACTAGCTCCAACTCCACTATTTCACACGTTTGCAAACAATAGGGTAGCGAGAGCACCGATATGAGAAGGAAAAACCTGAGAGAGGATTTTGTAGAGGGTCCTTATGCCAAGGTTTTGATAAGACAAGGCAAATCTAGGTGCCACAGAGTCTGAGTAGTCACCCGTCGAGTTTGAACAATATTTTGGTTTCAGGGCTCTTAAGGGACTACGCCCGAATGAAGTAGCCTAGAAGTAATAAACTTGTCACGCATTGAAAAACCACCTCCTCTAGCATTCACTTGGCCATCCAGATGTGTCGGCACATTCGGTTCAATGCCATGACCCACCGTTTGTAAAATATAGCGTTTGACAACCTTACACTAGCTCAAACTACACTATTTCACACGTTTGTAAACTATAGGGCAGTGAGAGTACAGTTATTAGAAGGAAAAAACCGATAAATTATTTTGTAGAGGGTCCCTATGCCAAGGTTTTAGATTAGAAAAGGTATCTCTAGGTGCTACAGAGACTGAGTAGTCACCCGTCGAAGTTGAATGATATTTTGGTCTCAGGGCTCCTAAGGGACTAGGCCCGAACGAAGTAGCCCAGAAGAAATGACCTTGTCGTGCACCAAAACACCTCCTCCTCTAGCATTCACCTAGCCACCCAGACTTTTAGCGTAGTTGGTTTGGTGCCACGACCCACCATTTGCAAAATATAGCGTTTGACAACCTTACACTTGCTCAAACTGCACTATTTCACACGTTTGCAAAAAATAGGGCAGCAAGAGAACCAAAATGAGAAGGAAAAAACCGAGAGAGGCTATTGTAGATGTTCACTATGTCAAGGTGTTGAATAGATGAGGCATCTCTAGGTGTCGCAGAGTCTGAGTACTCACCCTTCGAAGTTGAACGATATTTTGGTCTCAGGGCTCTTAAGGGACTACGCCCGAATGAAGTAGCTCGGAAGCAATGACCTTGTCACACATCAAAACACCACATCCTATAGCATTCACTAGCCACACGGATGTGTTGGCATAGTTGGTTTGGTGCCACGACCCACCATTTGTAAAATATAGCATTTGACAACCTTACACTGGCTCAAACTGCACTATTTTACGTGTTTGCAAACAAGAGGGCAGCGAGAGCACCGATATGAGAGGGAAAAAACCAAGAGAATATTTTGTGGAGGGTCCCTATGCCGAGGTGTTAGATAAGACAAGGTATCTCTAGGTGCCACGGAGTCTGGGTAGTCTCCCTTCGAAGTTGAATGATATTTTGGTCTCAGGGCTCTTAAGGGACTAGGCCTGAACGAAGTAGCCCGGAAGCAACGACCTTTTCATACACCAAAAAACCACCTCTTCTAGCATTCATCTAGCCACCTGGACATTTCAGCATAGTTTTTTTTGTCCCACAACCCACCGTTTGTAAAATATAGCGTTTGACAACCTTAGACTAGCTCAAACTGCACTATTTCGCGTGTTTGCAAACAATAGGGGAACGAGAGCACAAAAATGAGAAGGAAAAAACTGAGAGAGGCTATTGTAGAGGGTCCCTACAGCAAGGTGTTGGATCAGATGAGGTGTCTCTAGGTGCCATAGAGTCTGAGTAGTCACCTATCGAATTTGAACAATATTTTGTTCTCAAGGCTGTTAAGGGACTACGCCTGAACGAAGTAGCCCGGAAGCAACGACCTTTTCGCACACCAAAACACCACCTCCTCTAGCATTCACCTAGCCACCCAGACATTCCAGCACAATCGGTTTGGTGCCACGATGTCCTGAGGCATGACTTCTCACTCCTTACCTCCGTTCATTTCCTAGGACTCAAAACATTCAAAATCACTTGTTTACCTTTCATCTCTCTTGTTCTCTTTGGACTTTCCTTTGTCCTCTTAGGCTCTTCATCACTATCCTTGCTTTTCTCTCTTGAGCTATGTTTTTGTGGTGATCTCTCTCCATCCTTTGCTTCCCCAGCTATGTGCTTACATGCTCATTATTTTTGCTTTGTAATACAATTCTTCATCCCAGATCACTACACAGAATTAGGAGTATAAGTAAATCATCAAACAATTAAGGGAACACATGTGTGAGGACCTTTTATTAATAATTTCCATCATTGATTGCATGAGATTAATCATCTCTGCCTCAAATTGAAGCAATGTTTGCCATCTGAAACTTCAACCCCCCAGTCCATCAAGCAAGATCAAGCATTCATACTGCAAAGAAGGACATGTGACCATTGGGTGAGCATGATCCTTGAAAAATGAAATGATCTATTTCCTGAGATTATCTCTTTGTTTATATTTTTCTTAGTCATATTTTTGAAAATAAATAGGAATAGAGTTGAGATCAAGAAAGAGAAATTCCATTGGGAAAATAATCTCCCATATGCAAGTGAGATTAATAATTTGGATTCTCATTCCTTGGTGAGCTCAGGGTTGTTTTCATCTGACTCCAAGAACTTGTATGACATTTTGTCCCATACCATCAGCTAGAGGTTTGATGCTCTAAAAGAAGCCTTTTCTGATTTTGAATCCCATGAGTAGAATGTATCAAAATTTATGGAAGATCTTGGCAAAAGAATGCATGAGCTTGGTACTCCTCTCAGGGAGAATAATTCCACATGAAGAATCTTCAGGATTCAAATTTTAAGAATTGGTTCAAGAAAATATTTGTGACCCTTTCCTTCAATAGTCAATTCTGTAGAAACCCTTGTAGAGATCATAGGTTATATCTCTAGAATCCTATGAAAAGTTAAATGAAAATCATTTTAGTCAATGTGGAAATATCAATGCCATTCCTGAGAATTGACTCAACACATTGGAGCATGTGAACATCTTGGAAGATGAGAAAGTTTCATTTGTAGTTTCCAGATTCAACAAGATGGTCTATGGAAAAGCCTCATCATTCAAGATCTTCCGCGGAGGAAGACATGAGTTGATTATTCATTAGAGGAGGATTATTTATGTGATGGGTGGAACCTAAGAATACTAATAAGGGCTTACTGTCAAATTTTAACCCTTTCAACTTGGGAGATTAGAATGCACTACCACATGAAATCTCTCCCTCTCGTCACTTAAGGCTTGTAACATTCTCACTAGGTTTGATTCCTCAGAACCCCAAATTGATTATGTTTCCCCCTCTCATGAATACTTAATCCCTTCACACATTATCACCCCTTTAAGTCCTTTGTCATTTAAGGCTTGTAACCCTACCCTGTCATGCCATGTAACCTAGGTTAATCCAGAATGGTCAAGGATGAGTTAGAAGGTGAGTTAGCTATGTTAATGTTAAGAGGTGAGTATAAACATACACTTATCCATTTTTTTAATCCATTTTAATATTTCCTTTTCCTTCATTGCTGCTAGTATTTAGTTATGCTACTAAATTTTCAAGAAACCCTATTGCAAAAATCACATTTTTGGTCATAGCTCCTTCATTTTTGCTCAATTTTCCCTGCAATTTTGTTCGTAACTTCTACTCATGAACTCCTTAAAGATGCTCTAAAAATAATTTCCATTTGTACCCTAATTTTTTATAGCATCCCATTTAAAATTTCAGAGAAAAAACTTTCCTTTTTAGATCCTTACAATTCTGGAGATCAAAAACACTTGAAATTTGAAGCAGGAAACCATATGAAAATACCTAATCTAATGAAAAAATTTCATCTCAATCCAAATACAAGAATATATGATTAATTATTTATTATTAGATTGGCATATGAGCCTTACTAAAAATAATAAGTTTTGATAACAAAGAAAAAAATTGAATAGTTCATCTAGCATGGTTTTGCTTAATGGAATAGGTTTGCTTAACAATTGTACCATGTAGTGCTCTGGGACATGGTTTTTTAATTTTAAATCAAACATACATATCTAGAACTAATTTAAATGGTTATGAAAACATACATAGAAGGATACCATACATGCAATGAAATCAAATCAAACATATAGTTCAAATTTATCGTTATGAAAACCAACACACATGGATATATAAGAATCAAACAAAGTGTGCTCTAGACGCACATCTTTTAAAATATATGTAAGTTCATAATGTATGTGTACATCTCAAACTAAGTGTGTCATAATGTATATAGGACCACATGTGGTCGCAAAAGGCTATATATATACAATGGACTATATGAAGAAACATGTTCACTAGGACCAGATGGCCCATATATATATCTACGTACATCCAGGTGGAATATGAATCTACTCATGAAACATCTTCCCTCTCTTCACCCTGCTAGAAATAGCACGCCCACAACCTAGGGATGTAGTTGAGGGATATTGAACTACGGATTTCATCTGTGTGGTTCTAGGTGTCTCTAAGCATGCCTGCAACCTAACCTGCACATTCATAAACAACAATTTTTTAACACCCAAAATTTTAAAATACATTCAAAATTTACGAACTTGTATAATTTAGTTAAAATGAATGTGAAATCCTACCACAATGTCATGATCCCTATCAATTTGTTGTTGACACATCGCAGGGACAAAAATAGACTCACGACGAGTAAGCTACATAAAAATAATTAATTTTCAAATTCAATATTTCACATACATATAAAATTTCATATTATAGATTTAAGTAATAAGAAATAATGAACCTCCAAAATTTAAAAAAATTTAAAAATTGTACCTTAGTTAGTGAATCTACAGATGCTATGGCAATATCTAGAGAAACCTCCACTATTTGCATATATGGAGGAGTCTCTCTAGCAGTCATAAGCTATACAAAAAACATGTACAAATCAATTTAAAAATCTACATGACTATGCACCACATAACATAGGTCTAAAGCATGTAATCCACGTGAACTTCCACAATTAGAAACAAAGTGTAAAGATATTTTCTAACCTGCATAAAACTCATGTGAGGCGTGCTAGTAGCCTCAGTTCCCAGAGCAGATGATGACCCGCCAGGCTCCTATGTATAAAAGACAAACATATTAATATGTACAACATACATGTGAATCATTATAATAATAATCTATTGCAATCAAATGAAATTAAAAATGTAAGTTTGTACAACTTGAAACTTACGTTTGAAACATGCCCAGCTGCAGTAGCTAGCATGTCGATGCTAGATGTTTCCTTCATCAGCTCTTGCTATTTAAAATAAAATAAAAAATTAGTTTTTTACATGTATGTACATGATGTACAATCAAATACATATATATCAAAATCTCAAACATGTGAATTAAAATATTGTATATATATATAATTTATATTTATTCAAAATTTACCTATGAAAGACCAATATCAGTGGCACCAGTTCAAAAACCATTCCCCAACATCTCATCTGTAGAAAATAAATCCTATGAACCAGTAAATGATGTCTCACCCGCAGTGCATATGGCACCACATGATCCACAATGGTGTGGTGCGCTAGAACTGGTGCCTCCACCATCATCACTAGGTGCAATCTGGTCACTATGCTGGGTCAGAGTGTCAGTGAGCTCCCTCAATGCATGCAATGTATTAATCTCCACAACCTCCTTCACTGTAGGAGGGATAATTGAAGGTAGTGGGGTTTTTGGGGAATGGAGGATCCTAGGTTAACCTATGCATGCACCAGGTATACTCTGTGCAGAGCCACCTCCTTGACTAAAAAAGTCAGAAAGGTCAAAATAATTTAGGACCTCATTGACCAAGAACTCGCAATATAATTTCTTTAAATAATAAAGAGGAACCTCATTTTTGTTGCATGGTGGATAATAAAAAACCATCCACCATCGGTCCCAAAATTTTTTTTTGATTCGGTCATCATGGCACCAATGGATTTGGAACCGTTTGTAAGTAACTGCGGGGAGGGGCAGTGGGCATTGGTTCTAGTGTCAGTAAATAATTCACAAATGAGGTCTTTTCCAATTTTTATGTCTTTTACGGCCACATGGGATAGTTTATCCCCATACAACAGCCTACAGTCACCTCTAAAGTTATTCCATCTATGTATTTGATTGGTGGCAGAGTCAACCTCACCAATCAATGTTTGCAATGTATTGGTTAAAGTCATGCGGGATGGATTTGTGGCATGATTTTGTCTTATAGTCTAAATAAGGTTCTCAATGAAAATTTTATTTTCTCATATTCTTCCAATGATATTATCTTGTGTTCTTGTTGGCTCAGTGGGGACAAAAGGAGCCACAGGAGGTGAATCTATGTTTGGAGGAGAGTTTTGAGGAATGTTCTGAGGGTTTTGAGGAATTTTTGGTGGGTTTTGAGGAATGTTTTGATGGTTTGTATGATTTTGAGCTTTCCAACCAACTGATAAAACAAGAAAATTGTATACATAAACATACATTTCAAAAAACCCATGAAAATGCAAAAAAAAACCTAAAATGCAAAAAAAATGATTAAAATCGGGGGATTACCTCCTCGTCTTGGCGGCATGGATGAATCTATCGTGATCCAGAAGTATGATGAGAAATTTTTAGGTGGTATTCAAAGCTCGAGTGAAAAACATCTAGGAGAAATCGTGGTTTGAAATGAAAAATGGGGAAAATAAGGACTCGCGGAACTTCTAATTTTTGTCGCAGATGTCTGCAATCATGGTTTATAACCATGCTCACGGTTCTAAACCATGATCCCTGAAATTCAGGAACCACGATCACGGTATATAAACCGCAATCGCGGTTCCTAAATTTCAGGTTTTTATGTCCATGGAATTGTCCACCAACTTCATGCACTTAACCTACATTAGTTGTATAAGTGGTCTTCACCAAATAAAAGTGAGCCACTTTTTTCCATTTATCAACCATGACCATGACGACGTCGTGGTGATATCTCGAAATCGATAGAAAAATAATGAAGTTCATGGAAATGGTGTCCTATTTCCACTCCGGTATAGCATGAGGAAAGAGAAGGCCAGCTGGATGCTGATGCTCAACATTTACTTTCTGGCACTATAAACATCGTGACAAAAATTGGGTCACATCTCTATGAAGACATCTCCAATGATACAATTGTCTCAAGGTGGCGTGCATCTTATTCACCACGGGGTGGGCTAAATATTATGCACAATGTGCCTCTGCCAAGATGTCCTACCTCAGGCCTCCATCTCTAGGAACATAAATCCAGCCTCTGTGCCTGAGAAAACCATCTACCTATAAACAAAAACCATAAAAATTCACCTTGAGTGGTCTCTGATACTAGATCTCTGCTCAAAATGCAATGTAGAAGCTATCAAGGTGAGGCTGCTAAAAAATCCTACTCCGCAAATTTTTGCTCACTGAGGTGGCCATAGCCACATGTCTCCATCTACTAAGAGCATCTACCACCACATTCTCCTTCCCCTTCACATGCTCTATCTCCATATCATACTCACAAAGAAACTCCATCCAAAAATGCTGACAAGCATTGGGATTGCGCTGCGTGAAGAGGTGACGAATACCTAGGTGATCTATCTTAAGTGTAAAACTCCGACCAAGAAGAATGTGCCTCTGTCGAACCAAAGCATGCACAACTACCACAAGCTAAAAATCATGAGTCAGATAATTAAGCTCATAATATTTTATTTTGTGATACTCAAAAGCTACTAATCTACCCTCCTACATCAACACACCTCAGAGCCCTACTAAAAAAACATCCATGCAAACGAAAAACTCACCCTGTGGATCCGAAACTACAAGAATAGGTTCTATAGTGAGACATTCCTTTAGTGTACTAAAGGCTTGCTCGCACCTTTCTAACAAAACAAGTTTGACTCCCCTTTCCTCTGAAGGGAAATGATGTCGTGCAAAATCTAAGAGAAGTCCTGAACAAATCTCTGGTAGTCACCTGCTAATCCCATGAAGCTACGCACATCAGTCATAGTAGTGGATGTTGGCCAATCCATAATAACTCTAATCTTGTAAGGATTGATGGTGATACCTTCCGCAGAGATGATATGACCTAAATACTGCACCTTCGTCTAAAAGAATGCACACTTCTCGAAGTTCATGTAAAGTTGTTGTTCCTGAAGGCACTAAAGAACCTGGCGAAGGTTCCCCTCATGCTCCTCACACGTACATGAGTAAATTAAAATACCATTAAGGAGGATGAGCATGAAGCAATCTAAGGTCCTAAATACCCCATTCATCAAACTCATAAACACTTCAAGGGAATTTGTCGAACTAAAAGGCACCACTGTGAACTCATAGTGGCCATATGTCATACAGAAGGTGGTCTTATTAATTTCCACCTCTGAAATCTTCAGCTCATGGTAACCTGACTTAAGGTCTATCTTAGAGAAATTTGTTGCTCGCTTCATCTGATCAAACAAATCATCAATGCGCAGAAGGGGATAATAATTCTTGATTGTTACTGGGTTCAGCTAGTGGTAATCAATACACAACTGCAAGGATGCATCCTTCATCTTAACAAAAATCACTGGTGTAACTCAAGGGGATACAATAGGATGGATAAGGCCTTTCTCCAAAAGGCCCTCTAGCCGCAACTTGAGCTTGAAGAGCTCTGAGGTGGTCATCTAATAAGGTGCTCATGAGATAGGCTCTGATCTGTGAACTACATCTATTTGAAAATCAATCTCACGTGGGGGTGGTAACCCTGGTAGCTCCCTAGGAAAGACTTCTACAAACTCTCTCAAAATGGGGTGATCATCTAGCGATGGTCCACTAGACCCATCCTCTGATCTATCACTGACTGTAACACCATATAATTGATAACCCCGTTGTACACACCGCTTAAGTTACATAGTAGAGATGCTGTGAATATAAATGGGTCTCCTGACCCCTGAAATCACAAACTCAACTCACAAATGATCTGCACAAGATATAATCTTGTCGTAACAATCTACTCTGGACCTGTGTGCAGACAACCAATCCATACCCAGATGACTCCATAGGATCCCAAAGGAAGGATACCGAGATCTGAGGTAGTGGTGAAAGGTCCCAAATCTATCACACACTCCTTAACTAAGGAGTCTATAGAGATCCTGGCTCTATAAGCCATCTCAACATCCCAACTATGACCTTGCCTAACTGCCATCAACTTGCATCGCTCTACTAAAGATGGTGCAATAAAAGAATCAGAAGAACCAGAATCAAAGAGAATGGAGGTAGGAATACCACCAATGTTACCTATAGTATCGATAATTGTGCTTTGATGCTTTTCTTGGCAATTCTTGACTGCTATGTACATCCTATGACTGCACCCCATATCACCAATAATAGGGGTGTAGATTTTACCTTCTCGCTTACAACTAACTTCTCTTCATGATCTTCCCATTCTTCCTCTTCATGGCTCTTTTTGATACCAATTTTTTTGGCTAATGCTCAAACCACCAAGTCCATGGAATCTTTCTTAACCAAATCCATCTTTTGTAGATATGAAATGTCTTCTTATTTTCTATGCAATCTATACAACATGGTCTCTAGCATCTTGACTCTATGAAAAAAGTTATAATCCTGCATTTGAGCTCGAATTCTCTGTTTCCACTTCTTTGTAGAAATATCTAGCTTGCAAGGTAAGAATTCTTCACCTTTGGACCTTGTCACTTTCATACAAAATCAAAAGAAAGAATTGAATACCACATTCCTAGATATATAATCATCTTTGATACCAAAATGATTCGTAAATTTCTACTTTGGAACTCTACGAATCACACAACTATGTTGTTCTACTTTCAACTTTTGAAAATGACAAATTTTCTGGAAATTTTTTGAGCTTCGTGACTGGTTATCTATTGCTATAGAAAGGAAATTGTAGAGAAGGAAATAATTTGAAACTTTAACACCAACTATTTTATCCTAGAAACCTCCAATCAAGTAAAACTAGTCGGAAAGGGAAACTTCTCTTTCTTCCCACTTTTATTGGTCTAATATAGATAATTACAGATTACAATAAGTATGAAAATAAGTAAAAATATAAACCTTATCTCCAATTACTTTCTTTCTCTATTTTTACACCTTACTCCTACAATTCCACTCCAGCACTGAACATCTTGTTCATTGATCTCATTAAACTCTGATTCTTGATCTCTCTAGATTTTTGAATGATCATTCTCTTGCTCCTTTCATGCATTTATAGTTCTTCCCATATCCTCCCATGCACTAGAGGATGTGAAAGGGAGTTGAAGGGGAAGAGACACAGTTGGGTGCTTCAAATTCACATCCATTCGAGTTCCATTCTTCCTTTCTTTTTTAAATTGATAGGACCGATGCCCTGAGCAGACCGACAGTCTTAGGAATGCCACCTTGGGTAGACGGTGGTTTTAGGACCACCACCCTTTTATGGAAGTGGTTCTCAAACTGCCACTGTACACAGAGCAGGGGTTCCTTCCAAAACCTCCGTTTACTTCATTTTCCTCATTTTTCTTATTTCTCCTTCTTGGTGCTGATGGAATTGATGAAGTTGTGTGTTTTTCTAGATCCCTATGGATCATCACCAAAATCCAATATTCTAACAACAATTTCCATCCTAATAAATGAATTATGTATATATAAAAATACCCCTATGTCATTAACAATCTTAGTAATTTCTATCATAAGCCATCAAGCTATTTGTATGTATATAACTACTCACCAATTTTCAAAAACAATATCCATAATAAAAATAACAAGATATAAAACGTACATACCACCAAAATTATTTCAATAAAAAAATCAAGCCAAAATTAGTTCTACTAATGACTAAGTACAACACATAAAAGCACAAAATTATTTTCTAAGCTTTGGGACAAATGACAACTACGTTTCAAGCTTTATAAGGAACGGTCAGAGGGACTCATAAGGAAAGCCTTAAATTTTTGGGGATTATACCAATGATCCTTAGGAAATTGTAATATGTTAGGCATCATAATCAATTCCATAGTAATATTCAAGAAGTGAAAACTAATCAACCAACATTAAGCAACTTGTTTTCATGAATCGAAACAATGATTAAGTTCCTAGAAAAAGAACAAAAATCCTTCCCAACCTAGATCAGAGTTCGAACCAGTGTTGCTCGCTAAAGTGGGATTAAGAAAATCTCATGTGAACTTATCTCAACAAAATCATGACGGAAAGGATAACCACATAATTCTGCTGTCAACTTAAAATAATTTAATTAGGAAACAAAAAAAAGGGATTTATAAACCTATATTTATTAACAACTCAAATACCCAAGTAGGGGATCACATCCAGAATATAACAAGTTTGAATAACAATAAGATCTTTATAGATTTTCAGAATGTTCGGTTTCACAACATGATAATTCTATCTTTTTAACAGCTTAAGAACCCAGTTACCCATTAAAGAAATGTTGCTAGAAAAAATGGTAGAATATCATCCAATCAATATTTAAAATGTTACAACTAGAGTACGAGGAATATGCCCCTTGTTGTCCACTATTGAAACAATGCAACTATTTTTATCTATATCATGAATTTCTCAGAAAGAAGTATCCACAACAACCCAAGACACCCAAAACTGGGGAGAAAAATAGGGAACGACCATCTAGATAAAACAAGGTCAAAACACAATCCACAAAATAACATTCAAAATACCAATTTTAGGAAAGAGAAAGTCTCAACTCATGAGATGTAAAAGCCTAACAATTATTGAGATGGGTAGTTTATAATGCTTGATTAATACACTCCCAAACTTAAAATCATGTCTTCTAGGCTCTGACAACAACAAGTTAAGGAAACATTCTTCATTCATTCATACTTGTAAGAAGTCCAGACTCTATCTACAACCTCAGTTTGGCACAGGTAGGGATAAAGTGGTAGCAGTGGTTCAAACTCTGTAGTTTTAAAATATTGTAAGTTCAACGACATTTCCCCTAATGCCAAACAACAAAAACCCCACAATGTTATGCAACCAGAAAAAGTGACATTTCCGTGTTGTTTACAACAACACCACAAGCTAAGCTAAGAAAATTGAGATCTACATAAAATGACGAATGAACCATCTTAGGCTCCCAACAATGCACTAATCAGGCCATTAAAAGGGAGCTCAAACTAGTTTTCAAAGGCACCACAAAATAGAGGCACGTAGAAGATGAACCCACTAAGGATGAGAAAAAGAAAAAATCATGCAAATCTCAATGCTAACTAAAGCATTACGAGATCACAGTGAGCTAAGAAAATCCAGCTAACACCAAGCTCAAGAAAAAATATTCAAAAGGGGTGGTCAAAGCAAAGGATCCAAGCTGAACCCACCATTCAAAACAAGAAGATCTAAATAAGAACATAGATGTGGCACTAACAAAAGGAAGGGTTGTGATGAACCCATAGATACGAGCTTTCAATAAGGCTCATGATCCACAAGAAAACAATCACCCAAATCCCAAAATGTGGTGAGAAAGCCAATAAAAATCAATGGAACCCAAAATTATGGAGGCCAATAAGCATGAAATACAATACGTGAGCTCAATGAGGAGCCCCCAAATCAACCAAAATGATAAAATAAATAAACATAAGGGCTAAACCAAATATAAGGATGCATTAGGTTTGTAACCAACAAAATCAACAAATTTTACTAAAAACAAACATTACATAACTTCCAAAGAAGATTAATGTCGATAAAAAATAAGGAAGGTGACCCACCATTTGAAAAGGACTAGACAAAATGGGTAAAATCCAACACATTTTCATTAAAGGAAGATACAGAATTGACAAGGCCATCAAATCCTCCCACCAAGTCACCTAGTCAAAATTAAATCAATGTGCAGTCCTTCACAAACATATACCTAGAAGGTTCATTAATAACCAATAAATAATGTAGGTTGTTGGGTGAACAAATGCAATTTATCACTGACTTTATAATTACATGTTTGGGCATATATGGACCAGCTTGTTGACAAGGGAAAATTTGAGGTTGAAGACATTAATCCAAACATTTACCAAGCAATCAACCTCCCAAACAATGGCACCACCAACCAAAAACTCCCCCTAACACAAGTCGAGTTTAACCATGGTCTGCCCTATGGCTAAGCCTTCAGTGGATGATCAAATAAATAGCTTAGTATAAAATAACAGGTCCCATTTTAACTAATTCCAAATCACCCTTGGAAAGAAAATTTAATTTTCCTTTACAACTTTAAGTAGTAGCATAATTACACAAACAACTCAATCAAGAGATCGATACGCCATAAAGAGGATTCTCAGAATTGATGCTATTGGGCACCCTCAACAACGAAAAATAAAAATTATGACACTAGGAGGCACAACGGAAAGAAGACACACTAAATTACTTCGCAATAAGATAAAAAATACTGAATGGTCAAAAGGGAACTCATAAACACATTTGATGCTTAACAATAGGGGAAAGAGATAAAAATGAGAGTCGACGCCAAACAGGGAATTACATAATCCCTAGGGCCTTGAATTAAAAATGGAAACATCAAATTCATTCGTAAGAAAGGAGATCCTGAGAAAATCACTTATTGGTGTTTGATTACTATGTTGAATGTCTCCTACAAAATCATTACCAAAGCGTTAGCTCTATGATTATGTAATCTAGTGCATGTTATTATTCAACTAGAGAAAACATGCTTCATACAAATATTCTTCATTGTATATAATATCAACGCATTTTGGGAAGGAATGGAATGGGCCTGCAAATCTCAGCAGGCCACTATGTCTATCAAGATTGACTTTGAGAAATCCTATGATCATATTGAATGGCCTTTCATCCTCACCATGCTTCAAGCCCTTGACTTTAGCCCCATCTTTATTCAATATTTCAATATGCTTTTTGTAGATACCTCTTCTCAAATAGATATTAATGGCCTTAACTCAGAGCCCTTCGGCCTATTCCTGTCTATCAGACAGGGTCTCCTTCTATCCCCTTCAGTTTATGTGTTATCGGTTGATGGATTTGATTATCTATAAGCCCATGCCAAAAATCAATGTCTTGTTAGTTGAATTTTGCTTCTTGCTAAGGCTACATGTCAACTCCTCAATGGGAATTTTGTGGATGATTCATTCCTTACGCTTATCGAGGATTACATTAACATGTGAAATTCCATGCAATGCTTGAATACTTTCTTCCTGGCTTCTAGTTCCTCCATTCAATGGAAAAAAACTCAATGTTACAGGGAATCCTTCCTTCCAACACTGAAATGGCTTGTAACATATGATTGGAAAATTCTTCAACATAGTGAGATCTTCAAATTCCTTGGTATTCCTTTTTCTTTTCAATCCTCCCTAACTGATCTATGGCATCATTTCATTCAACAAGTGGAAAAAAAACTGGAATATTAGCTTACTAGACCATGTCTCTAGCTGAAAAATTCCAAATTTGTTCCAAACTTCTGGTTGCCACCCATGTTTACTATTCGTCTTGTTGGGTTCCTTCCAAAGCATCCATCAAAAAGCAAGAAAATTACTCAAATATTTATGATGGGAAAATATTTATACTAAAAAATGCTTTCATCATGTCACTTGGGATATATTTTTCTTACCTCATAATTCTAGAGGCCTTAGACTTATCCACATCCAACGCTAAGGGCAAGCTCTCTGTGAAAAGTGGATTATCTATAGCATCGCTGGCCAGAAATTTTTAAAATTTCTCATTCGACATGGCATCTCTGAAGGCTCTCCTTATAGATTCCCTGCATGGTAAGATTTAGGGTTAGTTAATATGCTCATCACTCCTGTGCTTGTCACATTTGTGGGCACCTTCACAATTAACAGTATCTGGAAAGCCTGTGAATGTGTTAAACCTTGGATTTTTTGGAAAGGGGATAACTTTCACAAAGGGCTATCTCACAACCAGCAATCTCTCTGGTGGTCACCAATTTTTCAATCCCAAGATCAATTCCTTGTAGAGGTCCCAAGAATCTCCACGTTCAAATTCTTAAAATGCGGAATTCATACCATCGATGATTTTTTCTACAAAAACCAACAATCCTAGTTTTCTTTGCCATATTTTAAAAACTTTTTTTTAACTCTCCAACCATGATCAGGATACTTTCAATACTATGATGAATTTTTTTCCTGATCACATGCTGCATAAGATTGTTGTGCTCTTTTCTAACCCTTGGTGGATAGACTGGAAGTGGTTTGTTGATACTCATTTTAGTAACTGTAAAGCAAACAAAGGCTATCAGATGCTCTCACCACATTCTCCCAGGGTGGTAAAACTCAAAACTCATCGAGATAGATGGTTTGAGATTGTTTAGAATATATGTGTTGAGCCCAAAATTTCTCATTTTTTGTACTGTATTATTCATCAAGGCCTTCCTATTGCGGCGCGTCCTTTTCAAATTGGGATTCTAGCTCCCAAATTCCCCTTTTGTGGGCATCTAGAAACAATTATGCATGTTTTATAGTTCTATCCCAAAGCTCAAACTACATGGAACTGGATCAATACTTTTTTCTTTCCTTCGCAATCGATTTTTTTCCCTTTGCAACATATCCTCTTGGGAGACAATCTGAAAATTTTTCCTATGTTCACCCAGATTTGGCATGTTTTCAGAGGGGATATTTTATTTTGTATATGGAAAGAAACTAATTATTTTTTCTTTGCTAATTATCTAGTTGACTAGTCCTTATCAATTTATAATAAATCTATGGTGATCTCTAATGCACTTCTGTAAATTAAACTTCTATCGAATAAGGTGGCACTGGAGGTGGACTACCTTGATAATTTATTACAACATTATGGGAAAGCCCTGAGAAATTTTTCCCGAGTTCTTCCCTCACCCACGAGGTGCTCCTCAGCCTCCACTCATGGTGGCCAGCACAACAAATCCCAACTCCAGGTGTTCAGTCACTCTTGCCGCTCTTCTAGGTAGAGTCATCAAGACAACCTCTCACTTAGGCACCACCACGGTCAAGGCTCGCTGTCACATTCCTTGGCTCGCCAGTAAGGCTAGGGCTCACCTCATTAGTAACTTGGGTGGTTTTCTTCACCTCGATATTCTACTCACCAACAGGGTCGGGGTTCTCCCTTCACCACTTCTCAATAGGCTGTTTGGCATCCACCGCCACCCCTGCCTATTGCTGGAAAATTCCTCGAACTTAGCTTAACCATTCCTATGCGCGGGGAAGCAGATGCTAAAGAAGAGCACAATGAAGGGTAGGAGATTGCTGACACTAGAAAGGATCTACCTAGTTCATAGTGGCCAGATGAGAAGGATTTTCCTACCTCATGCATGTTTTTTGTTGCTACCTAATTTTGTCTTTGCTTTTTCCCAGGATCGGTTTGTTGTTTCTCCCTAGGCTCAGCCTAGTTTGACTTTTGATTTCCTAGGATCATTCTAGTTTGTTTGTAGTTTTGGGGTGTGCTCTCATACCACCCACTTCTTTGTTTAAATCTATATTGTATCTTATTACATTAATATAATATAAGATCTTTTTCATCAAAAAAAAAATCTTAGACAAATGACAATTTTTAAAAATCTACATTTGAACGTCTAATATCCACTTTTACTCATGTCATCTAAATTTTTAGAGTAGAACAAGTAATTTCAAATGAATTGTAAATGTGTGAATGATAATTTTCCCTTTACGTTCAGAAAAATAATTCAACTTAAAATTTTTAGCACCTATCTTTTATCATGTTAGTATTACTGGTTAATCATAATTCCCATAACCACTTTCAACAATTTATCAAATAGTAAATTCTCATACGAGTGGAAACGTTTTTAGTTCTTTTTCATAAACTAAAAAATGATGCACTAACTCATGCACTTGAGCATTACAAGTTTTCCATTCATATGAGAATTTACAAATTAAGAAATTGTTGAAAGTGGTTATCGGAAAGAATAATGTTAAAATTAATTATATTATATATTTGTAACATTATTTACACTATTAAAAATGATTTGTGAATTATTTTAGGGGGAGTCAAATATTTAAAAAAATAGAATGAAGTATATTGAAAGTTGTAATGCCCAATTTCTTTGATCCAAAAAATAAAATGTCACTAACAATACAAAGAAGAAACATAAATATTTGAGACACTTTTTAAAAAAATGTTATGTAATAAAAAATTAAATTTTAGATATTAACGATATATGTTGGCAACTTATTAAAATATCAAAAAAAAATTGTTGTAAATAAGGATCATTTACGTTGTTTGACTCTGAGTATTATACGAGAAAGAATATCTACTCGATATATTTTATGCGCGATTGAAATCACAAAGGTTTCAAGCAAGTAAAACTCACCATATGAAATCGACAACAAACAAGAATGATAATTTAAATTTTAACCTAAATTATATTAAAAAAAATATTTAAAAAATAACCAAAATATTAAATTTATTTAATGGTATGTAGCTAACAAACTTTACAAATATGGGTCAATCCCTTTGATTTGCCATTTACTAATTTAAAATAAGTTATGTTCAGAACAAATAATTAACTTACTATATCTATTATTTAGAATATTTCAAACTATTAAATTGATAAAATCTCTAAATAAAAATTAATAGTACGGTTTCCCTCCTCTCTTTTTTTATTTTTTATTTTTTATTTTATTTATTTAAGTATTTAGATCCATTTTACACCATATAATATGAGGGGTGGGTGAATAGGCTATTTTAGTAAATGAAGAGGGAAAATTCAAATTAGTGGGTGATACATTTATTAATGAACATAGGATTCTTTTATATCCCAAATCAGCCCTAATACGCTCAACACTTTACTTCACATTTCTTAGTTTCTTTCCTTGTTTTACTTTTCTCTAGTTTAGAGGTTTAAAAAAAAAAATTGATGGAAGCTTGGTTTAGTGCAAAGGGTCATCCTTTGTTCATTTTATTTCTATCATGTTTTCTCTAGTCAATTTGTTGTAGGATTTAATTGAGCTCTAACGAGGATATTAATATTTTATTTAGGGATTTTTTTTTTTTTTAATTGTATGTTAATTCGAAGCTTTCATGGAGGCATGAGGAGCTTTAAGGAGGGTTAAAGAATGTGCATGGAAGGCATTATAGGGGTGGCATGGATGTAAAAATGCACGGATTTTTGTAGGGGTGACCACCATAGTTGTTTTGCTGAGAGCACAAGGTTTGTGAGATGGGGAACAAGGCGACCAACGGTAGTGAGTTTAATGGCCCCCATTCTTGGGAAGGTAAGAGGAAATGGGGTGGCCATGGTGGTGGAGATTACTACTACCACCATGGTAGGGTTATAGTGGAGGGATTCGTTTTCCTCACACACACACATACACGTTTTCAATTTTTATGTTTTTGTTTTTTTTTTAATTATGAAACCATATATAGTCATATAAATATATAGGTATATGTTTATAAGAGTTTTGTATCCCTATTAGGGATATCAATCATATTTTTGTTAACTTCTCAGACCTTAATAAATAAATCATAAATGAATCCTATAAGTAAATGTTATCCAAAATTCACCCCTCAAGGTAATTTTGATAACATGCATCATTTTTTTAGGCTTGAGCAAGTAGAAATGGTCCAAGGCCCAAAAAATCAGGTTTTGGGATTCCCTTTGGTTTCTCTCTGACTTGCCCATCCAAGAAAAATAACTGAAAAGTTAGAAGAATTTGAGAAAATCTTAAAAATTGGCTTCATACATTGTATTAGGGGTGGATCAGAGATTTGTGTCCCAGACAACACAAGTTCATGCGGGAAATCTAGGACCTAAAAATATGAAATGGACGCAGGCATTTCAACTTAGCAAATTTGGATATTTTTTCCCGTGCGGTCCATGGGACATGGAGATGCATAAGACCTGCATCGCTGAAATCACCGATTTGCAAGAGGTAATCAACAAAGTCATCTTTTTTTGGCCTTGGCCACAAAGGTTTGTATAGGACATGACTCTGGTGAAACGTTGAAATGGATGATCGTAGAGACATGCAGAGGAAGCAGAGGTCAACGGCCCTCACGACTCAGTCAACATTGGGACATTTGGGACATCAAAGGTGATGCAGGAGCATCCTTACTAGTTAAAATAGATGAATAAATAAACTATGTTTTATTTTGTTTTATTGGTTTTGATCAATTTGTCTTGTAAAGGGATGGAAGATGTTTTCTTCATTTTCCCTCCTTTTCCCTGTTGGAATCAAATGGAGTGAGGATGTAAAACAGCTCCATGAGCTAAATAAGGCCAATTTGGGTTTTTTGGCTAAAATAGAGATTTCATTAGGATAGAGGAGAATAAAATAGGAGGGCATGTTCATCTCCTTGTTTTAGGGATTTGCTAAATTGAGAGGATCAAGCCTAGGTAGAAAAAAAAATGGAGAAAATAGGGGAAATCTGATGGCAGTCTAAAAAAAGATGGAAGTTTGTTTTTTGTAACTGGAGAAGGTATTCGAAAGGAGAGGAGAAAATGGATGGAATGGGGATGAAAAAAAAAGGAGAACAGATTCAGATTTGAATAAAACAAGTTTTCTTTTGGAGTGTTTGAAGTAACTGAATGAATTATCAGAGTTAGACAGTCATTTTCATGCATGTTCTAGCTGTTATTATTTTGTTTTCTGAGCTTTCATGGTGAATCCCGTATCAGGCCGTGAGGAGGAGAATTGACAGTCGGGTTTTCTTAGTCGATAAACCCTCTGTAAAGCATGGGACGTGGATATTCGACCTCCCTGAGTACAATGAAATTTTTTGCAGGTCTTGAAATAATCTGTTAAGTGTTTTATAATCGGATTTTCCCTGCTCTGGCCGTAACTAGGGCATGATAGATCTCTCAATTTCCTCGGTCGAATTTCTATATTCTTTGAAAATCTCAATGCTTGGGAGGTCGCCTAACATCCCATAAATGTGCAGACTGTAATTAGAATGGAAAGTATCATTTCCACTAACCCCTGTCATTCCAGTTCTTGATTACCAGTTACAGTCGCAAATTCATTCTTTTGGGGACGTTTTTTGATGCTTGTCAAGATCGAATTTGCTTAGGAATACCTAGTGAATGATCAGTTTCATCTTCTCTAAGATGAAATCCTTCATGGTTCGAAGCAAAGGCAAACTCTGTCATCTTGGGAATGACCTTTGAAGGTCATTAAGGTATTGGTGCATCAGATTCTTGAATTTCCATTCCATTGGCTTGAATTTATATTGTAGTCATTGAATCAGTCCTAAGTTGACATAGGATAGTGAAAGGAAGTGGGATGATATACAAAGAGACAAACTCCGGATCCCTACCTACACTTTGTAACTCCAAAAAAATGGATTCCTGGATTGATGTTTGGGATCACCTTATTTGTAACAAGAAAGAGTTTGACCTTGTCACTGAGATAGGACAGGATTACAAGGCCTTGGCTATGCAAAGAAGTGGTATTGGGCCTTATGGCCAATCTCAGTTGCTCTGAGTCCTGATTTCCTGAGGTATAGGTATAGTGTGATGTGTGCTAGATAAGTAGGAGTGAATATTGTACTACAAGTATAAGTATTTGTATCTTCAAGTAAGAGGAGTGTGAAGTGTAGGACTTAGATGAAATGGTTGATATAATTTCTTATATCAAGAAGGTTGATCAACCTTGAGAAATATCAAGGAGAGCCAAGAAATATCGAGGACATCAGTGTGTTAGTGAAAGTTGAATATTGATACACCATTTGTGGTATCAGAGTGGTTGATTGTGCACAATATAAATATCTAGAGCAGAAAGGAAAGGATAAGAAGCAACAGAACAAGATGCCACCCAGGAGAGCAATTCAAGTAGCCCAAGCAGCCCAATTAGCATTGGCTGAAGACATCAGGAACCTGACAGCTAGGTTGAGGGACCTAGAAGAGGCACAAAGAAGAGGAACAGAGATGGCAGAAGTCAGTGATGGTGAGCAAGAGCCACCAGAGGAGGAGCTGACTGCAGAGGTGGAGGAAGAGACACCTGAAGAGAGATTGATTAGAGCCATCATGAAGGTGAACACAAAACCAAAGATGGAGGTTCCCATGTACGAAGGAAACTTGAATGTGGAAGAATTGATTGATTGGATCAAAGCACTGGATAAGTACTTTGATTTTGAAGGTATAGTGGAAGATGACAGAAAAGTGAAATTTGCCATGACCAGATTGCATAAGCATGCAGCCCTATGGTGGGATGGAGTGCAAGAAGAAAGGAAGAGGAAAGGTAAAGCAAAAATTAAGAGCTGGGACAGAATGGTAGCCAAGATGAAGGGAAAATTCATTCCCAGAGATTATGAGGTAAACCTTGTTTAAGAATTGCAAAATTTGAGGCAAAAGGAGTTGTCTGTGAAAGAATATACTGAAGAATTCTACAGGCTAACAATCAGATCAGGTCACATAGAAGAAGATTTGGAAAAGGTAGCTAGATACATCAATGGACTGAGATTCAACATCCAGGATGAGATCAGCCTTCTCACTCCCAAGACTATTGAGGAGGCCTACCAGATTGCTCTAAAAGCAGAGGAGAAAATAGCCAGGAGACAAAACACTGTCTCAAGAGGAAGGGGCAGATCATTCAGAGGAAGAGGTGCTCCAAGTGATAGAAGACAGCTGCAAACAAGTGCTGAAGAGGGGAGCAGCTCTAGTAGCACACAGAACACAAGAGGCGGTTCACCGTTCAGAGGAAGGAGACCCTATCAAGGTTATCAAAGAGGTAGGGGAAGATTTTTGGGTAAGTGTTTCAGGTGCAACAAGTATGCTGGTCATAGATCCTATGAGTGTCCAGAGAACCCTCAAAACAGCCATGGGAAGAATATGTATATTGCTTCAAATGAAGAGCAAGATGGAGAGCTAGATGTAGCACCTAAACTAGAGAATATCCCAGAAGATGGTGAGTCTCTTCTCATGAAGAGAGTGCTGCTAAAACCCAACAAGGAGGCAATGGAATCCCCTCAGAGGAAGAGTTTGTTTAGGACTAGGTGCAAGAGCAAAGGGAAGTGTTGCAAGGTGGTGATTGATAGTGGGAGTACAGACAACCTTGTGTCTGTTGAGATGGTAGAAAAGCTAGGCTTGAAAAGAGAGCCACACCCCACTCCATACAAAGTGTCCTGGCTGCAAAAAGGACATCAGCTGTTGGTAAATGAACAATGTAAGGTAGAATTTCAGATTGGAGCTTATAAAGATCAGGTCATGTGTGACATCATGCCCATGGATGTTTGCCATATCCTTCTAGGAAGACCTTGGTAGTTTGACAACAAAGCCATTCACGATGGGAGGAAGAATACTTACACCTTCAAGAAGGGTGGAGTAGAGCATACCCTCATACCTCTAAAGGAAGAGAATGATACAGCTGAATCTAGTTCAAAAGTAATGATGGTAAGTGGCAAAGAATTTTTACAAAGCATGAAGAAGGAAGAGGTAAGTTTTGCAGTCATTGGTAAATTGAAAAGTGTAGTGACTAACACTCAATTGAGTGATTTACCTCTTGAAGTCCAGGAGATGCTGAATGAATATGTAGACATTGTGGTGGATGAGCTACCAAATGAGCTGCCACCTGTGAGAAGTATCAGCCATCACATAGATCTGATCCCAGGAGCAAGTTTTCCAAACAAGGCAGCCTACCGGATGACACCAAGGGAGAATGAAGAGATCAAGCAACAAGTTCAAGAATTGTTGGACAAAGGATTGATAAGAGAGAGTTTGAGTCCATGTGCTGTACCTATGGTGCTCAGTCCTAAGAAAGATGGAACGTGGAGAATGTGTACAGATTCCAGAACCATCAACAAGATCACCATAAGGTATAGGTTTCCTTTGCCCCAGATAGATGATTTACTTGATTGTTTGAGTGGATCAGTTTACTTCTCTAAGATATATTTGAAGAGTGGATACCATCAGATAAGAATCAGAGAGGGAGATGAGTGGAAGACAACATTCAAGACAAATGATGGTCTGTATGAGTGGCTAGTTATGCCCTTTGGTTTGACCAATGCTCCTAGTACCTTCATGAGACTGATGAATGAGGTGCTTAAAAGTTTCACGGGTAAGTTTGTCATTGTGTATTTGGATGACATTTTGGTATTTAGTCAGAGTAGAGAAGAACATCTATTGCATTTGAGAATGGTACTAAATAAGTTACAGGAAGAGAAACTGCTGATCAATGTGAAAAAGTGCAGTTTTCTACAAACCGAGCTGGTGTATTTGGGGTTTGTCCTTTCAAAGGAAGGACTGAAAATGGATAAGGATAAGATCAAAGCCATCCTTGAGTGGCCAACACCCAGGAGTATGTTTGAGGTGAGAAGTTTCCATGGGTTAGCTAGTTTTTATAGGAAATTTATCAGAAATTTCAGTGGTATTGTAGCTCCCATGATAGAGACTATAAAAGGTGATAAGAAACATTTTCAGTGGACTGAAGCAGTAGAGAGAGGATTTCAATTGTTGAAGAATAAGGTAATAGAAGAGCCCATTTTAGTTCTACCTGATTTTAACAAATTGTTTCAGGTGGAGTGTGATGCTAGTGGCCTAGCAATTAGGGCAGTTTTGAGTCAAGAAGGCAAACCAATTGCTTTCTTTAGTGAAAAATCAGTGAGGCAAAAAGGAAGTATTGATCCTATGATCAAGAATTCTATGCAATAGTTCAGGCACTAAAAAAATGGAGACACTACCTGTTGCCTAAAGAATTCGTGTTGTTTACTGATAATTATGCCTTGCAGTTTATTAGTAATCAACCTAAATTGAATCAAAGACATGTCAAATTGGTGGAGTACTTGCAAAAATATACTTTTAGCATTAAACACAAGAAAGGACAGGCCAATAAAGTGGAAGATGCTTTGAGCAGGAGGGTGCTGGTTGTACAAGAGCTGCAGGTGAGTGTGATGGGTTTTGAGAACTTGAGAGAGCAATATGAAGAGGATGATGATTTCAGCGAGGCTTACAAATCTTGTAAGCAACCCACAGTGATGGATAGGAGTCCATGGATGGACTATATGCTGCAAGAAGGATTGTTGTTCAAGGGCAGCCAGTTATGCATTCCTAAAGGTTCAATGAGGGAGAACCTGATCCGAGAAAAACACAGTGGAAGTTTATCAGGACATTTTGGTCAAAACAAAACATTAGCCCAGTTGAGTGCACACTATTTTTGGCCAAGAATGAGTCAGGATGTGAAGAAATTTGTAGAAAGATGCAGGATATGCCAATACAGTAAAGGGACTAGCCAAAATGCTGGTTTGTATCAGCCACTTCCTATTCCCAGCAGACCATGGGATTGTTTGAGCATGGAATTTATACTGGGATTGGCCAAGACTCAGAAGGGACATGACTCCATATTTGTAGTTGTTGATAGGTTTAATAAGATGGCACACTTCATTCCATGCACAAAAACTAGTGATGCCACCCATGTAGTAAATTTGTTCTTTCAGGAGATAGTGAGACTGCATGGATTGCCAAGGAGTATTGTATCAGACAGGGATACAAAGTTTGTTGGAAATTTTTGGAGAACACTTTGGAAGAATTTGGGAACTCACCTAAGCTTCATTTCAGCCTACCATCCACAAACAGATGGGCAGACTGAAGTAGTCAACAGGAGCCTTGGAAACATCCTGAGGAGCTTGGTGAGCATGCACCCAAAACAATGGGATCTAGCACTTGCACAGGTTGAATTTGCTTACAATGATTCACCCAACAGGAGTACAGGCATGAGTCCTTTCCAAATCATGTATGGGCAGCACCCAAGGGGTGTATATGAGCTGAGAGACTTGGGGAAAATGGAAGGTAGGAGTGCAGATGCAGAAGAATTTGCTAAGGCAATGCAAGATATCCATGAACAGGTAAAGAAGAACCTTGAAGAAAATGCCAACAAGTACAAGCAGAGAGCTGATCAGAGGAGGAAGGAAGTCACTTTTGAAGTTGGTGATGAAGTACTTGCACACTTGAGGAAAGAGAGATTTCCCAGGAAAGAGTATAACAAGCTGAAAGTCAAAAAGATTGGTCCCTGTAAAATACTCAGAAAATTTTCCAACAATGCTTACGAATTGAAACTCCCTGAAGGCATTGGGATTTCTCCAATCTTCAATGTTACAGACCTATATGAGTACAGAGGAGAAGGAGTGGAAGAGGAGTCTGAAATAGGATAGCAGAACATAGATTGGTAGGCACAAATGCCTAGAACCAAACCCCAAGAGATAAAGCAACTGTTGGACAAGAAGGTTATCAAGAAGACCAGGGACAAAGAATACTACCAGTATCTGGTCAAGTGGAGAGGTTTTCCAGCTGAGGATGCAACGTGGATGACGGAAGGGGACCTGATCAAGCTAGGAGTCAAGATTGAAGACCTGCAAAAGACAAATCAGCCATGAAGAACATCTTTTCTCTCCAGGGTAGAATGATGCAGGAGCATCCTTACTAGTTAAAATAGATGAATAAATAAACTATGTTTTATTTTGTTTTATTGGTTTTGATCAATTTGTCTTGTAAAGGGATGGAAGATGTTTTCTTCATTTTCCCTCCTTTTCCCTGTTGGAATCAAATGGAGTGAGGATGTAAAACAGCTCCATGAGCTAAATAAGGCCAATTTGGGTTTTTTGGCTAAAATAGAGATTTCATTAGGATAGAGGAGAATAAAATAGGAGGGCATGTTCATCTCCTTGTTTTAGGGATTTGCTAAATTGAGAGGATCAAGCCTAGGTAGGAAAAAATGGAGAAAATAGGGGAAATGTGATGGCAGTCTAAAAAAAGATGGAAGTTTGTTTTTTGTAACTGAAGAAGGTATTCGAAGAGACGGCAGAAAATTGATGGAATGGGGATGAAAAAAACAAAAAAAAAGAACAGATTCAGATTTGAATAAAAATATTTTTCTTTTGGAGTGTTTGAAGTAACTGAACGAATTATCAGAGTTAGACGGTCATTTTTATGCATGTTCTAGCTGTTATTATTTTGTTTTCTGAGATTTCATGGTGAGTCTCATATCAGGCCGTGAGGAGGAGAATTTACAGTCAGGTTTTCTTAGTCGATAAACTCTTCTGTAAAGCATGGAATGTGGATATTCGAACATCCTGAGCACAATGAAATTTTTTGCAGGTCTTGAAATAGTCATGTTAAGTGTTTTATAATCGTATTTTCCCTGCTTTGGCCGTAACTAGGGCACGATAGATCTTTTAATCACCTTGGTTGAATTTCTACATTCTTTGAAAATCTCAATGCTTGGGAGGTCACCTAACATCCCATAAATGTGCAGACTGTACTTCGAATGGAAAGTATCGTTTTGACTAACCCCTGTCATTCCAGTTCGTGATTACCTGTTACAGTTGCAAATTCATTCTTTTGGGAACATTTTTTTTATGCTTGTTAAGATCGAATTTGCTTAGGAATACCTAGTGAATGATTAGTTTCATCTTCTCTAAGCTGAAATCCTTCATGGTTCGAAGCAGAGGCAAACTCTGTCATCTTGGGAATGACCTTTGAAGGTCATTAAGGTATTGGTGCATCAGATTCTTGAATTTCCATTCCATTGGCTTGAATTTATATTATAGTCATTGAATCAGTCTTAAGTTGACATAGGATAGTGAAAGGGAGTGGAATGATATACAAAGAGACAAACTCCGGATCCCTACCTACACTTTGTAACTCCAAAAAAATGGATTCCTGGATTGATGTTTGGGATCACCTTATTTGTAACAAGAAAGAGTTTGACCTTGTCACTAAGATAGGACAAGACTACAAGGCCTTGGCTATGCAAAGAAGTGGTATTGGGCCTTATGGCCAATCTCAGTTGCTCTGAGTCTTGATTTCCTCTAGTATAGGTATAGTGTGATGTGTGCTAGATAAGTAGGAGTGAATATTGTACTACAAGTATAAGTATTTATATCTTCAAGTAAGAGGAGTGTGATGTGTAGGACCTAAATGAAATGGTTGATATAATTTCTTATATCAAGAAGGTTGATCAACCTTGAGACATATCAAGGAGAGCCAAGAAATATCGAGGACATCAGTGTGTTAGTGAAAGTTGAAGATTGATACACCAAAAGGTCGAAATCACTGCACCAAAAGGGAATAAGAAAAAGTCAATGTTTTTGGCCCAAGTCACATAAGGGACATCTAGGAATTCAAGACCCGATTTAATTGAAATAGTTGCATATAAAGGAAAATTCAATGTTTGACCCTCCCTAACTTCAAATGGCCATAACGTTTGACCATGAACTCTGATTTTCATGAAATTTGAATTTCTCAAATGAGTAGAATGTCATCTACACCAGCTCCATTTTTCATGAAATTTTGATGAGGGTAGATTTACAGGAATAAAGGAAAAATATGTAGCTCTAGTCAATCAGATGCCCATTCCTTTTTAATGACATAAATGTCTGGTAGACCCAAAATAGCTGCCCACAATCAGAAGGCCTTTAATTTTGCATTTCTCAACGAAAATGGAAAAAATTGGTACCGTTGGAATCATGTTTCCTATCCCGATGCAAAAAATTAAAGAAATATGATTTTTTTATGAATTATAGATTATTATTTTTTAGAAAACGTGCCAAGGTTCAGAATAATGTTTTATTTGGTAGTTGGGATGTATTAATGAAGCATGGGTTGACATATTTCACTTCTGCAAATTATCAGACAACATGGTGGGCCTTTTGTAAGAAACATACCATCATTTCAATCTATTTATGACATATTGCAAGTGATAAGAGGATGAGAGGGTATATTTTTGGATTTCTATTTTTCCCTCTCTCTCTCTCTCTCTCCTCAGATTTCTATTAATTGGAGTGTTGGGCTCAATGTAAAAGGAGGATATTTTTGAGTAGAAAAACTCTATCAATTTTTTATTGTGAAGCCAATGTGATAAAGGACCTTGTATTCGACTCCTTGCATGGTTATCCAGGCTCTTATTCTATAATAGATTGGATTGATCATATCAATGAAGTAATACATGCAAGTTTCTGGATGTATCTTCCCCTGATTTTTTTTTTTGCATTCTTATTTCCATTTCAAAATCATTGAAAATATATTGTGTCGATTATACTTTTGCAGGGATTCATTATCATTTTGCATGTTTTCAATATTCTTCTGAATGCATTTGCTAGACTATAGAGAACTTTTATCACCCCTCTACTATGCATTTTTCTTCTGTTTTTCACACATCGGATTCTATTCTCACACTCTCCTTTTCTAGTGTATCACCACTTTAATGTAGGATTTTTTTTCATACATTCTCTCTCCTTGGTCCATTAGAAATCTAGATTAGGATAGCTAATATTGTCTGCATTAGAGTAGATTGTGGTAGGTAGTTTAGGAGCAAGGAATCGCTTTCTATGGAGGTCTATCTCAAGTAGAAAGTCCCACAACTTGGATATAGTACCCATGTTATCCAATCACATTGTGATCTCAAGAACACACTCTTTCGTAAACCATAGGGTGTTTTGATTCAGCGATAATAGTAAATGTATATACAAATTTATTAATTTTTCATATAAACACAAAACAAAAAAGAAATTTTTATTTAAATCAGGTTTACAATCTCTTCATAGGAAGCATAAGGGTGAGTTTTCACCATATTATACATAAATATGATACCGAAATATTAAAAGTAATAATACAAAGAAACATTCATCAAATAGTTTTGAAGGCATTCTATTTCCATTTCTATGTTTTCTTTCACACAACAAGATATAAATTGCACACACATCCCAAATTTCAAAATACAATATACCTTTCCCTCTACCATGATAAATGCAATAAGATTTTATCATAAATGGTAATTGAATTTGTTGTTTCCTCCCTGCATGAAAAATATTTCAACTAAATCAGACCTCTTTAATTCCATAACTCATTTAAATGAAAAAAAATATTGGAGCATCACCATTAAATGAAAAAAATAGTCTTATTTCCCTTACTAACTCAATAAACAGATGGTCAAGAGAACAATTTTGGTGAACTTCATATCTATTGATTTCAACTTAGTTTCCTACACTATATATGAAATGCAACCTATCCATTTAGAACATTAAGCCTTTTAAATACGCTTTCATGGACTATAGGTGTTCCCAAAATATTTCATTATGAATAGTTATAAATCAAAAACAAAGAAAGAAAATAAGTTTCCTTCGACATAGAACATACACGATTAAATATAGCAAAGTTCCTACAAACATTAGTACAAGTTTTCTTGAATATACAAGGAAAAAAATTCTACTAAAAAAGAGGACCCAAATCATGCCCGCTAATTCCATTGAAGTACTTATTACAAAACAAGTATAAAGAAGATTACGATTTCATTATACTATAATAAAGACAAGAATCCAATACAACAAAATTTCTTCTCATGGAGAGTATTAAGACTTGACACATTACATACAACCTTCAATCTTCTTATTAAGGATGGAGGAACCCAAAATTTGAATCCACACTTGCTTGTACAAGATACATATGTATCCAAAAATGGGAGATTTCAAGAAAATTTTACAAAAAGTTTAGAATAATGAAATGGAAACCAAGTGGCAATGCTTTCCAAAAAAGTGGGAAAATAACATAACATGAAAAAGACTCCAATATCTCCAACAATATTCAAACTTTAAACTCTGTTGGTATCCAAATTGATTCTCCCTTGGAGGCCAAGCAAAATCATAGATTTAGCAAGATACTCAAAGACAGAAAAATCATAAGGTGTTTTCTAGCTGGGGAAGGTATTTAGTTGTCTCTTTGTCACTCAGGCGTTAGAGAAATGGATAACAACATATAAAAGGATTTGGTCTATCTTCACTACTTTAGGTTGTGCCCTTCGAATAGGGTGAGAGGACCTATTTTGTAACCTTTGTTGGCGAAGGACATGAAGAGATCCTTTTTTTCACAATTTTCAGGGGAACATTGAGAAAATATGATCAATACACCACAATTTAACTCTCACGAGTTGTCACTTCTAAAGAATGGTGATATTTTCTAAACAAGGTTAAGGTTGCTAAAGAACATTATGGAATCCTGAGTTTC
This sequence comes from Taxus chinensis, assembly GCA_019776745.2. Taxonomy (NCBI): domain Eukaryota; kingdom Viridiplantae; phylum Streptophyta; class Pinopsida; order Cupressales; family Taxaceae; genus Taxus; species Taxus chinensis. The sequence continues at coordinate 433,276,494 of CM034155.1, forward strand.
TTCTACATATTTTGGAAGTAGAATTTATTCATGTTTGGACATACAGGGAACATACATAGTGGTAGTTCAGGTAGGATTCATTGTTATTTGAATAATTTTTGATGGGAGATTAAGCAGGATAAACATGATTTTCACTAGATCTTTGAGAACCTTCACAAAAATTGGAAAAACTAACATGATATGAATGCTTCAGTAATAGCTAAAATTCTCCTTCAACCAAAAGGTGTGCATCAATGGAGGCCAAAATTTTCATAGGTTTTACACAATCTTTGAGAATACAACACAGAAGGCTATAGAGCTAAAGAACTCAATTAAATATCAACAGACCCCTAGTTTCTTCATGCGTAAGATACACTCAAAGGCTTACACACAATCTTTATCAAAAAAATGACAATAAAGTGATTTTAAATTTTTTATCTCATTATAAGATTAAGGCTTCTTCTCATAATGAAATTACAAATGCCACTAAACTAATAACATAGGGATGAGATCCTATGTGATTTGGAGAGATTTTAATATAAGATTGCAACAGGAACAAGAAAAACTATTTGAAATACATTCATAAAATAAAACCAGACACAATTTTTTCCCAGAATCAACACAAATTAATTCAAGATTTATCAGATTCATCAGCAGGGGAAAGTTTTGTAAAAAATCTCAGAGCTTGTCAATGGTTGTACACTTGTAACCATCTTGACGTGATTAAAATCTAAAACAAAATAAATTAATAGGTTTCTCAGACGGTCTCTCAAGAAAGACGGGATTTCTCAAATTTTCTCATAAGAAATTAAACCCCCTGACCATTTGCAAGAGTATCCTCATTGCATATATACAATTAACCTCTCTCACTTATCCCAAATTTGCCCCCTAAAAAGAATAATATTTGAGGAATCGTTTGCTTGTTACCAAAATTGTCTCAGAAAGTGATGTTTAACAAATTTACACCAAATGCAGCAAGGTGGAAAAATATTTAACTGGTCATGTTTCTCAGAGCCTCAACCATTACTGCGATCCCTTTCCATAAGTTTTTGACATTCCTTCTAATCATTCTTTTATTCTATCATGTGAGAAATCCCCTTTTTAATCATTTTCAGGTGGCTCCATATAGCTAGATCTAACAAGTAATGCTTTTCACCCTCGAGAATACACCTTGAGAAATGAGTGCCCTCGTATGGATACCTGCATTTGTGCCTCTCAGAAATGAGTATCCTCACATGGGCTATTCCACATACCTATGCTGCAAGTTTGAGTCAGCCAAGTGGAAAGAGGAGTCAGTGAAAAACTCCACATATTTCCTTGGTGCAACTGCAAAGGAAAAGTACAGAGGTAGATTCCAAAATGAGCACGCACCTCCTCACTTTCAGGACCTTAGAGAATTACATCATTTTATTAAAATTTAGATTTTGGGAAGGCCCAACAGAAACTTCCATGTGTTTGTTCGGTGCAACTTCAAAGATGAAGTTTAGATGCGGGAATTCAAATGAGTGTAGGCTCTCCACGTGCCATGGGCGGAAGAAAATTTCCTTGGCCCTTGAAAAATTATTAGTATAGAGAGGAGCCAATGGAAGCCTCCACATGTCTCTTCAGTGCACATTTGATATGGTTCCAAACATTAGAGACCCTAAACAAGTGTGGGCTCACCACGTGTCTCAGCCTGGAAAAATTGTTGAAAGAGTTTAAGGATCAGCAGAAGGTGCCACATGCTTAGGGTCTGAGAAATCATTCTAAGCTGTTGATATGGTGCCACATTTCTCCTTAGCATAACTTCAAAGGTAAAACTGACAGGTAATTTTTCATAGGAACACATGCCCTCCACATGGATAAGATTTGAGCCAACGGGGGCTTAAGAGTCTCAACCCTAGTGACCCGTCTCTCTGCTTCTAACTTTTTATGTGGGCCCCAACAAAGTTGTGGATTATTTCATAACTTTTCTCCCTTGTATAAAGAGGTAAAACAAATTCAAAATGCTTCCATCGACCAGCCTTCTCACTTATAACATGAAAAAATTTCACATGTCCTTATTCGGGGTCAAAGTAAGAATTTTTTCCAAGCCACTTCATATTTTTTGAATAGCCAATCAGAGATTCTATCAGGGCCACAGGGCCAATTTGGTATTTTTTACAAATGTGAACAAAAGTGGAAAAGTTTCAACCAAAAAGACCCACTCTGGAGCCACATCCAATCAGGAAATGACCATGTCTCCACAGATGCTAAGATACAATTTTACAGGGAAAACACGCCCATGGAAACCATAAAATGCAAGGGGAAAATCACCTGAATTTGCGCCCAGAATTACAAATTCTTTCTCATGGACAGAGAAACAAAAAACAATATTCGGAATCAATGTTATACAAAACCAATGGAGAAGGACTTACTATCAACAACATACAAATGAAGGAAAAACCTTTCACACATCCATTCATGGAGGAAAATAGAAAATACGACAGAGCCATGTAGATTGAGACGTTCTTTCGAGGGCAAACTAGGGTGACGATCAAATCGAGCACCAACATCGACTGTAAACCTATCGGGAGGGGCACTCTCTATGAGAGCCATAAGTATTGCAACATTTCAAGATTACAAGGACTCACCTCAAGTAGATCGTTACTCTCTAAAAGGAAATTTTTTGGAGGGATCAATCTATTTGACATATAACCAAGACCCTAGATCTATGACTATGTGAGTCAGCTATCAAAAACTAGGTTCATGTAGGAGACCAGGAAAGATATGTCACTAGGACTTCGAGAAAAAGTAAAATGTTTTGAGACTATCTAATGATGTGAACAAATGATTTAGGGTCTGGAATCATTAGGAAGATATGATCAAGTGCCTTCTTATTTTGGATATGTCGACTCAAACCACGCCAGATCTGATACTTCTTTGACAAGAAGTCATACCACATGATACATCTTTTCCATCGAAGTTGCTATCTGGACCCACATTCTCATAGGATAAGCCTTTTTGCTTAGGTCAAATATTTTCAACATCTCTCGAGGCTCATATCAAACATCAGAGGCCAAGGAATATCAACGCTGAATGAGGAGCTATGTGTGAAGCGATATGGTTAACGTCACACTCTTTGGATGACCTGGGAACATAGCTGACAAAATTAGTCAACATCTACGTCTCTATTGCGATACTTCATAAGAAGCATGTGTTGAAGTCCTCAATGTGATATATCATAGTATTTTCACATATGAATGCACAAAGCTTCCATCAATTGGGATAGATTGTCATAAGACGTGTCCATTTAAGAGAATGTCCTTGGACACTAGCTGCTCATTTAGCTAAACAACAATATTGTGCTACTTAGCAAGACAATCCACAGTTGGCGACATTCTCAGTAAAATCTCTTGCCTGAATAAGTGACCAATTTGAACTTTTCAGGGGTCGACACTTGCTAAGTAATAGCACCTCTCTTGAATCCAAGGGGGTACATCTTGGCATAATACTATGTATCATATCTTCTGATATAATTAGACTTATTTATGACCTCAAGATGATTTCACATTACTTCTCGGATAATTTGTAATCAAACCTCTAGCTATTCTAGGGAACCTATTGTTAAGCGTAACTCAAAGCTAGTATAATATGGTCTCATGCATTTTGTTTTCAGACATGAACCAAATAAGTTCCCAGATATAATATCTTTAGGTGCTTCACTCTCCTTTATTTTCTCCCCACATGCTTGAAGTTAAACTAATTTTAGCTAATGGTATTAGGAACCTCTATAATGTTTATATTTTGAAGATTGGTGAGTATATCTTCCTTAAGCCCTTTATTACTCAATATGTACTTTTCCTATGCTACAGGTATTTCTAAGAAATCTCAACAATCGTAATATTCATTTTTTATAATCTTCAATCTGTCTTATGATTTCATGGGCTATGTCAACAATGATTACATATCAGGAGGAAGGGTCACAAATTCAACTCATGACACAACATTTTTCATAGTTTTGACCCATGGGGAGGAACATCAATTGTTACATACTTGGGGTCACGAATGCCTTATCTACATGCATCTAGACCTCTAGGGCTTCCACTTATGGATGCTGATAAGACATTGGAGTTTTTGGTTTGGCACATAACGAAGAATGTCCAACACCTTATGTCATAGGCATAAATCCTGGTAACACACACATGTGATTCGAAAAATAAAATCATCATGCTAATACATATAACCACTATTGGTCCTCTTCATGACCCAGGAAGACCATGACTATACTATACATAGTTTCAAGTCAATAATGCCAATATGTACTCATATTAACCATTAGGGGAACATCAAAACCTGGTATCATAAAAATTCCTAACAGTATGAGTGGGAGGACTCAGGTCATACCATCAGTGAATGCAAACCACAAAAATCAACTCCATATACCTACCAGGAACATCATAAAACAACTCCATATACCTTCCCTACTGTGAACTTGTAGAGGAATCCATAATAGCATCCAAAACTAAGTCGGGTCTCATCAACCATCAGATCCCCGTCACCTTATCTGTTCCATATCGCATGTGGACTCAACCATAGAAGCCATCTATCTCACTTACTTTTCCATATCATGGTTCACTCAACCATAGAGTAGCCATCTCCTTATTTCTCCATTTAATTAGGATCACGTCACCGATTATGTTTTCCTAGGCACACAGAGCCCCTGTCACCCCTTTCACCTAGGTCGCATAGATCAGCCTATGGGATGATTCAAAAAATACATGGCCCTATGACCCGTTTTTGGCATACCCCCATACAACGAAGCGGGTCCATGGTCTAATCCACTCTATGGTGAGTCCCATGACCCTAGTTCCATAGGACATTATGATATTAGAACTCTGGCATAAAAATATGTTTCACAATGTCTTCAAGATGGAAAGAATCTCAAGCCTTCAGCTGAGGCTATAAAAAAATTTCTGGATTGAAAATAAAATTTAATACCCTAAGAAAAACAAATGGCTAAATAGCCATAATTCCTTGCAAAATCTGCATTTTCAATGTGCAATAACTATGGTGAAGGTGTGCCTAAAATTGCTGGGTTTTCAACCAACAGTTAAATAAGAGGCAACCTTTATAGGTTCTACAAGAAACAAAGAAAATGAAAGTTAACATTTATGAATAAAATACATATAGAGAAATAACACATCAGGATTCAGTATGTGGCCTATATACAGAAAACTTATTGAACCGGGTACTCAAGTCACAGTTGCTAGATACATTAGGATTCTTTTCAAGCCTCTTCTCATAAAATCAAACATATAAAATGATATACCTGATAATCTCTGAATCTAATCATCCCTCCATACTGTACATCTAAAGGATCAATTTCATAGTCTGTCAACATGAGTCTATTGAGTTGGGGGGTGTATAGGTTATACCATTCAAGTGCATAAGCCTCAAGAGTGTTCATGAAACAATTTAATATACATGGTCCTCAAATTGGGCAATCTGCCATGCATTCCAACAAATGAATAGAAAAGGGTTTTAAATGTAAGACTACACTCCCTATCTCGTACTCGGCTCGAGTGACTAGTCAATGGTACACCTTGAAATGTTATGGTACATCATATTTCTAATATCTATATGACAACTACATTTAGGGAGAGAGAAAAAGGTACACGTCTAAAATCTATTAAGACCTAAGTTATTTACAAAACATAATAGGAGGTCTTGGTGGCCTATGGGCGATATTGTTTTGAGGGGGTGATGTTACAAGAGATACAAAATGATGAGGGACAAGGGGTCTCTGGAACACAGGAGTATAATTTTCAAAATGAATGTCCTCTAAAGATTTTGTTTCATGAAAAACCCTATCAACTTTGGAAAATACAGGGACAAACTGAGAAGGACACTTATCAAACACAAATGAAGGCACCTCTCTAGTTGGAGAATTCAGATCTATATGAAAATTACCTAATTCAGAATCACTTGAAGAAGAATGGTAATCCTCAACAACAGGTTGATCACTTTTCACAATGGATAACTCTTTTCTCAATTACTGATCTCCAACTATTTGCCAAACTGTTTTTCCTTCTGAATTTGTCTTTCCTAGTTCTAGAAACAAGTTTATGGTAGGGTATTTAGTGAAGAAATATCCTCTTCCTTCCAGCTTTACAAATATTAGTGACAGATTTCACTTAATACAGGTTAAGGCACTGGTATTTATACAAATTTAAAATAAACATGGAGTTTCCACTAAGAATTTTCACCTTACTTGTGTAAATGCACTATAAATGACTTGACAAATATCTATCAACACTTAATTCCTACGAATCTTAGCAGATCTAACCTTCCTTTACCATTATTTTGTTGGAATATAACAATTAAGTGGTCTGGCCAACCCTTAATGTATATGGGTCCATCATTAATATATAGGTTAATATTTAATAATATGAAATATTTATATTTCTAATATTAAATCTGCTAACCTAGGTATATACTTTAGGATAAATATTTAATATCATGAAATGATAATATTTCTGATATTAAATATTATAAACGTAGGTGTATGTGTCAACCATTTTAGGTTGAAAATGTGGGTCAGAAGACATACCTGATCACCTTATATAAAAAGGACTGTAGGTCCTCATTTGATATATTCAGGAGATATATCAAAGGTGTGCAAATCAAGTGATTTGGTTTTACCCTTGGTAAATAGGGTTTAATATGAGGAGGTGATCTTACTGGATGTAAAATAATTTCTCTGAAGTAAAAGGTTATTTTTAAAATTGTTTTTACCCTATTGGGGTTTTTCACTATAAATATTGTGGCACCCGTGTTATTTTTTTCGTGTAAGTATTTATTTATTCACTTATGTTATGATGTAATTTTTATTTAAATATTTATTATAACATTATGTAATATATAAGTTGATTAAATCCATATTTATTAGAATCCTCAAATTCTAACATGGTAACAGAGTGAGGTAAATTAAATAAATTAAAATCATATGTTGTATATTTTATTTATTTAATTTATACGTGTTTTTAAAACCAACCCAAAAGAGTATTTAAAAGTATCTAGTCCCTTTCTTTTTTCCCCTATTTATTTTGGCATTACATTTGTGCATATAAACTCTCATAAAAAATTTTAGGGTTTTTTAATTTTAAATTCCTAATTTTTTGGGTGGGGAGATGTAATATTATCTGATTCTTATGTTCATTTACATTTTGTAAATTATACGGAAATATTTGTAGGTTAAAATGTTTTGAAGGTAAATTCATACCTGTGTTCTTTGGTCCCCTTTAAAAGGATTCAATTTGAAAAACTATAGTTTATAGTTAATCTATAACTATATCCTATATAATTTGAAAACTATATTATCATTTTTAAATAAATATATATATAATATAGAATAAGGTTTATATAAACATCATATTAAGATTTATATAGTTTTGAAAAAAAACTATATATTAAAAGCCTTTAACCATATTAAAATTACATTGGATTGAGGGAAGAGTCAACAGACAATATTCTAAGCCTAAGTTTAAATCATATTTAAACATAACTTATAAATCTAGGCATATATAATTTTTTAAAAATAAGAAACAAACATAGGTTTAAATCATATTTTATATATATGGTTAGTTTAAACAACTTAACATATAAATTTTATTAGATTTGGTTTATATATGTTTAAAAAAAATTTAAGTGCTTACTTTTTTAGAAAGGGGGCCTGTGTTTATTGCTTGGCTATGAAGGGATTGCTTTTTAAATCTTAATACTTATTAAATAAATCCTAACATGTGTCCCTAAACATTTATATTATCCATGTAAGGGGGCGACCCCATTCATTTATATCTTATAGTTTATAAAAATTATATAAATGAATCTATTTAAAGGTTGTCTTTTATATAAGAGTGGGAGTGGAAAATAAAATGAGATAATATCTCAGGTATAAATATGGAACTCTCAAGTATAAATGGAGAATTAAGAAAAAGGGCTAGTTTATTGGTGGCCCATGTGATGTGTGATAAATATTTATTAAAACATTTGTAGTTAGAGGCACATAAAAGTTTTAAAGTTTTTAGCTTGTAAGAATTCTATAAAATATTTTGTAATATTTCCATAGTTTTAAATGTGTGCAGGGTAAAATCAAGAGTAAATGAAGGGAGGAGACAAAGTTCATGAAAATACAGATTTGAATTTGTTTCATTGGTCTGGTGAAATTACTTGTCCCCTTGGTCTATGTCCTTTAAACCCCTTTAATAAGGGTTATGTGTTTATATATATATATAAATATATATTATAGTTTATAATTTTTATGAACTATATGTTGCTTTTTATTTAAATCCTATAAACTATATAGCTTTTTTTTAAAAGTGTATATATTTATACATTATAAATTATAATAGGTTATTATAATGTGTTAAAATATAACCTCCATAATATTATATAGAATAAGAAATTATGAAATTTCACATTCTGGAAATACACTGCAAGTTTTAGCTTCATTAAAATTGACGGTCAAATGAACATCACGGTAGACGAAACATAAGACAATATGATGGTCATTTAGACGTCAAATTTAAGCTCTTAGATTATAGGAAACTTTCGTTGTATTAAAGTTGATGGTCAAATTACCGTCACAACAGACCAAAAAATAAGCCATTATAACGGTTATTTAGATGTCAAATTTAATCTAGTCATATTTTTGTCTACATTAATTTTTTCAGAAATTTTAAGTTGTTATGCATTCTTAGGGGTCTCTTCTTCACTTCTATATGGTCGAAAATATTTTTTTATATAGATATAAGGTATAATGCAGAGTCCTTTATATTACGGGTTATTATTTTGATGATAGGAGGTTAATTAGTATGCATTGTAATGACAGAATTAGTTATGATCAAATAGTTTCTTTAGATCTATAAAATTTAGATATGATTATATTAAAAGTGTTGATTTTTAATATTGATAAATATGTATCTAACTCTATGGTACATTATATATTATAATGAGGGTGTGTTTTACAGGTTTAGGATAACAATGACATCTAACTATTTCTGTCTTGGCAAAAACCCAGATCGTGAATGAAACCAACTACAACATTTAGGTCAAAACATAATTTATGGTGACAAGGAAACTCTGGATGATTATTTTTGGATCTGAGGTTGCTCCCACTGGTCATCAAGCAACTATAGATAACATGAATGTATTTTTGCGACAAATGCCGAAGGCTCTTTCTATGATTTTGTGTAATGTGAACAATGAGTACCTTCTACACATTCGTAATATCAAACATCTGAAAGAGGTATGGACACAACTAAAATCCATACATGAAATATACTTGGTATATCAAGGAGAGTAATGAGAGTATAATACTTGAAGGAATTCCAAGAAATTATCTATATATTTTTTATGATTTCTTTTCTGCATCTTGTTTTATATCTCAAAGTTTGAATAATTCAAAACTATGGCATGAAAGCTTAGGACATGTTAGTTATCGAAGCTTATGTGAAATGTATAGATATAATCTAGTGAAAGGTTTGCATGTGTTGTCTTCTTCTCTTGAAGTTACTTCATTAAATGCTTCTAAATGATTGTTTTGATTCTGATTTAGTAAATGGTCATGATGATGTTTTGATATTATAGATGTTTCTGAAACTCTTATTTTCCTAGATAAGAAATTAAATTGGGCTCAACCTATGTTAGAAAGTTCAATTCCTATTAAACCTTAAGAAAATGATTAGAATCCATCATATGTACCATGCATTAATTACCTTGTATGAACTTGAGCCATAGAGTATTATAGGGTCTAGGTAGACATAGAAAGTAAAATATAATGTTGATGGTAGTATTAACAAACATAAAGATAGATTTGTTGCTATAGGTTTCACTCAGAAACCTAGTATTGATTATCTTGAGACATTTCTCTATAGCTAAAATGAGTACTGTTAGGGCCTTATTTGTAATTTACTACTCAATTTGGGTGGAAAATTCACCAAATGGATTAAGAAAAATGACATTTTTGAATTTGCAATTTAAAAGAAGAATTTTACATATTTCAACCTAAAGGATTTGAAGAAACTGGTAAAGAATACTATGTTTGTAAGTTGATAAATCCTTGTATGGTTTTAAAATAAACTCTTAGGAGCTTGGTATGCGAAAAATTGTTTTTCCTTCTTTAAAGCTATTAAGTTTTGTTAATTTTTCTTCTAACAATGATATATTCATTAAGTAATAAGGTTTACATATTATCATTATATGTATATATGTTGATAATTTGCTTATGACTGGTGACAATTCTGATTTAATTCATAGGATTAAAGAGAAATTGAAGCAGTACTTTAAAATGAATGAGTTAGGTCTTTTACATCATATTATTTGTATGACTGTATTTCATTCTATTTTTATTTTTCAAAACACAATATGTCAACCATTTTATTAAAAAAAATTCTTATGATTGATTGTAAACCATTTTCTACTTCAATGGAAGTTGGAATAAATATTGACCATAAATCTGCATATGAAAAAGGTTGATCCTATTTTATATACGATGTTAGTTAATAGTTTGATTTATCTAACTATAACTACATCAAATATTTCATATACAATAGGAATTACTTCAAGGTTTATGTAGGAACCTTTTTTAGAGATCATTGGAATCTTGCAAAAAGAATTTTTAGATATTTGAAAGGAACAATCAATTATGGGTTGCATTATAATAAGAATTAAAATGTTATCTTATATAGATTTTGTGATTCTAACCATACTGATGTTGTGTTATAAAATATACTAGATATGTGTTCAAGTTTTTTGCTGTAGGAACCATTAGTTGGAACAAAAAATAAAATCTACAGTATCCATTTCTTTGAATGAGGTAGAGAAGTACAATGGAAGAAGTAAAGAAGCCATGTGTCTGCAACAACTATTGGTATAGATACACATGGAAGATAAAGGAAGTATTCCTCTTCTATGTGGTGGCCAGAGTTGTATTACTCTTGATTAAGAATTTGGTTCAACATCAGAGGATGAAGAACATTGAGATACATATACGCTTCACCTGTGAGAAGGTGCAAAGTGATGAGATAAATCTCAAGTTCATGTTGACTGAAGAGCATGTTGCTGACATCTTCACAAAGTCCCTAAGTGCTACAAAGTTTTGTCACTTTCGTGAAAATATTGAATTGTCAGAGTTGCCATTGAGGGGGAGTGTGCATGACAATGTCACCTCCTAATGGAACTTTTTTTTTGTAAAAATACCTTTGGAGATATGTAAAAGACCTTCGTGCGAGTGTAAAAAAATACCTTCGAGCAAGTGTAAAAAGAACTTTGGGCATGTATATGCTCATCGGTCTTCATTTTTTGGAAAAAATAGAAAACTCTTAAAGGAGGTCTTAAGTGTGTTATTGAGTTTACTAGTAAACATCCAGTACAAGACATATTGTTAAGGAGGTCCTTGGTTGTAAAAGGATCCTATATGCTTGGGTTCAATAAACTTTTATGAGAACCTGTGAGAACATGTAAAACTCACAAATCATACTTAGCCACTGATCATGGGATGATCTTTGGGATTCCAAATCCTTTTGTACCAAAAGATAATTTGAGTATGATGAAGGTTTTATAATTCCTTCAACCGATATGCTAGCCTAAAACCTTTATGGTGTTAAGGATTGTAAATCATATAGTGTACCATGGGCAGGTAATCTATTGGCATATGTTATGTTATTCCACTTAACATTAAGGGGGGTTGTTGAAACATAATGATTAAGTGGTATGGACTAACCCTTAATGTATATGGGTCCATCACTAATATATAGGTTAATATTTAATAATATGAAATATTTATATTTCTATTATTAAATATGCTAACCTAGGTATATACTTTAGGTTAAATATTTAATATCGTGAAATGATTATATTTCTAATATTAAATATTATAAACCTAGGTGTATGTGTCAACCATTTTAGGTTGAAAAGGTGGGTCGGGAGACATATCCGATCACCTTATATAAAAAGGACTTTAGGTCCTCATTTGATATATTCGGGAAATATATCAAAGGTGTGAAAATCAAGTGATTTGGTTTTATCCTTGGTAAATAGGGTTTCAAAGGAGGAGGTGATCTTACTGGATGTAAAATAAGTTCTCTAAAGTAAAATGTTATTTTCGAAGTGGTTTTTACCCTATTGGGGTTTTCCACTATAAATACTATGTCACCTATGTTATTTATTTTCTATAAGTATTTCTTTATTTACTTATGTTATGATGTAATATTTATTTAAATATTTATTGTAACATTATGTAATATGTAAGTTGATTAAATTAGTATTTACTAGAATCCTCAAATTCTAACATATCCACAATTGATGATACCAAATTTAAGGCTGCAGTCTAACTTCATCTAGAAACTGTCCGAATTCCATTGACAACACAATGAACAGGTAACTTGCAGGAATCTGAAGCATACCTTGGATCAAATGATGACATTGATACAAGGTATTTGCTGTTAGATCATGTAAAATAAGTTATGACCAAGGCCAAAAATAAGAAGTTCATCATCTTGAATATCACCAAGAATGGCGCCATTTAGGTGTTGTTTCTGTAAAGAGATGAATGTCCCTCATTTTCAGGTAATCCACTGAAATCGATGTAACAAATGGTGAAATTGTTGTCATAAAAATAATGAATTATCCGGTGTGCAAACATGATTTACATGGAAATGGTGCCATTAAGAGTACACCTTGCCACAAAAATAAATCAATGTGTTCAAATAGTCCCCAACAATGGCGTCAAAATGGTGTTAATTTTACAGAAATCGGTCCCAGTGTTCAACTAATCCCCAGAAACAGTGTCATTCAGGTGTTGGTATCCAAATTGATTCTCCCTTGGAGTCACATATTAGCTATTCATATGATATCCTAAGTGAGAAAACTCAGCAGATTGACAACTCATATTTGGCATTTTTTATCCAGGGTAAGGATTTGGCTGGCTCTTTTTCACTCGGGCATTGGAGAAATACATAGCACCAATTCATACTTTAAGTGATTTATCTACCCCCCACTACTTTAGGACATGTACCTTTCAACCAAGGTGATGAGGACCCGTTCTGTAACCTGTATCGTTGGTGAAGGAAATGAAGAGATCCTTCTTTGCACTATTACTAATGAGAACCTTGAGAAAATATGATCAATGGGTATCACAATTAAACTCTCACGAGTTGTCACTTCTAGAGAGTGTCAGATTAAATTTCCTTAATCAAGGTTCAGGTTACTAAAGATATAAAGGAATCCTTGCTGTCCCCTGCAGTAATTTTGGCAATTAAATTTGTTCATTTGTGGATAAACAACACAAACAATGGGGTACATCCAAAGGAAGTAGGATTACATTTAGCATTATTTAAGGGAAATTCATTTTGTGGGAAGATTAACACAAGATGAAGTTCATTTACACCACACATCTTTGAGAAGCCTTTACAAAAATTAGAAAACTTAACAGAGACGACAATGCTTCAGTAGCATCTTGCCAAAATATTCAATCAACTAGAAGGTGTGCATATCAATGGAGGCCCAGATACACACAGATTTCACATGGAATCTTGAGAATTCAACGACAAAGTGCTCATGTTAAAGACTCAATTAGTCAATGCTTAGACAATACCCCTGGTTTATCATTGCCTAAGATACACTCATAGGTTTACAAACAATCTTTATAAGCATAGTGGTGGTAAAATGATTTTAATTTTTTCATTTCATTATAGGATGAATGGTCTTCTCATAATGAAATTTAAAATGCCAAAATAATAACACATGGATGAGATCTTGTGTGACACATAGGTATTTTAACATAAGATTGCAACAGAAACATCAAAACCATTTGAAAGACATTCTGAAATAAACAGCAAAGACACAATTTTGCCCAAGATCAACACAGATTAATTTGAGCTTATTCATTAGATTCTATCAGCAAGGGAAAGTTTAGGCTTGAATGAATCTTAAAGCTTGTCAATTAGAAGTACACTTGCAACCACTATTGACACGATCAATCCAAAATGTGGGAAGATATGTAACTATTGGTCTTCTCAGACAAGGTCTCTCAGGTTTTTATCGGCTTATTTCTCAAATCTTTCTTGTATTACTAATTAACCTCCATGTGACCTTTTGACAAGAGTATTCTCATTGTATTTTTATACATTCACTTGCTCACTCATCCCTAAATTTTCCCCCCAAAAGAGAAGAATCTATTGTAGGAATCCTTTGCTTTGTTAAAAGTTTGAACCCAGAAAGTGATGTTTAACAAATTTACACCAGAAACTATTAGTGATGGTGTGAAAAATCAGGAACTGATCACATTCTCAGATGGTCAACCATGATTGAGATGCACATGGGAAGAGTTACCAGTATTGATCAGGTCCATCATGATTAGCCAATTTAGTGCAATTGCAACTGACCAAGTGTAGCATCATTGGTGAGGTGGAAGTCCATATTAATTCTTGGCGATAAAAATGAGAACTACATGGACACCTTAAATAACGAGAATAGATTCAAAAGCGCGTAAGAAATGATTTGCTCGTCATATACATTACATTAAGGTGAAGAATTTCTCACTATTGAGGTTCCTCACATGGATTATTGTTACATCACCTACGACTTACCGAGTTCTAAGTTGAGAAATCATCTGGTCAATAGAGGAATCATTTTAAAAATCAATTCCACATGTTTACTGTGGTGCATGATGCAAAGACCTCCTTAGCTTGGGTGTAGAAATCCATAGTAACCATAAGAACAATGGGATTCACAAATGGTTAGGAAGCATTACCAAAATCTTCATTTAAAAGGGCTGCTAAGTCACAAATTTAGTGTCCACTCTAGGCCGGAATGACAAAATTGTGTATGTCCATGATGAGTTGAATGAACGAGACTTCAAAGCTGAGTTCGAAGGTATTGATTCAAAAATTCGCATTAATGCTATTCTAATAAGCCACTAGGCCTAAGAAACATTAGGCTTTTAGATTTGAAATGTATCACATTTAATAAGAGATGAAAGTTAGAAGAAGCCTGCAGCGCTGTCATATAACTTGTGAAAACATTTGATTCTGGTGCCCAAAAGTGGAGACCCTAAACAAGTGTGGACTCATCATGTGGCTCAACGTGGAAAAATTGTTGAAAGTGATTAAGGATCAATGTAAGGTGCTACATGCCTAGGGTCTAAGAAAAGTATAAGTATGGGAAGATCCAGTGGAAAACACAACCTATCTGTTTAATGCTCTTTCAAAATTCAAGTACAGGTGCAAGTCCCAAAATAGGCATGGGCCTTCCATGTGTCCCATGCCTTAGAAAGATGCTTGAAAATTTTGAGTAAAGAGAGCAACTAGTGGAAGCCTCCACGTGTCTTCTTGGCACAACTGCGAAGGTAGGACCCAAAGGAATATCCTGAAATAACTGCAGGCCCTCTACTTGTCCATTGTTTGACAAAGCTACACCAGCCGCTTAAAGAAAAGTCTAAGTATGGGTAGGGCCAGCGGAAACCTCCATGTGTCTCCTTGGTGCAACTTTTAAAGTCAAACCAAGAGGTAACTTTTCATATGAGCACATGCCCTCCACATGGACAAGATTTGAGTTAAAGTCGGCCTGAGAGTCTAAAAAGTCCCCAGCGACCCACCTCTCTACATCTAACTTTTTATGTGGGCCCCAGTAGAGTTGTGGATTATTTCATAACTTTGTTCCCTCGTATAAAAAGGTAAAAAACTGCAAAATGCTCCGGTTACCCGCCTCCCCACTTGTAACTTGAAAAAATGCCACGTGTTCTTCTTTAGGGTCAAAGTAAGACCTTTTCCTTACCACTTCATATTTTTCGAATAGCCAATGAGATACTATAAGGGCCGTAGGACCAATTTGTGATTTTTTACAAATATGAAAAAAGTGAGAAGTTTCACCAAAAACATCCACTGGGCCTCATTCAATCAGAAAGGAACATGTTTCCATGGATGATGGGACAAAAATTGATATGGAAAACATGTATGTCGAAAAATAGAAGGAAGGAGAAAACCCAAATTCATGCCAAAATTAGAAATTCTGTCTCACGGGCAGAGAAATGGAAAACAATATCTGGACTCAATGTGATCCTCGACCAAACGAAACAACTGACCATGGAAACCAAATGAGGGATATAACTTTCACGCATCATTACAGGGAGTCAGAGAAAACTTCAAACCATGTAGACTGAGACGTTATTTTGAACAAATAGAGGGAGATTAAATTGAGCACCAAAAGACTCCAACTCTCGTACTCCACATAGTCTTCAACACAAAGAAAAACACTTGATTTACCACCTAAACTATAGGTATCATTACATGTCTTTCAAAAATTTATAGGACATGTTAACCTCCCCCACTCCCATGGGAGAGATATCTAGCTTCTATGCAAAAGAATAAGCGAGGGGTAATAACAAGCACATCACATACAAGAGAAAACCCATGAACCAAAAATCAAAACAAATTACAAATAAAGACAAATAAGAGAGCACCAAATTCATCCTAAACAAGGGAAAGAGTAGATGAGACATCCAAAAGTGTCCTAAAGTGTTTTCTAACCATAGGATGCATACTTACAAAATATTCAAAATCCTCCTTATCCCTCTATAACAATCACTCCTCTTTATTACTCCACCCATTCACCTAAATTATTCCTTCAGGATTATTTTCAAACCCACTTGGTCTCTTCTTCAAACAAGGGGAATGGGGTTCAAACCATATGAACCACCTTCTCCACCTCAAACCATCTCAGGAGAAAATGAGAAACCAACAAGGATTTCCCATCAAGCCATGAGGTTTAAGAGTGAAAATACCTCCCTCTTCCCCAATAAAACTCCCAAATCCATAAATCCATATGATGGATGGAGAAAAAACAAAAGAACACAACCAACCTTTCGTGCAAAACATACAAAACAAGACCATACTTTCAACAAATGCAATCCACAGTTTAACATGAAAAAAAACACACAAGGGATCAAGGGTAGTACCTCCAAAAATATTTGTAATCTCTAAGATTCTCCAAATCCTTTTCCAAGTAAGAGCTCCAATTCCAAAATCATTCCAAGAACAAAAATAAAAATCCAAAATTCCTCTTTCTCACACATAAGGCAGTGTTCGAAGAAAACCAAAAAATCTTAATAAAAAATTATGGGGTGACATGTGTCACCCCTCTCTTATCTCCAAACTAAGATTCCCAAAAAAAAGGAAGAAAGGATAAAGCTTCATTTTAGAATTACACCCCCCTCGAATTACCCAAAAAGAAAGTAAAACAAATCCATGCAACTTTTCACAATACATGACTCCCAACCATTCTTACATTAATGGTGATAAGAGAGAGGTCAAATGGGAGAGAAACCCCCTTTGGCCTTGAAATTAATTCCCCCTACCTAATGGGTTGGTTCCAAGGGCTTATTTTCATGCTAAGTGAAATCCCAGATCTAAAGGGAGTCTCTAAAAATTCCAAAAATAACAAAATTTAGGGTTTGAAACTTTTGGAAACGTTAGTGGAAAATTTGGTGCCAACTCAATGGTTCTCATGTGACACCAATCCTCATTAATTAAAAAAACACTAAGAAAATACATCCCTAATGCAATTCGGAACAATTAGTGTTTGAAGAAAACCAAATAGTCTTCATCAAAAATGATTGGGTGACATGTGTCACCCCTCTCTTCTCTCCAAACTAAGATTCCAAAAAAAAAGGAAGAAAGGATAAAGCTTCATTTTATAATTACCTTCTCAAATTACCCAAAAATAAAGTAAAACAAATCCATGTAAATTTTCACAATACACAACTCCCAACAATTCTTACATTAATGGTGATACGATAGAGGTCAAATGGGAGAGAAACCCCCTTTGGCCTTGAAATTAATTCCCCCTACCTAATGGGTAGGTTCCAAGGGCTTATTTTCATGCTAAGTGAACTCCCAAATCTAAAAAGAGTCTCTAAAAATGCCAAAAATAACCTAATTTAGGGTTTGACACTTTTGGAAACATTAGTGCAAAATGTGGGGCCAACTCAATGGTGCCCATGTGACACCAATCCTCATTAAGTAAACAAACACTAGGAAAATACATCCCTAATGAAACTGGGAACAATTAGGTTCCCCAACGTAGCTTCTAACAATAATAAAACAACTAATCACAATTAATTTTACTAAATATACAACATTATCAAATAAGGGTCACTCATGGTGCCCAACAACACATGCAACCAAATAAGATTTCACACAGCTAAAATGGATAAGACTCAGCCCCGTGGTATGCTTGTACACACTCGATTACTACCCTAAAACCCTTATTATCCCGTGCCTTGTAACCTGTGTATTCATTGAAAACATTAAACACATATGTCTAATAAAATTATAAATCAACTACTTAGTAAACCCATTGAAGTATAAACATGTTAACTATGCTAACACATCTTCAACAAGGAATAGTAATAAAGTAACATACACAATTCCACATAAATCCATCATGTGTCAGTCATTGCAATAACATATAACGACATATATCCATTATATCATATGATCACATAAATTAACTAAATAAGCCATAACATCAAGATGTGCAACAAAACCATTTGTCTATCATATATCTAATAAGATCAATAATTTCGTAACATATTAGTATCCAAAGAATATATTGAAATGAACTAATAAACTAATCAATGCTAAAATGGCGCTACATGCCAAAAACATCATACATGTCCATGAATGATCAAATTTCATAACATAGTATCCAAATGTGCCATAATCTAAGTTAAATCATCAAAATGAGTATAGAGTTAGCATATAAATGAAACTAGAAAATGTGGGCACTACAAAAGTTTTAAGTGGTGAATCATGAGTGGGAAACTTGAAATGCCCAAAAAATCACAAGAAAAATTCACGTTAAACCCTGATTGGAAAACAAGTATAATTATGGAAAAAAAAAAATGATAAGGCATTAGCCAACATTTAATTATATCCCGATTATAAAATTTCAAACAATTACATGATAGTCATAATTAAAATAATGACTAATATTTTTGACCCAATTTCAAAATGATGTTACGATTTATTTCTTTCTCTTACTAGACTCCAATATTTTATTTAAATAATCCTCGTTTCGCTTTTCATTACTTAACTCCATTAATCCCATTTGAATTTGTTATTTAAATTCCCATAATCAAATTTAAATTAATTTAGGCAAGGATAATAATCTTGTAGTGTTGAAGACATGCACATTATTGTTCATTATTCCAAGACGAAAAGGTGCAAAACTTAGTCTAACACCTTAGGCCCCATTTAACATTAGACACACCTCCTTTTATTTATTTCATTCCCACTTAAATACCCCATCACTTAAGTTATGTAGGCTTCATCCTACACCATTGAATCTAATCTTTCGTAGCCCTTGGATTTAGGTATGGAAAAGGTAACCCTAGATATCCTTATGGGTTCTCATAAATTCCTTTTCTGAACATAATCTCTCATTTGCTTTTTTTTCACTTGCATGTTAAGGAAGAAGGAAAGAAGATGTAGCAATGGAAGGAAGCTCAAGCTCTTAGGTGGTTTCAGATAAGAAGAGGAGTTAGTTTTAACATCTCTCTCCTAGAGTTTGATCTATTTCTAATTGTTATTAACATTTCATTTGCAAGGAAAATACCCAAATTGGGTTGTGGCTACTTGCCCAATTAATTTTTATGTATTTGAGGTTTTTTGTGTTGCAAACCTGAAAATATACACCTTGTATAAAATTCATTTAAATTGGTATAAATATACGATTACATACATATATTATTACATACATATATACGTCTTATTTTTATTTTATAGTCTCTTACACATGATTCATTCTGAAATAACTAGAAGAATATACATATATACGCATAGACCTATTATTATTACTTTTATTTGTTTATTTTTTTTCATTTAAAAAAACCCAAAAAAGTTGAGGGTACATATATATATAATATATATATCCTTTTTTTTATAAAATCGTCCATAAAAACGAAGAAGAAGAAATAAACCCGGGGATGAAGATAATACGAAGGCCACATTTTAAGGCATTGTCGACTATGGTGTGCATTGACTGCATGGAAATTGTTTAGAGTGGCCGCCACATTAATAAGGGAAAGGAAAATGTTTTTATTGGCATGGGGATTTAAATTGTTGGGTATGGCTGAGGCGCCCACTCCCCTCCCCACTCACAAACCAAATCCACATAGGCCGCGGCCCATAAGCAATAAACCCACTGTCTTTTATTTAAAGTTTATAAAATAATTCACCCAACAATGGGTTGCAGTTAGTATAAATACATTATTATTATATTTAGGATGTATACAAATATTAATATTTAGTAATAATAATTATATTTCACTATTGTAGAATATGAAAAGAATGATATATATAAAACATATTTTAAGTATATTAATATTGTCAAGTAATGTATATTAGTTATATTTCCTTTTCTTTTATTTAAAAAGAAGAGCTTGCAACTAGTGTAGAAGAGTACATTTTGGCAATTATAAATTTATAAGGGTATTAGTTTACACACACTGGATAGATAAAGTATTGCCCAAAATTTGTGTGGAATTTAATAGTTTTCATTTCTAATATAAAGGGTATGTATATAAAAAACAATTTCCTTTACAACCAATTGACTTTTGGATATAAAATTTGTCCAATATTTCTTCTTAAAAAATCATTGAAATATGAGAAACACAAGGAATAATTAAATTAAAAAAATTGTTTCTATTAACACAAATTGCCAAATACAAGAGGATCACTTGCATTTTCACCCAATAACATTTATCATATCAAAACAAATTTACCACAACTTACCAAGAAATATTATATTTGAGATATCTTATTCTTGTTATTACAAAACCATTTCAAGGTTCACATCTCATACGAAGTAATGCAATTAATAAAAATCCCATTTACAAGAACAATCCAACAAACATAAGGTTATATCCAAAGTAGTATTGGTAAAATTTACAAGTTGTAAAACCATAATAGATGAAATTTCAACTCCAAATTCCCTTTACCAACAAGATCGCTTCTTCTATTGAGCTCCACCATTTCATCAAGAGACAAACACACAAATAAATGGGGGAGTATGCATTGCTCTCCACCCAACTGAATATCTAATGATGGAAAGAAGCCTTCTTCCTCATTGGCCTGTGAGCCCCAACAAGGAAGCAATGAGGTTTATTTAGACAACCATTGTCAACTCAAAAATGGATTTCACATACACATGTAATCAAGAAATTTGATGCAATAACACAATACCAATTTTACAACAAAACCAACAAATATCCAAACACAAAGGCTTCATACTAAATCCAAGGAGGAGAAATGAACATGGGGGTTTTTCTTATGCCGCCCAAGGGCTTGGGTGTTCACATAAGAGGCTCCAAAAGTTCCATCACAATACACATAACAACTCTTATGCCTCCCTCCAAGAAGATACACCACTCTTATGCCTCCCTCAAGAAATCAACCCACTCGTATGCCTCCCTGACTCTTATGCCTACCTCGAGGAAATAACAAGATAAACACAAGTCATATTTATCAAAAAGGTGGACATAACATTTCTCTTATGCCTCCCATAAGTTTTACCCCCATTTCAATATATCCCACAACCTAAGGATAAAATCTATTTCCCACAATCATAAGCAATACAACAACCATCATCCACACATATGAGTACAAAAATATAGCAAGGTAAAAACAAGGTTGAAGATATACCTTATAAATGAATATGATAAAAAAAATACAAGTTCAAAGCCTCCCAAAATCCTAAGAAAGCAACATCCATTCCAAGCTCAAATCACCATTCTCAAGCAAGCTCTCCGAAAATTACAAACATCTCCAAAAAAATGAAAAAGTAACCCACAAATCCTCAAACAAAATGAAATAAATATAGAAGAGGGAAAGAGAGGTTATGTAGATCCATGTATAATTCCCCATCATCTCTCCTCCAACCTACATCACCTAGGTCAAACGCATACCCTAAATCATAATAAATTGGTAGTTGAGGAACTGACCACCCTCTTACATACTCAACCTAATGCAGACCCCAAAAGGACACAAATAAATACCGTTGTAAGAAAGTGTAAATAATTTCTCTTTTCACCCATTAAAACACAAAATACAAGCTAAAATAAGTGCCTCACATCATACACCTAGTGGGTTGGTCACCTTAAGAGGTGTGGGACAAGCTAAACTTGTCCCCCAAGTCACTAAAATGGCCTAAAAGGTTAGAATCTGAATTTCACTTGACAGATAGATTACAAACTACTCCAAAATAAAATAAAATTCATTGTTATCCAAAAAAGATTAAGGCTAGCCAACTCACATTTATTTTTTTCTCTTTAGTCACCTCCCAATTAGCACAAGCTAAAAAATTCTACAATTAACTTAAGAGTGGTGATAAACAAAATAATAAAAGTGACTCCACATACTAATAAAATATAGTAATCACAATTAAAAAAAATCATCAAGACAAAATAACAAATATTCCCAATGTCACATTTGACATCACCCCCCCCCACAAATGGGACCTCCCAAAATACTACAACAACATATAACATATGAATACATGAGTTGTCATGGTGACCTGTTGCCAATAGCCCACATTCCTTTGTTGTTGGTCTCTTATCTCCCATAGTTTTTTGTGCTATAGTTTCCTGCAAAATTAAACAATACCTTTATGGCCTCATGGCCATATTAATGACATCGACAACATAAAACACATACATGTATACATAACAATTTACATAATCGAATCATAACTAATCCAATGTTAGAATCAAGTAACTCACAGATTGTTTAATTTTCTAACATTTTGATTCTACCAATACATTAATTTTCACTAAGATCATACATCAACAATCATCTAGAAATATACATAAATCACGTCCAATATGTCAATACAGTAGTAGTAGTTAGACAATCGAATATTGATATATGAATCAAGCATAAACAATTCATCGCAATAGTCACATCATGTCACAAGTCTAATGCATTTGTATTGTCTATCAAATAAGTAAAACAAGTGTATCAATGCCCATCTAGCAATGTCTAATATTTAATACAATATTAAGGTCTAAGGATCCAATAAAGAGTGAGTAGAGATATAACAAAAAAGTAACGACATAAAAATCAGTCTGTAATAAGGAAACCATTCTAGATCATCATCATATCCTTAAACTCCCATCAAGTTACACAATACAACCATCCAGTAAAAATAATAATAAAAATTGGTAATCATGACATCCCACACATATTATTAATATGATAATTAGAATAGAGAAACAAGATTTAATTTTAAAATCAATTTGAAATTGATAACACCATTCAAATAGTGTTGAAGCGGAGTGGGAATTAAAAAACTGAAATTTAGAATGGGTAATATCTTGGCACGGAGAAATAGGACGCAATAGGGGAAGAAAGATCCTTATCTTGGGATGAATTTTTATTCCCAAAACAAAATGTGTTCATCATTCCTCTATCCCCTTCCTGGAAGGATGTGATTCTAGTGCTCTATGTTCCAGATGAGGTGGTAGCCAGAGAATAGGAACGATACACATTTTACCTCTCTTATAGGTTTTCTTGCTTAAGACCCGATATTGATTTTTTTAGAGCTTGTGCTAGGAGAAAGTGGATGTAATAAGGCTTCCTGGATGTTTTCACCCTTTGCAATAGATAGTTTATTATTTGTTTTCCTATTGGCATAATATATTTTGAAGGTTTTATAGAGGGCCTTGGTTTTATGGTAAATATGTCATTTCTATCTTTAGATGGTTATCATGCCTAGTTTCCTTCCGTTTTACATATCTGAGTAAGGTTGCAGGCTTTAACTCTTGAGTATTGGTAGTTGGATGTGTTTGTGGAAATTTCCATATCCTTGACCAATGTATTTGTTGTGGATCCTACAACTTTGGTTTTCTCCAACCTTATGTTAGCAAGATTCTACGTTAATGCATCCCAAGATAAAAAAACTTCCCTCCTCTATCCTTATTTCTTCTAGATACAGAGTGTGGGAAAAAATATTGGATTATGAACCTTCCCTAATTTTCTATGTCAAGTGTAAGACCTCAGGCGACAATGGTGGGTATTGCACGGAACCCATTCGTGAATGGAGAAGGAAAGAGGTTACTCTTCCAAGCTCATAGTGTGGAAATCATGAGGAGATTAGAGCTAAGTATGATGTTGATTTATTTTCAGGTCAATCGTTTTCCCCCTTTTTGGTGGAATCCACTAGAAGCACATCTTTGAAAACTATACATGATCCCTGCTTTATGGCAAGACAAAAAAGATGTGTTGGGCATGGTGTAACCCTTTCTCACAAAACAATTGTTCTAGTGGATGAAGTTAATATGAGTATGACTAGTTTGGATGAGAGTGTTACGAATGACGCATAACAGTTGTTACCCAGGCCCCTATTGGAGGGTGTGGAGTTTTTGGCTAAGGGGAGGATTGACGATAATGTCCATGCCTTTTACTTGAAGAATGGAGGTATCTTATGAGATGAGGACACAGTTCCCCTTCCTGTCTTGGACATGTGTTCATCCCCAGTGCTGAATTTGGAAGGAGGTAGCATAAAAAAATATGGTGCTTAAGGGAAAAGTTTGTACTTCAGGAGAATAGGAGGTGTATGTATAAGGAACGATAACCAGATCGTACCAAGCCAAGAACACATATGTTGATCAAACACTAATATTAATAAGATGAAAGCAATTCGCCACAATAACTTTACATAAAACCTTTGCAAACAAATGAGCAGCAATATCATTTATTATTATAGAACTCAACAAAATATAATGAGAATGGACCTTGCTTATATATATTTATGAGAGAAATAGACATCAAAGATTTAGTAAATACCATAGATCAAGGAAAAAACTATACCTAACAACTAGATAATATCCCTCTAATATCTAAATAAATAAAAGGAAATATCCACACACAACATTGGGTGAGGATAAATACAGTAAAGGCAAATAAAGTACCTAGGTGAACATGAGCTAAGGTAAATACCTACTCTAATAGTATGCTACTCTTAATTAAGTTCTAGCCTTTGGCTCTGCTGTGGAGGACATATAATTTGAAGGAGAAAGGTGGAAGTTAGAAGTAGAATGTTTTAAATAGATATTTTTAAAATATGGGAGGGATGATGATCAGTTTTCCAATGGTGAGTTTGAGGCGATTTTAGTAAATACCTATAAAAAATTCATCACATAGCCTCCAAAAAAATCTCTCTCCCAAGTTGACTTTGACTCTCTCAAGATCCTCAATGTTTATAAGGGCGAGGGTTGTAAAGAGTATCTAAAATCAACATATAGAAGAGGGTTGTTGGATGCTTTTAAATATTGGTCGAATATCTTATGTTCAAGAAGATATAACCTCAAGCATTCAGTTCCACATAGTGATAGAATCCCGAGAAAAAAGTATAAAGGTTCTGTGGATTTTATACCTTATTAAGTGTTAATGTGTTTGCCCGGTGGCATTGTTTTCTTGTACACCACATTTTTTTTGTTTTTACCCACATGTTGGGTTGGGTTTCTATCTGTTATAGTTTTGTTGTTTTCGTGTTTCTGCGGTGTTTCAACAATTACTTTGTTTTGTTTCATGTGTGTTCTATTTTGTCGTTTTTGTTATATCTGGGTTTTCAGACCCTTTTTTTGGTTATACGAAGGAAGCATCCTTGTTTAAAAATATATTATCCTTAAATTAAAAATAATATCAACATTTTTACGTTGAAGAAAAAGTAAATTTAAAAGAGTGAACTATTAGTGAGTTACATGTTGTAATAGTTATTAATATATTATTATTTTCTTGAAAAATGATTTGCGAGCTATTTGAAGGGAAGATAAATATTATTAAAATTTCAAAAGTAATAATATAAACAATTTATCTTGAAGAAAAGATAAATTTAAAAAAATTATTTATTAGTGTAGAATTTAAGAAATAATCTTATACTTCAATATCAAGTTATATGTTATTATTATAATTAGTATACTAATTTCAATATTTATTATTATTGAAAAGATATGAAATATGATAATATATATATTTACATATATGTATATGTATCAACGTATATGTATGTATTTGTATATATTTGTTTATGTACATATATATTTATAAATGCGTTTATAAGATATATGATGTTGGGATAGTTTATTAAATTATATAAATAGTTAAAATGTTATAAAATATTGAGTTTGTTAGTTAGATGATATAACAAAAATTCAAATACCCGTGTTATTAAAGAAGAAACTTACTACTCCATACGATTTATTCCAATCATACCTTATGAGTCCAAAAACCAAAATTAGTTTATAAATTTATTTATTTATTTTTGCTCGTTTCATTTTTCTTCATATTTTGGATGTGAAAATAATGTAGTTCGTTTTATAATGGGATTTATGTAAACCTGCAGTTAAAGAGAAGATTTATAGGAATGGGGAATAGATGGATGTGGATAGATACCTAAACTTGTATTTTTTTCTCATCGTTTTGATATAATTATTCGAGGTATGATTTGGGAAAAAATATTGATATATGAAAATATGTACAAAATAGATAAAACTAAGTGTGTGTAATATTTATTGAATGCATGTATTTTATATTAATAAATTTATTTAGGTTTAATACGAGACTTAGGGTTTTTCAATTGGTTTACGAGTTCCTACAAAAACAACAGTACATTGAATTCTTATTTGTTTAATAAAAAAATGTGTATTTAGAAATAATTATAATTTATCTTTATTTACTATATATCCTAGATTATGATGCCCATAAAGTTTTGAGATAAGTTAATTTTTTGAAAAACGATATGGCCTTAGAACACTTTGTTATATGAATAATGACAAGATAATGTCATGAAACAATGTTAGCATATATAATCAATAGATGGCATTACAAATAGTAAATAATACAAAACAATAATTAATAGAGGTTTAAGATGCTAAAACATTTGTACATTAAATATGGACAACCTTGCTTGGAGTGATGATTTTCAACATAAAATATGCTGAAAAATACTTCCATTTTATTGTATATGCATGAAATCCTTTGGAGGAATTTTAAAAATCAAACATACTGCTAATTTATCATTTCTAATTGAATCTATGTTTTATATAAAATGTGTACATTCAAAAAATATATGATATATTCTTATGTGCTATGAATTACATATCTACTAAAATTTTACACAACATCCATGTATTCGAAATACAAGACAACTTACATGAGTGGATATGGAACGCGACTATGAAGATATTCTCATCTGTGTAGAACGAAATACAATGTGTAGAGAGAGTGCGTGCCTATGTAAGAAAATAGGAAGAAGTGTTTTTAGGTAAGATGTTAAATTTTAAAAAAAAAAAAATTGAAATAAAAAAATATATGTGTGGAAGTACTAATAATGGATTATTAAATTTTGCATGTATAATGCTCTATGGCCATTAAATCTTGAGGGATCAAACTTATATCAAGACTTAGATATAAGAGATAAAAACTTTGATCCTGTGAGAAATGTTGATAGATTAAATACACACAATCGCAATCAAGTACATTGAAAGTATGCAACTAAGAGTTCTGAAACTTATCGTCAAACAGTGATGCAGATTACAAACATTGAAAGCTCAGATGAAATGGCAGCAATAGCATATAGGAGACTTCTAACTGAAAAAATTGTTGAAAGATGCATTAGCACTGATCCGGAGGATTTTTCACTATGAAAATTTTCCCTAAACTTCCCTAAAATTGGACCATGCTGAAGGGATTATTGAGACCTTTCCGACGGTATGCTGAACTCCAGAAACGGATTTCGTATGCAAATTCTATCGCCGGTTGAAGATGAGCCTCCAATCGGGTCAACTCTGGTCAATAGGTCAACCAGTGGACCAATGACAAGGTGACATGTGGCAGTTGGTGATGAGGAAAAATTGATGGTACTGTAATGTTTCAAAATCAGTTCCATGGTATAGAGCTCATCGCAAGCTTTCCAACGCATTTTGAACGGACCAAATCTTAGTTCGTATGCGAAAGATATGTATAGTCAATGTTGCGGTCAAATGATGACGTCTCACACTCTAATGTGGACAAATGGTGTATTATGTGCGTGACACTTGGCAGGTTTGTAGTGGATTTATATTTAAAAATAATAATTGTAAAAATCCATTTAATCCATTCCATGCGAATAAATTCAAATCCCATGGTATAAGGAGGATTTTGTGGCCAAAAAAGTTATTTTAAGGCTTATCTTATCTCTATCCCACCAAACGTGGGGTCAATGGCTAAATTGGGCTCCTAAACCTATGAAAGGGGGATTTGAACCCTTTCCAAAATAGTAATCAGCCTTACCAAGCCGCCACTTTGTAGCAAGTGATAGAGAAGGAGATCACATCTATTTAAAGGGAAGCTTTTGGTAGGTTGGAAAGGGGGACAGCGAAGGACCAGTTTGCAGAGATCACAATTTTTGAGGCACTTATGGTCCGAATTAGGACTTAGTGTAAAAAAAAAAGTTGTTCAAAATTCTGAGATATTTCCAGAAAGGTATTGTTTGTTGCATGAAGTGCTATAGATGTTTCTGTGTAGGAGTTTTTCCATCGCAGTTTCACAAAACAGGCACGAGGGGCACGCAGAGATCTGTATTTTGCATCCACTTCTGATCCGAATCAGACCATGAAGTAAAAAGGGAAGTTTTTAATAATTTCCTAAAGTTTCCATAAATGTAAACCTTATTTGTATATGTCTTGTGTATTTCAAGTTGTAGATGTTTTTTGAACGTATTTGCACAGGGAACAAACAGACGAAATACTGTAGGAGCCACGGATGAACTTGGGAATGATTATGGTAAATTGTAGAACTCCTTGAGGTTTGAATCAGATCATTTGCAGGTATAAAGGTCTGTTAAGTCAAGATTGAAGGGATATTATACTTCATTGGACGTTTAATGGATCGATTCACTTTTTGTGAATTCGGAGATGTAGCCTTCGGGTGAACTCCGTTATCAATTTCTTGTTTTGTGGATTTGTGCATTTCAGTTTTTAAAATATTTTTATCTGTTGAAATTCATCATTGGATTAATTTTATTAATTGATAAAATAAGTATAAAACTGGAGTAAATGGATTGAAGGAACTTTCAGTATCCATAACCCACAACAAGATTTGAATACACTTATCATCTTAGATTCAAATGTCAGTTTGAGTGTATGATTAAAAATCAACTGTGAAGTAAAATGGATTTGTATTAGATTCAAGAGATTCACTTAAAGTTGAAAAATCAGATTAATTGGTCTTTTTGGAAGAGTTGAGGATTTGGGTTTCAAGACACCTAAAAATTGGATCAAATTAACTCAAGATCAATGTTGAGTCTGTAAATTTCAAAATCTGGAAATTTTCTAAGTACTTCAAAAAAAATTAAGTACCATTTTCAGATCAAGTTGGTATCAGAGCTGGTTTAGCTTTTGATTTGCATCAGTTGATTTGGTTTAGTTTCGTTTTTACATTTTGGGCTTGATATTTCATTTGCAGTGTGCAGAGTTTGGAGGAATAGGTGTGCAGGAATCATGGGTAAGATGTCCAATAAGACCAAGTTTGAAGAACTGGAAGCATGCAATCATCAAATTCAGGAAGAGAATGCCTTCCTGAGATGTCAGGTATTGGCTCTTGAAGAGAAACTTGACACATTGAGAAAAGAGCTAGAATCTAAGGATGAGCTCTTGATGGTGTTGCAAATTGATGGACCTAACAAGGTACCAGTTATTGTTGATGCCTCCACTATGACAGATGAGTGCACAGTAACTATGACAACACTTAATTCCTCACCCAAAGCTAATTTGGATTCTACTATAGTGCCCGGTGAATTTGAAAAGCACACTAAAGGTATAGGATCTAAAATTTTGAATAACATGGGTTTTAATGGAATTAACCTTGGTAAGAATAACCAAGGTATAACTAACCCAATCTTGGTTGAGGAGACACCTTGTTATGCAGGACTGGGATATGCTAGAGCAGGGGAAATGGAAATTGGAGAGAACTCCAAGACCATTGGAAGAAGAAAAGCTTCTAACAGAAAAGATTCATCCCCGCTAGCATCAGGTGGTTCATCCTCATCAGGAGGATCTGGTAATAATTCACCACGGAGAGGTATAGAAATCCCCCCACCTTCAGTTTACCATTGCTCAAAAATGAAAGGTAAACAAATTGAACCCTTATCTACACTGGAAAAATTTGGCTATAATTTTCAAGCTATGTTGAATAGTTATCCGTGCACATTCTTTGGTTTGTCTAATCATTGTGTGGTCAAGTGTAGGAAGTATAAATCCCATAATGCCCTGTTCTACGTTACACCTGTTCATCCTGTGGCGATCGAGTGCTAAGTATGGAGTGTCGTTGTGCCTTCGTCGACCTCGATTGTTGACCATTATGACTATAATTGATAATTATTTTACAAGCTGTAAACTAATAATAATGATAATAATAATAATAATGACATTATGATTGTATTATCGATCAACGATTGTATTTTATTATTACCTTATTTATATCGATTGTTATCGATATCATCCTCTGTTATTGTTAAACTATCCTTTTGATTTGTTTGTCACTTCCGCTGATCGAGCCCCGTTGCGCAAATGAGGAAGAGTATGTTTTGTGGTGGCACCACGGTTTAGGAGTGGCGTTCGCGTAAATATTTCATTTAATTACTCAATCCCGTTCTCCTCTTGGGTCGACCGATCCCACAATCTTAGAATTGTTTTAAATTATTAATTTTAAATATAGATTCTTATGTCCCCAACCTACCTTGTCTCTCCCTTTTCGATCTCCTTGTGTACCAAGTTTGGCGTGGGAAGGAAAGGTTAATGATGTTTTTTTTTACCTTGTTTCCTTGGTCGGCTGGAGGTGGGTGGCTTTAATGGCCACCTGCCATTGCATTAAAAAACCCCCCCTGCACCTTCTTGGCATGTTCAACTCCTGGTTGGTGGCCACACCTGCCCATTTATTAAATTGTTGACTTGCAATCTGGTGTCACGTGGTCTACCTATTTTTTCTGCCCAAAACCATGAATGCTTGTTTGCGCTCCATCAAATGCTACAACAGATGAATTGCTACAGCGTGTTCTGGATAGTGGATTCATTGATGGTGAAATGAAGGTCTGTCACCCTGATGTTGCGTGGATGGGTGTGGATTCTCCAAATCGTGTTGTATAGGCAATTTCAGTGGAGCGTAGAACTGAAATCCTCCTAGGAAAGTGCCGTGAGGAAGTGTTTGGCTATATGCAGCAGCTACAGGGCAGAGAAGTAAACTTATCTCAGAAAATCAGTAGCCTCCAGGGAGAGTTAAGTGCGACAGCTGCCGCAGGTCGATCCCAAGGAACCGTTCGTGTTGATCTTGATGTTCTGGTTACACGTGACCACAGTCATGGTCAGTTGTTGCAAAATCTTGCAGCTGTAGTAGAAGCCTTTTTGAGCACTCCAACAAGCAGGTGGTCCAACTTCGTTGTTATTTTTTCAGCTTCGACTGCATCCTCAAATTCAAGATTCTCCTTCAAGATATTCCTGCCAAAATCGACTATGTGACGGTGAGAATGCTCCATTCAACAAACGTTACAATGTTCAGTCACGGATAAAAATTAATTTAGACTTACGATTCTACATGCAACTTGAATTATTTATAGAATCCAATGGTGTGTTGTGTTTTTTTTTTTTGGTTGAAGATGCACTATTTAAAAGGTAGATCTGGATAAAGGAAGAGGTTAAGTTTAAATTTGATCAGCAAGCATGAAGACATTGAACAATTTTCGGAAAGCCTGCAATCTCTTTCAACCAGGCATGGTCGATTTCCACATAAACTTGATTTTAACTTTTCCTCCGCATCTAAAACACAACCCAATATTAATATGAGAGGACTCTGTCAACAGGCTTTCCTGAAAGAAACCCTCAATATTTTACATATGCCAGACAGTAAAATAGATTCTACTACATATGTTTCTCTCTTGAAGGTTTGCATTCACAAAAAGGAATTATTACATGGCAAATGAATCCACGCTCACATGACTCAGACGAGTATTATAAAAGACAGGCTTGTGGAAAATACGTTGATAAACATGTATGTCAAGTGTGGAAGCCTGATAGATGCTCGGAAAGTGTTTGAAAAAATTTCTGAACGAGATGTCTGCTCATGGACTCTGATGATTGCGGCTTATGCAAGGCATGAACCTGCTGAAGAGGCGCTCCTAATCTTCCGTCAAATGCAAGATGTTGAAGCTGATTAGTTGTTTTTTTTTTCCAGCGTTGTTTCAGCCTGTTCCAAATTGGCACGTATAGAACAGGGCCTAGAGATCCATGAACAAATTATAACTAGGGGTTTTCAGTCTCACGTGTCTGTGGCCAATACCCTTGTTGACATGTATGCAAAATGTGGCAATATGGGAAAAGCGCGGCAGCTATTCGACGAAATACCTCAACCAGATGTTGTTTCCTGGACAACCTTAATTGCAGGATATACACATAGTGGGCTCGTTCATGAGGCCTTGCAAATCTTTGAGCGAATGCCTCATCGAGACTTGGTTTCATGGAATGCAATGATTGCGGGATTCACACAGAATGAGCACTTTGAGGAGGTGCTGATGCTTTTTCGAGAAATGGAATTGGCAGGTGTGAGGCCAAACTCAAAAACCTTTGCCTATGTCTATGCAGTTTACCGGAATGGTTATCGTTTCTTTTGCATGGTATTTGGGACACTGTGTGGGTGAGAAGCGTGAGTTTGGTGGAGAATTAATTTTGGGACTGCGGGGAGAATGGGACTGCACGTGCATGGCCATGAGATATAACGTTTAAAACAAGCATGTTAAATCTACTCCTTGTAATAGTTTTCTACCTTCTTTCAGTATCTTGAAATAAATTTTCTTTCCTATTGAATAGCGCCTAGACAAATGTTTTCGTGGTTGTTTATATCGCTGATTGTTTTTGTTGGTTGTTCCTTTAAATCTCGTTCCAATTTCGTTGGTTTTTCTTAAAATGTTCTTTCCTCTCTTATAGCTTACTCTATTTCATATTTGTTTAAATGGGCTACTGCAATTTTGAGCGATGCAATCTAGTTCGTAGGGAAGGAAACATTTTAGAGTTTCGTTTGCTTATATGACTCTCTTTTAAAAGAATTCTGTGGTGGTATTTATAATTGAAGGCTTACTATATGGAAGGTTAAGACTTCATATCTCTAGTTGGTTGATTAAATACGTATTTCCTGATTAGGGCTCTCCTGTTTTGCTAAAAGGTACATTAATAATGCCATTGTGTTCTAAAACTTGTTTAAGCCTTTGGGAATTCCTTAGTTTTTGTTTAATTAGAAAATGGCATTAGGGTTTTGTTTTAGAACTGCACATGGTTGACTGTTGTACCCAGTTCTAGAGGATGAATAACCTGACATCTATTTTGGCCTCTACGTGTTGAGAGAATTACTTTACCTTCTTCCTGGTTCAAACTCTTGTGTGATTAAAGTAAGGGGGAAACATTGTAATTTTTATTGAATGGAATATCTACAAATTTTTCTAAGGATCACGAGCAAGCTATTAATAGTTGGACTGAAACAAAAGTTGTAGGTGAATCCATGGTATTGGACTCATGAACCCGTTCCTGTTAGATGACAGCTGATTACAGCGATAATATAATAGGTGGCTATTATATTCATCTGTTTGATATTTTCTAGACTTTTCCCTGATAAGCCCACATGGATCGGGTAAAATTTCCATCTTCTATACCATTGGCAAGGAGCTCGTAGAACTTCTAGGCCTGACTGCATTGCGTAACCTTCCTAATGGATATGTGTGTTGGTTCTTATTTCGTGCTTGTACTCGTGGTAAGGTCCTTTTATTCTGGGGCATCACTGGTGTATTACCCACAGTGTATCGAATTATTAACTACTTTTGGGTTTAGCCTTCCATTACATTATGAAGAGAAGTTGACGATTAGGATAAGGTTTGTTGGAAGAATAATGGCCCTTTTTGTGTCTCATTTGTATGCGTTTGGAAGGGTGGATTTGTTTTGTTAACTAGTACTACATTTAAGAAATCCCATAAGGAAGTAGTGGTAAACTCCTTGGTTAAAACTGAAACTATAGTTGTTTTCTTTTAGGGCGTCAAACCCTTATTACTATGAAGCCTTCCCCTGGGAGAATTGGATAACGTCGTTTTGTTTCGCACCTACGATCATAATTAGTATGTTTTGTCTTCTCTTGGACCCCTTTAGATGGATGGATTGAGTATTGGATTCCAATCACGTAAACCATAGGATCACATGAAGAAAATATCAACCCTCTTGACCTTCTTGTTCCTAACCCATAAGGTCTTGCCTTGATTTATGTAATTTTGTTCTTACTGGTATTTTGACTTTCTCCTTGTTAGATGGTTTAGTTTTCTCTCTCATGTGATTAATCTTGGAGTTGTGGGTTGTGTTTTAATCCATTTATGAATTTAGAACATTCCTTTCTTGATATTGTTAAATGTTATCTTACTGTTGCAATGTGTAGCCTTAACATGCTCAGTTATCACGAACTGATTCTATCTAGTATTTGTGCAGATGGATTATGTGAGTAGATTAAAGGAAAGAGTTGTAAAGGTTTCATCAGTGCAATTTATGAAGTTCCTTGTAAAAATGTCCAATGTGAGGTAAATTTTGTAATACTGCTTGCAAAGGAGTTTAGAAAACCTCTTACCTTGGGTTGTTCTGAAATTTCGTGATGATGTTGTCTTGTCCTTTTGTAGGTTAACTGGCAAATTACCTTTGTGAGAAATAATATTCAATCTTGACCTTGTTATGAGTATTCTTTTGGTGATATCATTTATAGTCATGGAAATTTTGTAGCATGGCTTGGCTTATTTTGTTACCTTCTTGTTCTTGACCCAAGTGAAATCCAATCTCTTGACTCCTTTGGTTCATGTGCCAAGTTGAATGGAAATGTTATAACCGTGGTTTGCGTTCTTGTTAAATA
The DNA here is from genome assembly GCA_019776745.2 of Taxus chinensis. Classification (NCBI taxonomy): domain Eukaryota; kingdom Viridiplantae; phylum Streptophyta; class Pinopsida; order Cupressales; family Taxaceae; genus Taxus; species Taxus chinensis. The sequence continues at coordinate 433,311,452 of CM034155.1, forward strand.
ACGATAATTTCTTCTTTCAGGTCATAATGCTTATTGGTTTAGTAACCCTCGATGGTACTAGTATCAATGTTTTCTAGGAATATTCTAGTGGGTTGAAACCCCCCTTTTTCTAAAGATAATCAAAGATAAAAGAAGAGGACTACATAGATGAATAAATAAAGAAGATAATAACGAAGCTGTATTTGGTTGATAAAATTAAGAGTCTTTAATTCGAAAGAAAGTGTTTATCTAACGATGTAAAAAAAAACAAACCTACCATTGCTAACCTTAAGCTATGGATTAAACATTGTCCTCTTGTTGGGAAATGTTAATTAATTTTAAAAAGTAAGATCACTGTTGGCTTTTGGGGATATCGGTAGATCTTATCTAGTACAGGAGTTTGAATAAAAACACATTAAGTATAATGCTTTCATGTTGGGAACCCCTGTGTATTCCCCGACGAACTTAATCAAGATGATTTCTAAATGAAGCTTTTACCAAAATTCAATTGAACTCTTAAGACTCATTAAAAGACCGGTTAATAACTAAATAGATCATAATAAAATAAATTATCTTCTCTCTCTAACCATTACCATGGTACCTTGTAGTCCTTGTCTAAGCTATGATAAATTTTTAATTCTTGATCAAAGATGATTAGGGTTCTAAACCTTAATGATACTCCTCTCCTTTTGATCTTACGCTTGCCTCCTTATGCAATGTGGGTATGAAACGAGTTTCAGTAGTGGGGGTTTAGATAGATAGCCTTGTGGAATTGCTTACCTCCTGGTTTTGTAAACAAATTAATCAAGGAATGTTCATATTATAGGTGATCCTAGGATAGTCCTCAAGTTATATAAAAGAAAAGAAACTTAATCCTATAAGAAGAATGGTATGAAACATATCATGAACCTTATAGAACATAAGCTAAGAATTGTAAGATGTCTCTAGTAAATCAGTAATCTTAAGAAGATTTTCACAGTGGGATGTCTTCAGCTATAACTATGTAATGTGGTTGGTCTTTTGCCATGTCCTTTCACAAGAGAAAAGTAAATTGTCCTTGATAGGTGTGAACGTTTCCGTGCTGCCTTTATGGTCATCCTTGTATCAGGTTGTTCACAGTGTTAGTTGTATCCTTGGTGATGACATGTTGCGTCATGATATGTGTCAAGCAAGTTCAAAAAAAAAATTATCCTGTATTTCACTGTGTTGTTTGTGTGTGAATTCTTGGGTCGTTACAAATCCATAGTGGAATAGTTTGAGAAAATGCATTCTCCTAACCCGGGTTTGGCTAAGAGCAGTCAAGGTAAGGTTCCTAAAAATGTGAATCCTAAAAAAATGGATCAAAGGTTTTGTGATCATTGTAATAAACAAGGTCATGAAATTGGTAAGTGTTGGAAGCTACGTCCTGAACAAAAATTAAAGTTTGTTAAAAAGGATAAAAGTTGTAAACCAACTAATTTGACCACTTCGGTGGCCCTGGTAAAAACTGAATTGAATCAACCCCCTAAAAAGGACAGTATGCTGAGTAAAGTGGGTAAATAATTTATCAGTTTTATGTTTGCATAGTTGATTGTGGAATACATGAAAACTAACAAGGAAGTTTTGGAAATCCCACTAAATTGTGAAAAGGATAAGTACAAAATTTATTTTTCTGCCTTGGTGTTGGTGAAGTATCATAGAGAGGAAATAATCAGGTGACAGGTTTAAAATACTTGATGTAATTTTCTTTTTTAATGGTTTTACAACTTCATTTTTCAGCAGTATGTACAGTTCAGTGGGCATGATCATTGGTCGGATGTCTATATGTGGATTGTAGTTAAAATACTTTTATTGTGCAATTTGTGGCATGTAGGCATAGTTTGTAAGTGCACAACTTATACAAACTCTTTGTTTACTATGCATGACATTTGTACATTTGTAATTCTTATTGATAGAATTAATACTTGTAACTGTTAGGTATAGTTGCAAATGGTATGTAAAAGTTTTGCACTAACAAGCTATGAGTGCAGGTTACATTTGCATTGTTGACAGTGGTGAGTGCAGGATCAGGATGTACAAAGGAATATGGCAGTTACAGTGTCGTATCAGTTGCAGTTTAGGCCATTGGGTTATATTACTATTATTGGCATTTGATTATTGCAATTTTTATGCAAAAATTACCATGTTATAAACTGGGTTCTATGTTTGTATTATGCAGAGGACGTGTGTATAGTTCAACAGAGTGAATTTCCATTTTGAGGTCAAAATGGTCTTACTGGGGAGGAGTGATCCGGAGGATTTTTCACTATGAAAATTTTCCCTAAACTTCCCTAAAATTACACCATGCTGAAGGGATTATTGAGACCTTTCCGATGGTATGCTGAACTCCATAAACAGAGTCTGTATACAAATTCTATCGCCGGTCAAAGATGGGCCTCCAAACGGATCAACTCTGGTCAATAGGTCAACCAGTGGACCAATGACAAGGTGACACGTGGCAGTTGGTGATGAGGAAACATTGATGGTACTGTAATGTTTCAAAATCAGTTCCATGGTATAGATCTCATCGTAAGCTTTCCGACGCATTTTGAACGGACCAAATCTTAGTTCGTATGCGAAAGATATGCATAGTCAATGTTGTGGTCAAATGATGACGTGTCACACTCTAACGTGGACAAATGGCATATTATGGGCATGACACTTGGCAGGTTTGTAGTGGATTTATATTTTTTAAAAATAATTGTAAAAATCCATTTAATCCATTCCATGTGAATAAATTCAAATCCCATGGTATAAGGAGGATTTTGTGGCAAAAAAAGCTATTTTAAGACTTATCTTATCTCTTTCCCACCAAACGTGGGGTCAATGGCTAAATTGGGCTCCTAAACCTATGGAAGGGGGATTTGAACCCTTTCCAAAATATTAATCAGACTTACCAAGCCACCACTTTGTAGCAAGTGATAGAGAAGGAGATCACATCTATTTAAAGGGAAGCTTTTGGTAGGTTGGAAAGGGGGACAGCGAAGGACCAGTTTGAACAGATCACAATTTTCGAGGAACTTATGGTCCGAATTAGGACTTGGTGTAAAAATGAAAGTTGTTCAAAATTATGAGATATTTCAAGAAAGGTAACTTTTTTTGCATGAAGTGCTATATTTTGTTCTGTGTGGGCGTTTTTCCATCGCAGTTTCACAGAACAGGCATGAGGGGCAAGTAGAGATCTGTATTTTGCATCCACTTCTGATCTGAATCAGACCATGAAGTAAAAAGGGAAGTTTTTAATAATTTCCTAAAGTTTCCATAAATTTAAACCTTATTTGTATAGGTATTTTATATTTCAATTTGTAGATGTTTTTTGAACGTATTTGCACAGGGAACAAACAAAAGAAATACTGTAGGAGCCATGGATGAACTTGGGAATGATTATGGTAAATTTCAGAATTCCTTGACGTTTGAATCAGCTCATTTGAAGGTATAAAGGTCTGTTAAGTCAAGATTGAAGGGATATTGTACTTCATTGGACGTTTAATGGATCGATTCACTTTTTGTGAATCCGGAGATGTAGCCTTTGGGTGAACTCCATTATCAATTTATTGTTTTGTGGATTTGTGCATTTCAGTTTTTAAAAGATTTTTATCAGTTGAAATTCATGATTGGATTAATTTTATTAATTGATAAAATAAGTATAAAACTGGAGTAAATGGGTTGAAGGAACTTTCAGTATCCATAACCCACAACAAGATTTGAATACACTTATCATCTTAGATTCAAATGTCAGTTTGAGTGTATGATTAAAAATCAACTGTGAAGTAAAATGGATTTGTATTAGATTCAAGCGATTTACTTAAAGTTGGAAAAATCGGATTAATTGGTCTTTTTGGAAGAGTTGAGGATTTGGGTTTCAAGACACCTAAAAATTGGATCAAATTAACTCAAGATCAATGTTGAGTCTGTAAATTTCAAAATCTGGAAATTTTCTAAGTACTTCAAAAAAAAAAATTAAGTACCATTTTCAGATCAAGCGCACAAGATATATGTCACGTGTTGTTGGATATTCCATTGATAAAGAGAAGTAAAGTAGTTTTCAATTTGAATTTTACACGTGAGGTGTTCAAACTATTAACAAAAACTTACTAAAAATGGCCATCCAGAACATGTAAAAAATTTTACTAATAGGTATGAGAATAGGCCTATTTCCATGGAAAGTGTGTTAGTAATTGTTTCTTCTAGATCTTAAATATATAATGCAAGGAGAAAAAAGGATAAGAAATTGGAGGTTAGGAGTTTGGAATAAATTGTGAGAGTATACCCCACATTTTCCTGCATCCCTTCATGTGAATCAAAGAAATGGGCTAATTTTTGTTATGAAGATTGTTGCTTTACAATTAATTTAATGATATAAAGAGAGATATCAGACTTAGTTCTAATTCAATAAATTCAAACTAGTATTCCTTTAATTATAATCGATGACATGTCGAGAGGAGGACAACTACAAAATAAGTTAATAATAAAAGTGATTCTAAATATGAAGTTAGTCAAAATCATAAAAAAAAATACAACATAACATGAATGGAAAATCATATTTAGGTTTCATCATGGTAAAATATTGCAAGCGACTAAAAAGATATGTTGGGAAGAAGATATATTGATAGACAAACACTATGGAATGATGAATATTGAGTTGAATAATACACGAGTAAAGAAATAATATTTATAAGCAACATGAAAGATAATTGGTTGGCTGTAAATAATCAATTAGCCCCAAGTTTCAATTATCATGCACATTGGTTGCTAAATAAAAAAATAACATGATATAATATTGAAACATTATAATCAGTGTCAAAATACTATTCCATTATTCATGATAGTTCAAGGAACATAAGGAACTATATAATCCTATGTTATTGGTGTGATTCATCAAGCACGTTTTGATGCATCATTTCCATAACGTTCTCCTCTTTTATTAATTACACAAACAAAATTTGAAGCATTTAACATTGGTTCCTTAACGATCCATTCACAAATTTGAATTCCTATTCCAATTTTTTCATAATTAAGTTAAGGAGCAAGACTTAAAACATTTCAACAAGATTTCTACAAAATAACATATATTTTTATTTATGAAATTATCTTCATCGGATAAAATTTACTCAAAAAAATAGACTGTCGACTTCCCTACAAAAGTGGAAGTCATTTTTTGTGGTGTTTCTATTGTTTTGGTATGATATTTGGGGAAAATTCCTCCTGTTATAGAAAAGCAACCATATGATAGTAATAGACGTGCAAATTTGTTATGGGAATAATTCACGAGAGTGGTTACATTAGGAAAAAGGTTGTTAGAAAAGATGGATAAAGTGAAGACCAAATTTGTTTTTGGCAACTTCTAACTAATCTCAGAGATGCAAATCTGACACTAGATAATTGGATGTTTTTAATGATTATAAAAAATTATGGATTGGACAAAGCTACCAATGAAAAATTTGACAATAATATTTACCTAGTTATGACAAAGAGTAGTGTGACTAACCACAACAAAAAGAATTCCATTCATTTAAGAGACTTGTTGCATGCAACATTACAACTATAAAAAGTAGCGCCAACACACTGACAGGAGGTCTGAATGATGAACTTGATGTTGAATTATTAATTTCTAATGATGTAAGGCTTATGTTAATATCCAATCTTTTGATATAAGCAAGTCTTGTAAATGGCAGTCTAGGATATATCCAAAGCATAATATAAACTTATGGTAGTGACCCACCAAAACCACCAACATATGTAAGGGTTGAATTTGATAATTAATTTGGAATACATGTTGAATATATCACTCTATGTACCATCCCAATTAATCGAACATAAATGGGGGCGTACACACCAAATACCCTTACGGTTGGCATGGGAATTGAAAATACATAAATTACATGGTTTTACTATTTCCAAGTATACATTTGATGTTTAATAAAATGGAAACAATGGGGTTAAAATTTGTTTCTATCCCTCAAGTAAGGTCATTTTAATGTCTAAGAATGTTTCTAAAATTTACATATGAGCACTACGAAAGGATGTAGAAGGAAAATGTACTTTCGATATTGAATTAAGTGGAAGAAAGACATTGTAACACATATGTCATTATATTATTTTTTCATTTGATGTTATTTAAATTTCACATTTTGATTCATATGAAATAATGATGTATTTTGCGAACATGATAATATGGTTACTAAAAAAATACATAAGAAGTTCATGAATTCTAGACCTATAAACTTTTTTAGTAATTCTTATTCTATTAATATAAATGGTTCCATCTTTAAAACCATATATTATGTAGCTTGTAAGATCTTTGAGACTAAAAGGATTAATTGTTAATTTTTTCTCATTTTAGTTGTTGTTTTTGACATTCTTATTGAAATTAATATTATAAAATATTATTAAATGTTTTTCTTGCCATGAAATTTTCAATATATTATCTTGGATATTGGTGGTTTTAATTGGTAGAAAATATTCCTTAAAGAGTTTGAATCAAACTCATTAGAAATTTTTACGACTCAAGGAAATATTAAATATATAGGGTGTCAAACGTTATCTTTTGTTCTCGATATTATATAGAAAGAATTTTTTGTTTCACCAATAAACTATGTGGGTAGGGATCCTTATTATTAATGATATGAGTATTAAGTCACAAATTTTATTGGTTATCATCAAGGTAATTCCTTCACGAACTAAATTCCAAACTTCATTTGTTGACTTTATTTTTCGTATCATTATATGTATAATAATGCTCCCACAAATGGTAGTATCAAACCTATATGATATAATATATGTAAAATATGCCGAGAGGTATAGTTTGAAAGGCACTTATATCACACATCTAAAACACGAACATCTTGAACTATACCTCTCGACATATTTTACATACATAGATTTATATAAGCATGAATCAAAACATGGTATGTAAAATATACAAAGAGGTATAGTTCACGAGGTGACTATTTTAGATATGTGACACAAGTGCCTTTTGAACTATATCTCTCAACATATTTTACATATATTTATATAATATAGGTATGCTAGTATAATATTTGTTTAATTCATGTGTTTTATATTAATAAATTTATTTATGTTTTATATGAGGCTTAAGGGTTTATAATGGGTTTAGGAGTTCATAGAAAAACTATAATACGTTTAATTTTTATTTATTTTATAAAAAAAATGTGTATACATGTGTTTTATATCCTAGATTATGATGCCTATAAATTTTTGGGATAACTAGTTAATGTTTTGAAATATGATATTGCCTTGGAGCACTTCTAGTTTTAAGAATTGATAAGATAACGTCAAGACTATATATTCAATAGATAAAATTTAAATATTAAAACATACAAAACAATAATTAATAATTATTTAAGAGGCTAAAAAGAGTTGTGTATTATATTAAATTTCCTAGTCATATTTTAGATATTTTAGTTTAACATATATTTACCATATTTTTATGTAGAACATTTGGTAGTGTATATGTTAAATGTTTAGAAATATGTTAAAAGATGTATTTTATTGCATTAAATTACCATTGTAGAAGTTCAAAATCATAAAATAATAAATACAAAAGGATATAATATCTAAGTCATTGTAAATTATAAAATAATAAGGAAAGTAAAGGTAATAAGTTTTATATGATAGTACTTGATTTTATGTCATTATAGAGAAACTTATTATTGGTAGATAGTGTCAACCCTGCTTAAACGCAAAGAATAGTTGAACCAAAAAAAAAAGATTTTATGACAAAGTGTCCTAATTCTCTATAGATTATAATTTCGAACAAGATTTTACAACAAACTCAAGATAAAATTATTGTAGTATTTTGTTTTCCTAATTTAATAATGGATTGTTGGAAATATATTATCCCTACTATAACTCTAATCTAGACTCAAAAACTTAAAAAACATGTAAATATGATGTGAAATAAAGATATTATAGATAGATACTAAAAGAGGGTTTTGACAGTAACCTAACCCTATTACAGAAGAGGGATCTAATATCCATATGTTACAATGAGCATAAAAATAAGATAAACAATAAAAATGAAAAAATGTATAAAATAGCTATGAAAATAACAAAAACAACCAAATTGTAGCCCGCATGTAAGAAGGGCCCCAATCCCCTAAGAAACAAGAAGACATTTACATAAACCAATAGAATGATGTGGACATTTATGACTCTTTTTTTTGGTCATTTATAAAGAGATAAATGATATAGTAGAACAAGATAAGTTAAATCTTTTACTCTATTATATGAGAAATTTGAATAATTAATCGAATCTATTAAAGAAAATAATTTTCCTAAATAAGAGTACTTACAATTATGTAGGCATTGGCCATACATTAATTTTACTGATTGTTTTGCAGTATAGTTCAAGATATTTTTGTGTATGAATTACAAGTAGAACATGTTTAATACCTAAGAAAAATAAATTTGTGTACTCAAAATTGTGTTGTTTAACACAATATCTCAACTCCTAAATATGATAATTTACTATAATGTTGTAAGTATTAGGTGAACATAATTCAGAGCCATCACTCAAATAAGTATTGTGTACCATACTTAGATGAATTAAATTGGTAAGAAAGTATTTTCTAGCGTATGCCATCCATTTTCCCAACTTAATCGAATACAAATAGCCTAATAAAACTTGAAGGAAAAAGAAGGAATGATTGAAATAATTTTGACTAAATGAATGTGTGATGTGATATATAAATAATAACATGTTCTAGTATTATATATTAAACAAATGATAATATTAAAATAAAGTACCAAAGATATTATTAATGATGTAATACAAACTAGGTACCATAACCCTTGTGACCCCTTTAAGGGATGCACATGGGAAATTAATATGGTGAAAACCTCATCGAGCCACGCAAATCCTTGTGAACCCCTTACGAAATTCAAAAAAATTAATATTGTGATAAACTAAAATGAATTGCCATTAATACGATGTAATCATAGTTTACAAAATCATTTCCTTCTAATATGTTCTTTGGTGCAACATTATTTATTGAAAGATGCGGAAAATTAGTATCTCTTGAGAGTGTATTATGACCTTTTAATTGGGTGTATCACTCAATAGATTTAATTTCATTAGTATTTAACATGTGGTAAATAAAAACCATCCAAGTTATTGCTTCTAGCATTGGAATGAGTTCACATGTTGCATCATAGGTTTAATAAGTATAGGAAAATGGAAAATATAGTATAATCATATTTGATAGTGAAATTATTGTTACAGTAATTATGTAATGACACTCAATCACTTTCTTTATCTAAATAATTTTTAATTTTATAATCTAATTGTGAAGGTTTTCAAGAATTGTATTGTGTATGAAGAATGATATTTTCATTTCTAATCTAATTATGAAGGAATTCAATAGTTATGTTGTGTATCGAGAATTATATTTTTATGCCACACATTTTACGGATATTATTTTATTTATATCTTAAATAAGAGTTCTTACATAATGAATGGTTTATATAACACGTTTACACTTGTAGAAAACTTTGCTAAAAAAACTATACCATGAACTTTTTGGAGTGCCTTTGGTGGGAATATATAATGTGTCTACATTCCATTAGAATTTTTTGAAAATAATTCTACAATATCGTATGTATGATCGACGTTTACTATGGTAATAATGATAATCAATTATGGGTATAGAAATCAGTCTACCGTAAAACAAATTAACTCTATGTTTTAGGTCAAACGTTTGTTTTTACGATGACTAACTTTTTATTTGATTTATCATGGAAGATTTATTTTTCATATATAAACACCCTTGAACTGATTTATTTGAACAAGCATTATAGTGGAGATTTGATGAAAATAATATATACACTATCATTTTTATTTTTCGATTAATAGTGTTTTTATTAAATAAGATATATTACAACATGAATTAGTGCAGGAAATAAATGATGCATATGCATATGAATGTGAAATTTTTTCCATAAATGTATATTTATGTTAAAGGCATGATGCCCTTCAGTCAATGCTTTACGATGAAGTCCTCCTCCTTGACTTGCCTCACCTGCTTTCCTGCTCCTCCAGCCGTGTCTATTTTGTCTCTATCTGCGTGTTGGTCTCCCACCCAGGAACATGCCCTCATATACAGAGAATGTAATTTCACAAACATGGAAAGAATCATGTATATTTTATTAATGTGAAATCAATCCCTTGCAATAGTGTAGGCTAAAATATTTATACATATTAGATTGCCTAGATACAAACAAATATGGAGTTGTAAGTATACAACAAAAAACTAAAATATAGTAGTTTCAAAAATACATCCGGGAAGCACAAATGAATAATGAAATAATAGGTATAACAACATAACAATTATACCTGTGAAAATAATAAGACAAATATGGTTAATAAAATCATATAACATTATACAAGTAATTCATACAATGTAATAATGTTATAAAGCTATATACCAATAATTAATTATACAATACATAATTAATTATCCCAACATTCCCCCCATTAATTTTGCATTTTCTTAAGGGATGAGGAGAGGAACTCTCCGAACAACTTGAATTTTTCATGTGCAAGTGTCTTCATGAAAATATCTACTCTTCGTTCAGTTGTTGGACATAAATGAATTTGTATATTCTGCTTCAACTAATGCACGCGTATGAAATGATCCTGTACCTCAATGTTATTTTTTTATTTCATGAAAAATTTGGATTGTGAATATGTTTGAGAACACCTTCATTGTCAACATACATGGTGGTCAGTTTGACCTATGGTATTCCAAGTCCTTCGAGTATGCGATGTACCCAAATCACTTCACATACACGTTCTCCTATAGAAAAATACTCAGATTCTATGGAAGAACGAGAATTAAAGTGTTGTTTCTTACTTCCCCATGATATTTTTCCAGATCCCATTAAGAATACAAATCATAAAGTGGATTTATAGTCATCAATATTACCTGTATGATATGAATCTTAATATCCTAACACGAAGAATTTGTCATTCTTCTTGTATTCTAGACCAAGATGCACTTATCCTTTGAGATATCTCGAGATACACCTTGATGATTTCCAATGACAAAATTCAGGTTCCTGTATGAACCTAGATAGATAACTTACTGCAAAGCTCATATCTGGTCTAAAGTAAATCAGATAAATGAGACTCCCAATCAACTTCCGATAGAGAGTTGAATTTACCTAAGGAGATGGATCTAAACGACATAATTGCAATATGTTCTCCATAGGCATAGAAATCGGTGTATAATCCACCATCCTTAATTTCTTGAGCATCGTTTTGGTATATTTCATTTGAAAAACAAAGATGTGATTCTCTTTTTGCCATACTTCCAATCGAAGACAATAGTCCATTATCCTGAGATCTTTCATGTCGAATGATCAATTAAGATCCTTCTTCGTTGTGTCGATCATCCTCCCTGAACTGTCAGTGATGACTAGATTATCGACATAGACAACAAAAATCACAATCTCCGCCCTTGATTTTTGAGGTAAAGATTGGGATCATATGGATTTCTAACAAATCCATGTTGTATGAGATTCTCATCAATTTTGATGTACCATACTCGAGGTGACTTTCTGAGGCCGTAGAAAGATTTCTTAAGTCGGCATACCTTTACTTCTTGACCAGGTAATACATATCCCTCAGGTTAAGTCATATAGACTTATTTTCTTAAATCTCCTTCCAAGAAGTAACTTTTTACATCCATCTCATGGACTTTCCAACAAAACTATACAGCTAGAGAAAACATCATCCTGATCATTTTAATCTTAGCTTTGGGAGAAAATATCTCCTCGTAGTCAATGCTTTATTTTTGTGCATACCCCTTTTATACTAGTCTCACTTTATACCAATCCACTGTTTTATTTTCTTTGTACTTAATTTTCAATATCCATTAGCATCCAATGGGTTTCATACCTAGTTGAAGATCGACAAGCTGCCAAGTGAAAATTTTCATTATTGAATGATATTCAGAGTCTATGGAATCTTTCAAATATTTTGACTGTAGGTCTTCCTGGACTATAGAGGGATCATCAAACTTGATAACTCTACTCATCAAAGAAAATTTAACTTATTCTAGTACTTTACTATGATTCCTTTGTCTAGGGGTGGATGTATCTGGTAGATCATCCATTCTTACATCTTTAAATTTACTAGTACACCACTTGGGCATACGCTAAATTGTTCCCGTGGATTATGGTTCTATCAGATCAACACCATCATCCCCATCATCACTTTCATCATCCGTGGGAACTTGAACTTGATTTTTTTACAACTTTTGAAGAATCTACATCAGGTGAGACTAGAGGAGAAGGCTCTACTTCCTTCTTCTCAAAAAACTGAACATCTCTACTGGTGTAGAATTTTTTGGTCTTTGGATCCATCAATCTGTACCCAACAAAGATGATTTTTTTTGACTTCATGTCAACTTTATTTCTGTTCTACTTGGGTATTTGAATACTTACATTACACCTGAATACTCTAAGGTGTGCAATAGATGGTTTCCGCTTTGACCATGCTTCATGCGATGTTACTCCGTCAAGAGCAAATGTGGGCACTTTGTTTAACAAATACACTATAGTATTTTTTTCTTCTTCCAAGAATGTCTTTCCAATTACAAAGTCATTGATCATACATAAAACCATTCCATGATAGTATAATTTCTTCTCTTAAAAACACCATTCTATTGTGGTGTGTGTGGAGGAGGCATTTTTTTGATGAATCACGTGAGTTTGTAGGTAGTATTTGAACTCATGATTGGTTGATTCCCCCCCTCGATCTGAGAAGAGAGTTTTGATGTGACGACCAGTTTCTTTTTCAAGTGTTACTTTGAACGTCTTGAAAGTTTCAAAAGCTTCACTTTTTTTGCGAAGACAAAAAATCCACATTTTTCTTGAATAAACCTCAACACATAACATGAAGTAATAAAATCTAGAATGACTTGCTTACATCGAACCCCGAAGATCGGTATGAACTAGATCAAGCTTACCATGATCTCGATATGTACTCTTTTTGAATGAAGCTATGTGTTTTTTACTTGCTAGGTAGTGAGGAAACTTGTCTGTGTCCTTCTGGAGCGATGGTAACCCATGTACCATATTGCAACGAGAAAGTGTCTTGAGATAATTGAAACTAACATGACCAAGTATCGAATGCCACAACTATGCTAAGGTAGATTTCTTAGCCACAAGTTCCTGATCATCTCTGTGGAAAAAGTCAAGCTGGAACATGCATCCCACATTGGAGGCTTTTGCAACTTGTTCGAGCCTCGTGATTTGTATTGAATTAAACAAGATTTCTTATTGAAATGATTATGGAATTAAATTTTTAAGTTGTGATCTAGTAGTTTAGTGACTGAAATTAGATTTTTTTTGAACCTATCAACATATAAGACATCTAATAGTCTATAGTTGTGTGAACCAATGGAAAGAGAAATGTTACCAATCCCCTTAATTGTATATGAAGAATCATTACTAAATGAAACAAGGTTTTTCAAAGGTGTGTCCCTCATTTAATTAAGCCAGTCTCTATGGCCAGTCATGTGTAAAGTGGTTCCTGAATCAACATACAAGACATCACTAGATGACATGAAAGGTTCACTTGATCGAGCAGTGTACAAGAAGTCTTCATTATCTGAATGTTCTTTGTGTTCAACAATATTTCCTTGCTGATGGGGTCTTCTTTACACGTTCCACTTTTTCTGCCCTTGATTTTAGTTTGTATGTCCCTTGTGATATTTTTGGTGTTGAGGTCCCGAGTTTCTTGATGAACCTTTCTTTTAAGTTTTATAACAACAATCTTTCAATTCATGTCCTCTTTTATAGATTAGACATTGATTCTTCTGTTGTTTGTCCCCTTGATGTTGATATTGATTATGATGTCGGGACTTTTTATAGGAATTAGGTTTTCCTTTACCTTTTCCTTTCCATTTTTGATGTGAAGAAAGTTCCTGCTCCTCTTCATCATCCTTATTAGGCATAACTTCTTCTTAATGCAATAAATTTACTAGCTTGTCAAAACTAACTGTCGTATTTGACACATTTAGTGTTGTTACAAAAATGTGGTAAGGAGAAGGGAGTGCTCTCAAATCAATGGTAACGAGTGCATCATTTATGACCACTTCTCCTAGGGATAGAAGTGAAGCCGTCAACACTGCAACTGTTCATAAGAAAGATTTTATTTTCTCAGTCTACTTAAACTTCAGTGTGTGTAACTACATCTACAAATTTAGTATGGCATTCCTTGTTTTCACCTCATATACTGTGCTCAACTTATCTCACAATTCTTAGGATCTTTTGGCATCTCAAATGTGGGGTTGCACATCGTAGGACACTCCAAACAAGATGATGAGTTTGGCCTTGTGATCTGCTTTGTCAAATTGTCATTATTGTGTTTTATTAATTGTTCATCTAGTTAGAGTACTAGTCACAACAAGCCAGATCTCTTAAAACACAAGTTGTGTCTTGATTTTTGTCTTGTAGGAAGCATATTTGTTTCCTCTTAGTAGTTGTGAATCCGGAAGAAATAATTTGGGGCATTGGTGCCCGTATTGTAGAAATCATTGACATGGTTATGCTCTTATCACTCCAGGCATAATCTCTCCCAATATATATACCGTCAATTTGATATACCGAACCTTTCTATATACGCGCCATGTCAACATACCCAGTGGTACGTGGAAGAAGCTCTCCCTTTCTATATACCCAACGGTACATGAAAGAGGCATTAACATATGTGGAAGAATTTAATATGTGGTACCAAGGCAATACTGAAAGGGTTCTCTGTGATTATTGACACCGGATTAAATAAATATCCTCATACACGTGCGTAAATTCACTATATACTCAGATAATTTCTCAGACTAGATTTATGTCATGCAATCGTTCACAGATGGATGGGATGACTCATAGTGTGTGTACTCTGATGTTATTACTCCCCATCCATTTAAAGAGTCGATGCCCAAATGACGTTTTTGGAGCTATATTAGGAGTTAAGTGCTTCCCAGAGGAAATGTATATACCGAACGTTGCGAATGAGATTTAGGATTTCGTGAGTGTTTTTGAATCAAATTTTATTAATTTTTAGTATACTATTTTTCCATTTTCTGAACGGTTACAAATTTTTTAGTTGACTATGACAACCTTCAAATTAGTAAAATATACTGAAGCATATAATTACATTCAAAATTTCTGTAAAAAATGAATGAAAGGTATTTTTTTTGTTTTGCGGGCCCTGACGGCCTCTGGAACCCAATATGACCCTCTATGCAAAAAATTGCAACCAAATAGCTAAATAAGTAATTTTTGGGTACACTTCCTTTAGCAAATGTTGCTCGGAATGAAAAAATAGGCCTAATAGGAGAAATGTTTTTTTCCCTATATTAAGATTTTTCTCGCTAAAATTTTAGTGACCTGTTTAGGTATGACTAAACTGTTTAGTGGAGTTTTTCCCAATTAAATTATCTTCAAAACTTGGTGGTTTCTCGAAATGTGCTGCTAGATTCAAAATGGTTTGAAAATCAATTTAGGGGTGGGGTTTTAACCCTAAACCTTCTATCTCTAAATTGTTCACACTAACCAACTTGGTGCATGCAACGCTTATGCTATAAATCGAAGAAAATTATATTTAATAAAGATTAAATTTGAACTAACCTTTTGAAAGTGAAAATTTGGTACCTTTGGAGGGAGTATCCACGTGGCCTTTGTGCCTTGAGGATTCGAATAGTGTTTTCTTCACCCAAAGAATGGATATGATACTTTTTATGTCCACTTGTTTGTTGCAGCTACTTTATATTGATTTTTTCAGTCACTTTTTTTATTTTGCCATAAATTTTTCTCCATGCATTGAATGATCCTTGTTTTATATGTGTAGGTACGCTATATTTTTTTTGGTGTAGGAACACTGTTAGATGGATCCACAACAACGTTGGAGGTTTGCTTGGTATTCTTCACTGCATTTTCTATGATGCGGGATGGAATGAGTGGAGAGGAGATGGAGCCAAGGTGGGATCGACTAAATAAACAAACAAAAACTAGGTTTGAGATTTTCCCCTAATTCCAAAGAGTCAAATCGATGTTATGGCCTGACTCTGTATGCCTAGTCCAATGGTGAGCTCAATGTATAGTTCGGTGTGCAGAGCTGTGTGAGTTGGATCACATACAATAAAAAGAAATGTATACATTTAGCTTAACCTTTTGAAAACTTATTACTTCCAATTATCTCGGTCTGTTTTGCACTATTGTGAATGAAGGGCTCGATTTTCTTGATCCACCACTTAGATGTTCAACTCACCTAATGCAATATACTGAAGAGGAGCTCAGTCTACAACCTTTAAATAATACAACTTGCCTATGGAAGGTGACTCAGCTATAGTAAAATATTTCAGTTAGGGACTGTGTTCATTGCACAATAAAAATTGATTCCTCTAAATATAGAATACTGCTCAATGTAGCAATGACTAAATGCCCCTCTAATATTAGAGGTAAAACCCCTGTATGGGGAATTTTACTTTTATTTTTAAAATTTTTGTAAGTCCCAAGAATTTTTTTTTTCCTAGTTTAGAGGAAACCAACCAAACAAACTTTGTGTTATGTTTACCTAAATTTCACACAGGAGGTTGTAGGACTCAGGGAGATGTGGGAAGGTGCTAGAGGTACCACTGGCTCTTCAGTGATGTCGATTTCTTCTCTGTGATTGTTCTTCCTCTGCAACCAATCTCATACCTTGTCAGAAGCTTCAAACCGCTTTGGTACCAAATCTTATTTCATAAACAAGGATGGAAGCCTATATATTTTATTAATGTGAAATAAATTTCTTACAATAGTGCAAGCTATAATTGTTATACATATTGGATAGCCTGCATACAAATAAATATGGAGTTGCAACTATGCAAAAACAAACTAAAATACAGTAGCTTCCAAAATACATCCGAGAAGCACAAATAAACAATGACATAATTTTTATAATAACATAACAATTATACCCATGAAAATAATAAGAAAAATATAGTTAATAAAACCATATAACATTATACAACTAATAAATATAATCTAATAATGTTATAAAGCTATATAACAATAATTAATTATACAATGCATAATTAATTATGATAGCAGAGAACACGTCTAATCAATTTGTTTAGTTGATGGAGTAGGGATGCAAAAGATAGCGCCATATGATAATAAGGAAAACTAAATATAAACAACATGTATTTGCATAGTCTTTGGAGTCTCTACTCAATCTTCAATATAATTTCATTCACTCTTAAGATATTTAAAGGGTTGTCAAATTTAGGTCACTAATGATAAATACTATTAGAAATATGGAGATATTTTATCCCTTTAGATCCCTAGGATACACCATTGATGGTACTTTGTTAACTATTTAAAGACGTGGAATGGATACCTTCGTCAATGTGAGCTCTGGAAAATCTTAGAAAAATTATAATTTAAGTCAGTTATGCATGGGTTGTATGTCATAATTTTTAAAATAAGCTAATGTACAGTAGGAGAGAGGTGTTCTCAATTTGTATATGTTTTTTGTTACCCTAAGAAATATTCATTCTTGAAAAAATTAGCACCCAAGAGTGCAATTACTAGCACTCAAGTCCTTTCAAATACTTAGAATGAGACACCAAAATAATTTTTTTAACTCAAATCAATTTCAACTAGTTTTTAAGGATATTTGTACCTTGTTCTAAAGATCTACTAATAACATAATCTTTGATGATTTTGATAAAGGTTTATGATTCTGTATCTACATTTTCTATTTTCATTGGATACAAATCTCAATGTTTTTTCAGCAAACCCATCTAATGCATAGTCAATAGTGAGTGCAATGTCTGAAAATAAAACAACCTTTTATTAAATGGCTGACATGCCCTTAGAATATTGGCACATTTTTCAAACATATATATTGTAGCCTTCACAAACACATCTGACATAAATCAAATTTACTATGCCATGTACTAATGCTCCAAATTAATCACAGGCTAGGTAAATTATAACAAAGAGAGATGACTTTACCATGACACCTTGTTCCAAATCTCCACCATTGGCATAAGCTAAGAGGTTCTAAACCATAATTTCTTAGACTTCCTTTACATTTTCTTAGCGCAATTGTAAAAATTTACAAGGCCTACTTCCCATGGTATTTTTGTGTAAATCCTACAATTGCTATAGTTCAATAAACCACATGCACTGAGGCATTTTTACAATTACTTTGTGTGGATTTAGTAAAAAATAACATGTCTTCAAAACTAGCACAATTTGGAAAAGTACAATGATCCTGGCATTACACCTACTAATATAATTTTCTAAGAAATCGTACAAAACCATTTTAATATGTGTAAGTACATGATAATCAATATAAATATTATTTAAAATATACAAATGGATCAATATAAAAATGTGAAATTTTCCTAACTAATATATATATAGTAATTTTTTTTATCTAACTTCAATAAACATATAATTATATTATACTTAATATATATAAATTTATAAAATATAGTTATAATGTTTTTTATATATAATTTTTTGTTTTGTTTATTTTAAGTGAACTATTTGAGTTAAATGACATAGTGAAATACATGGTAAAGTAACTATAATTTTCTACCTCTTCCATTGAGAATAAAATTAAGAAAACTAATAAAATTTCTTATTTAACCTAATATAATTTGCAAGCAAATGATTTTTCCTTATTCTAAAAATTCTAAACATCTATTTTCTTTTTCACAGTTCACAATAAGAGATGTAACTATAATTTAAATATTTTCAATAAAAACAAGAAATTATTTCCTTTCTTTCAAAATAGAATAAACGACATGATTTTCAAGCAATAAGTGTATTTTCAAAAAAGAACATCAATCTTTTAAAATTAATCAAATTACACTTTTGAGGAAAAAATTTAAGTTGAATATAACCTTAAATTTAGGTAACTTCATTTTCATTTCAAAACTATTTCAAAGTCCTTACTTCATCTAAATAATGAAATATTTTATATTTTCAATTTTCAAGAAATAACCCATTTAAAATACAAGTTTTCATTCCATACACTCATGGTAATGTATACAAGTTTAAGGAATTATCATAGAAACAAATATAATTTATTTGTCCTAATTTCTAAATGTACAAACATTTTGAACACTTAATACAAATCAACCTTTCCCAACACATTTACAATAATTTAAAACCTTTAAAATGCAAGCTACAATCCCTCCACTAAAGTGCAAATTACATGGCAAATATTTTATTAAAATAGGATCTATCCTTATTTTCTTCAAAGTGCAACTATGAAAAAATCTTAACTTCTGCTCCACCATCTTCTTCAATATCCAAAAAAGAACAACAAAACAGGGGAGTAGGAAACACTCTCCACCGAACCAATAATCCAATGAGGAGGAAAATAATTATTCCTCATTGGCCCCCAAGCCTTTACAATGAAGCAATAAGGGGTATAAGACAACCAAGGAAACTCTACATGGCTTACACAATCAAAATTCAAACAAACTTTCAACACAATAAAACAAATAGAAAAATCACTAAAAACATGCAATTTTCCAAGAATAAAGGCTCAATAGTCAAGCCGAGAAAGAGAAAAGAAACACGGGGATTCACTTATGCCTCCTAAAGGGTTCGAATTCCCACCTTACATCCTCTAAGAAACTCAATCACATACCAAAAATACTCTTATGCCTCTCTCCAAAAAAACTCTTATTTCTTCCACAATTCTTTTGACTCCCTCAATAAAGGATAAAAGATAAGCATAAATTTCAATTATCTACAAGGTGGGACACCCCAACCCAAACACATCCTAAGATATATAATAATTATCTTACACCTCCCTCAAAAATATCCCCATTTACGTTTTCTCCTACACAACCTGAAGGCCATTCTATTTACCAAAATCACAACCATATAACAATCATCCATTCACAATCATTTGGACAACAAAATAACAATAAGAAAACATGGCTGAAGTCCCTACCTTCCCATTGCAAGAGTATCCAATCAATATGAAAAATATCAAAGTATTTATAAGTCCAAAAAATGCACAATCAAACTCTAAAGATTCAAACAATCACTCAAAAATCAATGTCCTTAAAAATGCAAGAGTCTAAATAAAACAAGTAACCATAAAAACATAAAATAAAACTGAATAAATAGGAAGAGAGGAGAGAGAGATGATGTGGTTCCATGTAGGATGCCATATGATTGCTCCTCCATTACTCATGACATGGCCAAACCTCAAACCCAAAGCTCAATAAATTTATGGTTGAGGAAATAAAAACCCTCTTACACACACAAAATCTTACCCCCACCTATAAAGGATGAACTTATAACCTTATTTAATAAAGAGCAATAAATAGCAGCTTTTTGCCTTACAAATCACATAATGGGGTCTATTTTTGATCCCTTAAGCCATAGGGATAGTTGGCAGGTGAAATCAAAATGCATGGAACAAGCTTAACTTGTCCCATAAGCCTCTAAAAATGGAACTGAAGCCCAAATCCAAATTTGACATGAAATATTGAGTAAACAACACTCAAAAGAAATAAAACCCTTTAAAATACAACATAAATCAAGGATCATCCATCCAGATTAAATACCCCCATCTGGTCACATCTAAAATTACACTAATTAATCAAGGTTAATCGACTTCAATAGAGCACTTTAACTAACAATAATAAAGGTGACTCACAATGCTAAAATAATTCAAATAATCACAAAATAGATAAAACAAAAAGGGAAACAACACATTTACCCAAGGTCACATTTGAG
Source organism: Taxus chinensis (assembly GCA_019776745.2). NCBI lineage: Eukaryota > Viridiplantae > Streptophyta > Pinopsida > Cupressales > Taxaceae > Taxus > Taxus chinensis. The sequence goes on from CM034155.1 coordinate 433,332,233, forward strand.
GCCACTTCCTAATGGGGACCTCCTAATAACTGTTAGTGCAAAATCACAGCACCCCTAAATTTCTGCAACTTGATGGGTTGAGACTATCAGTGTGATTACATAAGCTTGAAGAATCTCTCAAAGTGTGGGAGTTTGAAATCCAAAGAGCTCTCTGGATGAAGGCCGGTTCCTATTCCTCTATTCAGGTACACATGTAAAATTTACAGAGGATCTACTCTAAAATCTATTCTAACTTACCAAGCAGACAGGGTTAATAATATGCAAGAAATTAAACCTAAAATAATAGAGGTGATGCATCAAAGGAATGCTGAACACTAGATTTTCTATCAAACACAAACCATTAAAACGTAATACAACTACCATGCACAGATAACCAATATTCAAATCAAAGATCAAATACAGGAAATGAACACAGGTGAGGGTTGAAATCATCCACATACATGTATTATTGCTTCCCAAATTGATACAAAGCATTAAAATGGCCATGAGGTAAACAAAATTGCATTATAGTCTCAATAAAAGGTTCAAACTCCATGAAATCATCTACAGACTAGAGGAGAAGGGAGGGTGTAAAACCAAAATGTCCAACCCTTTACAATGATCCAAGTTCTTACCTTTATAGAGGAAGTGAAGAGAGGAGGAGAAAAGAAGTGGGAAACCTGATTTGGAGTCTTAACTACCAGCCATCAATGCCCCTACAAATCTGCCAACAATATGTCAAGTCCACCTATCTATTTCTATTTGGCATGTTGAAGAAGGAAGAACGACGGATCAAATCAAATCTGATCTGGTTGTTACAGCAATCGGATCGTATATTAATGACATGAAGACATTTTCCTATTTTTCATCCACCTAACCTCATCAAAATTAAATTTTTAGGTTTCCATGGCATACACAAGGTCGAGACCTTTCCAATGGTACCAAATTTGTTAGATTTTTGGCACTAGATCAAAATATATGCCCATTTGAACATTTGAATCAAATCGGTACAAAAATGATGGAAAAACAAGTTTTACAAAATGGATCCTTATGTCCAAAATTCATTTTTCACCTTGTCAAAATCACATCCCTGTAAGCCCATAATTCAATTTTGGCAAAATTTCCATCTACGGCCCCATAGACCCGCTTAGCAAAAGAAATCTTCCCCGGCCCACCGACCCACATTTTCTCCTTTTCCGAAAAGTCCTCCTAGGTCTACTGGTCCGCTTTGACCTGAAACATGTCCACATGACTCTTTTGTTAGGTGGGGGTCATATGTCTAATCCTAGACACGTGGAGGCTTAGCACACACTTGAGTATGCCCCTTGAGTTTTAACCTTTGAAGTTACACCGGGCTGACACGTGGAAGCTTCCATCAATTATTTATACTTAGTCGATTCAATGGTCAGCCCTGTCCTTTTTGTAAACATGGGACACGTTCAAGCCCTACACTCGTGTGGAGAACCAATTCGAGATTTACCTATGAAGATGCGCAGAAGAGACACGTGGCATCTTCTGCTGGCTCATAGAATTTTCAATGATCGCTTCGAATTTTGAGGGGCTCTAGACACGTGGAGGGTCAATGCTTGTTGAGGGACTTTCTTTTGTGATTTACCTTTGGATATGCACCGGTTGGCCATGTGGAGGCCTCCGATGTATCTTCTTTCCTTAATCAATTCAACATTTGTCTCTTCCCCCATTTTGGAATTGAGACATGTGGGAGCCTTGTGCTCATTTGAGTCTCTGCTTTGGGTCGGGCCTTTAAAGTTACACGGAAGACAAGCGTGGCATCTTCCGTTTTCTCGTATACTTTTCTACTTTCAGTTCTATTTCCTTTTCCGACCTGGGACATGTGGAGGCTTGGCACTTGTTTCGGACTAGCTTTTGGGGTGTGAATTTTTAATTTACGTCATGGAGACACGTGAAAGCTTCCTCCAAAACTCTTATACTTAGTCGATTTAAACGGCTGATTCTATTTCCTTTTTTGACTCTGACCATGTAGCGATCTCACACTCATTTATGGAGTCTATTTTGATGTGCCTTTGTGGAATTGTGCCAAGTTGATGCATGGTGCCTTCCACGATTCTATTGTTTGGCCCATTTTTTACTCGTATGCGGCTAAGTATGAAACGTTCGAGCCTTTTCTTCAATTTTCTCCCATTGAGCTTTTGTTTCTTTGAAACAATTGGCCCCCCTTCATCAACATTTCTCCTTCTTTTTCGAGTATTCCTTCCCCTTGATTGTTGGATTTGAATGTGAGCTCGCAGGACAGAGCCAAGCCTTTTGATTATCTTATGTGTGGGGATCATGTTTGACTAAATTTTCTGGGGGGGGGAAATGGGATCATAGTTTGGCGACTCACAGGGACATCTTCCTACAAGATGAAGAGACCAGTAGCCTTCTTGCATCCATTGGGCATGAAGTCATGAATGAGAGCCTATTATTAATATTTTCCTCTGAACAGTGAGCCTGACTACTTACGACCTGTGACCCTGTGCTTGCCCCACTATCTGCACTCTTAATTTTCATAAGAAAATATTTAAAATTAGGTTATGAGAGTAGAAAATTGTATTGACTAGAGGTGCAGTGAACTACACAATGATACAACATGGAAGCAAAAAAATCTATACCAAAGGAACTTAGGGAAATCGAAACCTAAACTACAACAAGACAATGTGCATACGCACTTAAGAGGAATTAAAACCTACTAATACCCTACACTAATGAAAGAGACAAGTAAATTCAAACAAAACCTGATACTGGCAATGGAAAGAAGCTACGCTTTTCTTACAGTTTGCAGCCATGAATATGATTTGGCACTGAATCTTGCTATTGGTAGGAGTGAAAAACTACCAAGAGGCCAATACTCCACCAAAATCATCAAGGTGTCAACTAGAAACAAGGAAAATACCTCTTTTAGTTGCTTTTTATTTTTATTAAGGAGTCATTGTAGCTGATGCTTGGTATTTTGACACTTATCCTCATGCTTAGGAGAAAGCATGACTGGTTATGGATTCTCCCTTGGCTCCAATGAAGCCATGTATCTGATTGGGCAAGGTCTGGTCCTTTCAATGTGCCCACTGCTCTGATATTTAAATCTGAAAATGGAGTCTTCTTGCAGATCTTCCTGGATGGATGACATGAGAGGGATGATATCATCATACTCTTTTGCTTCCTCTACAGCAGGTGTGGATTTTGCAAGATCAAAATCTTCCAACTTTTATTCAAGAGGCATGTTGCAAATTGTAGGTTGTGGTTGGACGTTCTCTTCCATGGCCGCAAGTTCTTGTTGCTAAAGGATGAATGATGGGGGAGAAAATATTGCAATTTCAACTAGCTCCTCCTTATCAGAACATTATTTTGAGTCTGATAGGAAATCAAAGTCTTTAATTTCCTACTGTAGCAAGGTCTCTCCCTCTTACATGGTGATCTTAAAATATTAATTATTTTTACCATATGAAGCTTCATATTCAAACATGAATCTAGTGAGTTCAAACTCTTCCAAATAATCAAAATTTAGGAGAGGTTGAGTGGGAGAGGGGTATGTAATCTTTTGTGCAATTGGCTCATGATTCAGTGCCTCTGAATTTGTCTTATTCACCTCCATATGCTCCTTTTTAACTAGACTTGGAGATGACGGTTCTTCTTCCCTCATGGATTCATCAATAAAATTAGGCCCTTTAAATGAAAGCAAAAAATATTCAATAATTATTCCTTCATCAAGTGGCTCCAACTCTTAGTTGATCTCTTCCAGTTGTTCCTCTTTAGTAGATCTTAGAGCTGATTGTTCTTCTTCCTTCTTGACTGATTATGGAACTTGGATTAAATCAACATCCTCTTCAGATAAAGTGCCATCATGGAAACTACATTCAGAGCATAAAAACTATTGATCTTCTTCCTCTTATTGTTGTTCTTCTTCTGCTGAAAACTCATCCTTAGCCGCTAGTGGTTCTTCAACCTTGACCTCCTCTGTTGGCTTAACCATCAAGGGGATTTTTGTAATCCAAAATATGGCATCCCAAGTCTTCATATTTTCTATCATTTCTTCTCTATTGGATTCCTCTTCTTGTTGTTCTCCTCGACTGGATTCTTGAGTCTTTTCCCAACATAGACTTGGGAAAGAAAGAGGAGTGGCAGGTTGTGGTTCAACCATTTTTGCTATTGTTTGTGGTGGAGAGGGAAGTGGACTTTCTTTTTTGTTTGGAGGGGAAGACTGCATGAAAGGGAAAAGGGAAGAAGAATTAGGATTGGATGGGAGACTAGGGGATGGAAAAAGGAAATCAACACTTAGGTCAGCAAGTGAGTGGCTTGAATCTTGATCATGTTGAAATGATGGAGCTTGAGAAAGAGAAAATTAAGGAAAAGGAGTTGGTGACTGACTTACCCATTGACAAGGTTATCTAGCACTTTTCTCATATTCCTCAATATCCTCCATCCATTGTGTAAGGTGAGGTAGCATTTCAACCATGAAGTCAATATTCTCGTGAGGGCTATAATGTCTTGGCATAGGGTTAGACCATGGACAAGGTTCCCTATAGCCAATCCTAAATGCTTTCATCTGTGTTGTATCCCTTGAATGCACCATGCATGCCTCCATTTTTTGAATCCCACCTTGAAAATCAGCATCCTCCATGCAGTTGTTACCATTGTATCCATCCCCTTTTTATTTATAAGCTTCATGGCCAAACTGGTTTTCACCCTGCTCATATGGGTAAGCATAATGGTCCTGAATCTGATCATAAAGCTGATCTGGAGGAGTTGGGAAATACATTATAGGTGGAATGCATGGCTGTAGGTGTGAATTACATGAGGGAAATGAAGTCATGATTGCACAACTTCATGCGATGGAATAAAATGAATGAGATGGAAAAAAATGGATGAAAATGGATGGGATAAAGTCTGTAACTTTAGAGATGGGTTGATGACAAGATGGAGTCATCAGATGTACTTTGCATGTGCCTAAAAAGGATTAATCTCACCAAGAACACATCAATTTTATTAAATGAAGTTATAAGGTGCTTCAAACCTGTCCCACTGGGCATGCCATAACTGTTACTAGAAAATCATAGCACCCCTAAATGTCTACAACTCGATGGGTTGAGACTCTCAGTGTGATTGCATAACATGGAGCATCTGTCAAAGTGTGGGAAGTGTGGGAATTTGAAATCGAGAGAGATCTTCAGATGAATGCCAGTTCTTATTCCTCTGTTCAGGTGCACACGTAAAATTTTGCAGAGGATCTACTCTAAAATCTAGTCTAACTTTCCAAGGAGACAGGGTTAAGAAGAGGCAAGAAATTAAACCTAATCTAACAGAGGTGATGCACCAAAGGAATGATGAACACTGGATTTGTTATCAAACACATATTATTAAAATGTAATAGAACTACCATGCACAGATAACCAATATTGCAATGAAATACCATATAAAGGCAATGGACACAAAATATGGTTGAAATCATCCATATACATGTATTATTGCTACACAAATTGATACAAAGCATTAAAATGGCCAAGAGGCAAAAAAAAACTTGCATTACAGTCTAAACAGAAGGTTCGAACTCCATGAACTCGTCTGTAGACTAGAGGAGAAGGGAGGGTCCAAAACCAAAATTTATAACCCTTTACAATGAACACATATTTTACCTTTGTAGATGAGGCAAAGAGAGGAGAAGAAAAGAAGCGAGACACTTGATTTGGAAGCTCAGCTACTATTCATCAATGCCCCTATAAATATACCCATAATCTGTCAAGTCCACCTCTCTATGTCTGTTTGGTGTGTTAAAGAAGGAAGAATAGCGGATCAAATCAAATCTGATCTAGTTATTAGAGAAATTAGATCATATATTAATGGCATGAAGACATTTTCCTATTTTTCACCCACCTAACCTCATCAAAATTAAAGTTCTAGGGTTCCATGGTATAGATGAGGTCAAGACCTTTTCAATGGTATAATTTTTTTTGGATTTTGGGCACTAGATCGAAAGATATTCCCATTTAAACATTTGAATCGAATCCGTACAAAAATGGCTAAAAACAAGTTTTGTAAAATAGATCCCCGGGCCCAAGATTCACTTTTCACCTAATGCAAAAAATCCCAAAATAAAAAAATCCCCCGTAGCCCCGCAATGCCAAAATTTCCTCCACGGCCTCATAACCCCGCTTAGCAAAAGAAATCATCCCCGGTCCACTGACCCACATTTTCCCCTTTTGTGAATAGTCCTCCCCAGGTCCGTTGGTCCGCTTTGACCTTAAACATGGCAACGTGTCCCTTTTTTGTGGTAGGGGTCATATGTCTGATCCTTGATATGTCAATGCTTAGTGCACATTTGAGTCTTCCCTTTGAGTTTTAACCTCCAGAGTTGTGCTACGCTGAGATGTGGAGGATTCTGTCAATTCTTTATACTTAGTCGATTAAGAAGATAACTCTATTCCTTTTTTGAACCTGGGACATGTGGAAGCTTTGCACTCAGTTGGAGAACCACTTTTTGATTTACCTTGAAGTTATGGGGAAGAGACACACGGTATCCTTTGCTAGCTCGTAGAATTTTCAACGACCGATGTGACTTTTGGGGGGCTCTAGACACGTGGAGGGTCAGTGATTTTTTAGGAACTACCATTTGTACTTGACCTTTGGAGATGCTTCGGTTGGAAATGTGAAGGCCCCCGATGTATCCTTTTTCCTTATCGATTCAACTCTCATCTCTACCCTCATTTTAGACATGGGACTTGTGGGATCGTTGCGCTCATTTGAGTCTCTGCTTTCGGCCGCACCTTTGACATTGCTTGATTGAAACATGTGGCATCTTCTGCTAGCTCGTATACTTTTCAATGGTTGGTTCTATTTCCTTTTTAGACCTGGGACATATGGAGGCTTGGCGCTTGTTTGGTACTATATTTTGTGCCATGCCTTTTGAATTTGTGCTGTTGAGACATGTGGAAGCTTCCGCTGACACTCTTATACTTATTCGATTTAAACAGCTAATTCTATTTCCTTTTTTGACTTTGACCATGTCGTGAGCCTTCGCTCATTTGGGAACTCTATTTTGATGTGAATTTGTGGAATTACACCAAGCTAACATGTGGTGCCTTCTGTGAGTCTACTGCTTGGCCCCATTTTGACTCGTATGCGGCTAATTCTAAAAACTTCAAACCTTTTATCCAATTTTCTCCCATCATGATCTAGTTTCTTTGATGCCACTGGCCTCCCTTTTTTGACCCTGCTCCTTCATTTTCAAGTCCTCCTTCACCTTGATTAATGGATTTGAATGTGAGATCACAGGACTAGTGAACCAATTTTATTTTGTACGGGGATCATGTTTGAGTAATTTTACCGGGGGGAAAAATTGGGATAACAATAATCTAACAAGAAATAACATACAATTACAAAAGCTACCAAGGTGACATGTTGCCAATACCCCAAATTCCTTTATTGTTGGTCTCTTATCTCTTTTTGTTTTTCATGTTACAAATTTCTATAAAAATCAACATAATATCTTTCTGGAATCTTTGTAATATTAACGACATCAAGACAATAAAACACACATATACATATCAATTCACATAATCAAATATCATAACTAAACCATCACTAAGATCAACTAATTCACCAGTTGTTCAAAATTTCAAATATTTTGATTCTATCAATTCATCAATTAGCAATAAAATGACAAGGCTAACTAAATCATCTAACTAAAACTATATACCAAAATCCAATGTGTTAGTACAGTAATAACTCTAGATCATCAAATATTGATATGTTAATCCCTGCATATAACCCATCATATAAGCTTCATCATTTCAAAAGTCTAAAACATCCATATTGTCTATCAAATAGGCTAATCAAATATAGTAATTTAGATCTATTAATGTCTAAAGATCAAACATGATAACAATGTTTATGGCTCTAATCCAAAGTAAGGAAAATCATAGTAACATCATAATAATATCAATGTCGAAGAGGAGTGGGAACTACATCCCCCTCTTCTTAATCCCGACTTCCTCCTGAAATTCACTCAAACAAGTTTGGAAACTATTCTCTCAAACGTGCACTATCATCCCTGATCATATACTTGCAGTACATGACAAGGATCTGAAATGTACCTCCTCAGCACAAAAAAATTAAATACATCGTGGATGTGAGACAAGATGGATGGAAATGCTAGACGATAGGTTGAAGGACCGATCCGTTGCAAGTTATCAAAGGGGACCACAAACCTTGGAGCAATCTTGGATCCATTTCCATAATGGATAGGACTCTTATGAGGCATGACATGAAGACAAACTTTTGTTATGTTTGTGGAGCTTGTTTTCATGTTAGAGTTTGGTACACCTTCCATGTGTTACACTTGGATATTTTTACGGAGGTGAACGGGTCAAGAGGTTTTGGGGGGTGAAGCCCTTGAAGCAAATTTTCATGGGTGGTTTATTAACCCATGGGTAATGGGTAACTGTTATGGGCTATTTTTGGGCCCATGGCTTTTCGGTACCCATTGTTTTGTAAAACCGCTTCTTCGGCTACCTATTGATGTACTTATATATAGATGGACAGAAAATAGGATTGATATGAGTGTTATTTGTGAAGGTGAATAGTGTGTGCAAATTCAAGTGCAAATTTGGGAGGGTTTGTTGAGCGCAACTCCATACAAGATCTAGTTATTTGAATTGTGAAGACTGTTGGCTTGTAATAAAATCTGAGCAAGTGTTCTTAGTGGATGTAGCCCACATTGGTTGAACCATGTTAAATATTGTCTTCATGTTTTACATATTTCATTTCTATAATTTCTATTCATACTTCTTATTATTACGATTCTGAGGAATTATTCTGCATTAGATTCTATTAATTCCTAACAACTTTCATGCCCACTTCAAAATTGTGATCTATCTTCCACTAATCTACATACTTCTTCTCTCTATCTTGCATCTCTTGTAATATTTGTGTAATCATGAAAACCTAATAATCCATATCCTGTAATAAATCTAGCCCAAGATATATCGTGTCCTCTAAGTTGTCCCTACTCAGAAGTGTCCTACACTCCTTGTGATATAGTGCCTTACATTGGAACCATACAGATTGATCTCTTAAAATTGTTGTTGTAAGAAAAATCCACTAAGTACAAATACTCCTCCCACCTAAAATAATTATCCATGAAATAAATCCGAAGCATGTCCTATAAGATAAGATTCACCCACTCTGTCTTTCCATCTATCTATGGGTGATAGCTTCTACTTAAGTTGATTTTCATCCCGAGAGCATACTCATGGTAGTCCAAATGTGAGAGGTGTACAAGGTATCAAGGTCATAAATTATCTTCTGTGGAATCTTGTGCATTCTAAATCTCAACAATATATACTCGTTACACTATGCTACCTATATAGGTGGTCTTCACCGAAGAAAAATGAGTCACTTTTTTTCAGTCTATCCACTGTGACCATAATGGCATCATGGTGGTATCTCGACGTAGGTAGCCATATAATGAAATCCATGGAAATAGTCTCCCATTTGCACTATGGTATGACATGATTATATAGAAGGCCATCTGGATGTTGATGCTCAACATTCACCTTTTGGCACTCTAAACATTGAGACACAAAACAAGCTACATCTCTCCATAGCCCTCTCCAATGGTATAACTATCTCAAATTTGTGTGCATATTTTTCACTATTGGATGTGCTGAATAGGGTGAACAATATGCATCAACAAGGATATTGTGCCTCAATCCTACACGTCTGGGTACATAGATATGACCTATGTGCAAAATAAGAACATTTTCCACTAAATAAAATCCCTCAAACTAACCCTTAAGGAATCTCTGATTCTCGATCTCTTCTCTAACTAAAAGGTAGAAATTGTCATGTGGAAGTTTCTTCAAAATCCTAGCCCTCAAGTTTTTACCAACTGTTGTAGCCATAACCAAATGTCTCTGATGAATAAAGGTGTATGAAACCACATTTTCCTCATATTTTACATGCTCTACCTCAATTTCTTACTCATAAAGAAACTCCGTCTAATTCCATTTACTAGCATTGAGATTATGTTGTGTGATCAAGTGATCTATCCTAAGAATGAACCTCCTTCCTAAAAGGAAATGTATCTATGAAACCAAAGCATTCACAACTATTACAAGCTCAAGGTCATGAGTCAAATAATTTAGCTCATAATACTTGATTTTACGAGACTCAAAGGCTACTATACTGCCTTCGTACATCAATACACCTCCTAATCCTACCGAAGAAGCATTTGTGTATACAAACAAACCTCCCTATGGATTTGAATTTGTTAGAATGGGTGTTGTTGTAAGGAATTCATTCAGTGTAATTAAGGCCTACTCACATCTATCTCATCAAACAAACTTCTTCCCTTTTCACTTAAGGGAAGTGATGGGATGCACAAAATGAGAGAAATCCTGAACAAACCTCTTGTAGTAATATATCAATACCATGAAACTACACACTTTGGTCACACTGGTAGGTGTTGGAAATGCCATGATATGTCTAATCTTGGAAGCATCAACTACAATACCTTCCCTAAAAATAATGTGGCCCAAATACTAAACTTATTTCCTGAAAACTGTACACTTCTCAAGGTTCCCGTATAGTTAATGTTGTTAAATACACTTCAGAAATTGGTGAAGGTGTTCCTCATGATCCTCATGCATATGTGATTAGATCAAAATATCATCAAAGAAAACAGGTACAAAATGGTGTAGAAAATTCCTAAACACTGCAGGGGAATTCCTTAGACTGAATGACACAACTGTGAACTCGTAGTGGCCATATCTCAGGTGGAAATATTTTTGGTGGATTTCTACCTCCACAATCCTTAACTGATGATGACAATACTTATGATATATCTTGGAAAGAACTATAGTCCCCTTCATCTTATCAAACATATCATCAATACGAGGAAGGGGGTAACAATTCTTGATTAATAATTTATTAGTTTTCTGTAGTCCACACATAATCATAAGGATCCATCCTTATTCTTCACAAATATCACCAGTGTACCCCAAGGAGATACACTAAGATGGATTATGAATTTCTTAAGAATCTCCTCTAGTTACAACTTGATCTCACATAGCACAGGGGTGGTCATTCTATATTGAGCACGTGAGATATTCTCTTCTCTTGGAACCAAATCAATATGAAAGTCTTTCTCACATGGGGGAGGTAACCCTGGTAACTCGACTCGAAAAACACTTGTGAACTCCCTCAAAATATGATGATCATCAAGTGAAGGTTTACAAGACTCATCCTCCAACCTATCACTATCTATAATAGCATAAAAGTGACACCCATGTCGCGCACACCTCTTAGGTTTAATAGTTGAAATAGAGTTAATAAAGATGGGTCTCCTAACTCTAGCTATCACAGAAACCACTCCCAAATCATCTTCAAAAGATATAAGCTTGTTGTAAAAATAAACTCTAGCTCTGTATGTAGATAACCTTTTCATACCAAATATAAATCCTTAATAACCCAAGGTAAGGATACAAAGATCCAAGGTAGTGGTGAAGGGTCCTAGGTCCATTACACACTCCTTGACTAAGGATTCAATTGAGATCTTTCCCCCAAAATCCATCTCAAAATCCAAACTAAGTCCTTACAAAAATACCATCCACCTGCATTTCTCTACTAAAGATGGTGTAATAAAAGAAATAGAAGAGCAAGAATCAAACAATATAGAGGTAGGGATACCACTAATGCTACTTGTAGTCTCTATCACCATGCCCCAAATCTCTACCTGGTGGTTCTCGAGAAGTGCATAAATCTGATGGCTATGTCCTATGTCTCTAATTATAGGCTCTGAAATATGTTCCTTACCCTTGTTATTAGGGTTCTATGGGTACTCTCTCCAATGGTTTCTAAGTACACCGCATCCATAAGAACTACCTGGTCTGCTCTAATGAGATGCAGATCCAATAGGTATTCTAGTGGTTTCTACCTTAGAACCTGATGATCTTATTGTTGATGTGAAAATACATCAACCCCTGAATGGCCTTATTTTGGACGAGGCATCAGGTGTAATCTACATAACATGGAACCATCTCTCCAAATGTGGGACTTGTGAACTTGAGATGGTCCTCCGGAGAAGGCCAGATTCCTCTACCTAATCTTAACGATAAAATACTTCTAAGGAAGGAAATGTGACTATCTACTCCTAATCTAACAATTCCAAGGAGACAACAAGAGAGAGGGCATGAAAATAAATAAATCCTACACTATAGAGGTGATAGCACCAAGAAAAGGGGGTTGTTGATCACAATCACGACTTCCTAAAATTGAGAGAGGTGAGCAATGGAGAGGATGGACAAGATGCCTCACAAACCATAGATAAATTTCACACAGAACACCACTTTAACCAATTAAACACATCTCCCAAGACCTGCAATAGACATCAGAGATATGCATAGTATAACTTGCAATGGTGAGAGGCAAGAAGAGACAATAATATAAGCAAAGGATGAAAAAAATACATGATGAAACAAATTTTACTACTGCATTAATTCACACAGTACATCATTATTGGGAAAGAGGAAAAAAAATTCCATTACAAAGCATTGAGAGAAGGCTTAAGGTCCACATTCATCCCTATGGAGGAAAGAGAGAGGGGGCAGGAGAGAAAAAATTACCAACCTCTATAAAAAATGAGAGGAAAAGGAAAGAAGAAATCAAAACCTACCTCAACCACCCCAAAAGAGCATTGAATTCACCTACCTCAACCACCCCAAAAGAGAATTGAAGTCACCTGCAACAATGATGGGTTCCACTGCAAACACCCATGCCTCCATGTGTTGTTCCTTTTTCAAAAAAAAAGGAAGCCCTTACTTCATTGTTATGGTAGGTGAGAAGCTTGATAGCTTGTAATTGAGTAGTGGATGTTGAGAGATTTCCAAAAATTCATCTCTCACTCAAATCTGAGTTTCCGGTCGAAAGTTATGATAATCTGAAGGTATGGGTTGGGCATTCCACGTGGGCTCCCAAGACTTTATCCCCTTCTTTTCATTCTTGAAGTTACAACGGTTGGAAACTTGACATCATGTGTGAGCCTACTATGTTTTCCATGGTGTTTTTACCAAGTCCCTTCTTCCTATTTAGGAGCAAATATGTTAGACCCTAGACACGTGGAGGGCCTATGCTCATTTGGGGACCTACCTTTGGATTTTTCCTTTGAAGTTGTATTGAGTTGACACGTGGAGGATTTTTCTGGGTCTTAGACTTTTCAATGGCTGGTGTAACTTTCTCTGGCCCTACACACATGGAGGGCCTGCACTTGTTTAGGGAATGCCTTTGGATTTTTCCTTTTAAGTTTCACTGATGAGGCACTTGGAGGATTCCGCTAGCTCTTAGAGTTTTCAATGGCTGATGTAACTTTCTAGTTCCCTAGACATGTGGAGGGAATGCGCTTGTGTGGGGACCGCACTTTTCTCACGCCTTTTGAAGTTACGCTGATGAGGAACATGGAGGCTTCCACTAGCTCCTAGAATTTTCAACAGCTGATGCAACTTTCACAGGCCCTAGACAAGTGGAGATCCTGCACTTCTTTGGGGACCTACCTTTGGATCTTACCTTTGAAGTTGCACTAAACTAACACGTGAAGGCTTTCATTAACTCTTCAACTTTTCAACATCTGGTGCAACTTTCTCAGGCCCTAGACATGTGGAGAGCCTACACTTGTTTGGGAACATGCCTTTGGATTTCACCTTTGATGTTACGCCGAAGAGACATGTGGAGTCTTTTGCTGGCCTTCCCATGCTTAGAATTTTCAACGCCCGGTCCTACCTTTATTGGGATCTGACCACATGGAGAGCATGCGCTCATTTGGGGGCCTTTCTTTTTTTACACCTTTGAAGTTGCACCGAGCTGACATGTGGCACCTTCTGCAGCTCTGTTGCCTTGCTTCCAACAACAAGACCTATGTCAAAGCACTTAGGAAAATTTGAACTAAATTCTTGGCTTTGATCTTTCTTGAAGAGACACGCGACGAGGATGCTGATATATTCCAAGTTACTTCTTGGCATGTAAGGAGGGTGCAAGTCAATAGAAAATAAGCCTCCCATGTAGGAATAAGGGATAACACGAGTGTGCGAGGGTGCACGGATGGATTGCAGTAAGGATGTGATGAGCACGGAAATATGCAAGTGTGTGAGAGGAAAGTGGAGAGAATGTGTACGCATAAGTGTGTGCGCTACAAAAAAGAACACATACTTGTGAAAGACAAGTATGGAATCAGGGCGGGGATATCCAATTAAGTAGAAAGAAAACAGGGTGCACAACCTGAAATGTGAGGCGTCAGAGCTAGAGTGAGAGTAAAAATCATCCAAATAGCTAGGAGATTTATTTGGATAACAATTTGGTGACTTTCAGGGCCATTTGCCAACTAGATGAAGATACCAGTAGCCTTAGAAGTCTATTGGGCATGGATTCAATCCTTATAAACACCAATCTGATATAAAATTTTAAAATCTGGTCCCCAAGCCACTTGATACACTACTGGAACTAGAATTGATCTCGCCAAGAGCTACCTTCAATGTACTATGCACGAGTAACAAAACACCACAACACACTATGTAAAAAAGAGAAATAACATACATGCTCCATGTGGAACATGCAGAGTATGCACAAGAACTTATTTTGCTGAAAACAAACCTACCTACTCTACACTAACCGCAAGTAAAGGGAACTTAAACAAATCCTACAATTGGTAGGGAGAAGTAGCTTCCCTTCCTCAAAATAAGAAGCCATGTATATGATTTTTCACTTAACATGGATTTCATTATGAGTGAAAAACTTATAAGAGGCCAATCCTCTACCCAAATCATCAAGGTATCAACTGGAAACAAGATAAATACCTCTTTTAGTTGCTTTGTATTTGGATTAATGAGGCATTACAGTTGATCCTTTTTACTTTGAAACTCATCCTCATGCTAAGGAGTGAGCATGACTTATGGAAGCTCCAATTTTTGCTACAATGAAGCCAAGTACCTAATTGGAAAAGGTCTAATCCGATGGATGTGCCCTTTTTCTAAAATTTAACTCCAAGAATGGAGTCTTCTTGCGGACCTTTCTGGGTGAATGATGTGGAACAAATGTTTCCCGTGTGTTCTTTTCCTTCCTCCACCTAAGAATAACATGGAAGATTAAGATCTTCCAACCTTGGTTCTGAAGGGCCGCTATGAGATACAAGATGTCGCGCTTCAATGCTCTCCTTCATGGTAGTGGAATCATGTGCTTAGTGTTAGGTTGTGGAGCCTGTTTTCATGTGTGAAAGTGTTGAAGACTGTACACTAAGAGTAATGTACACTTTTCATGTATCCTCGCCAAGGTTAGGGGCCGGGCCGGGCCCCGAGGCCCGGCCTTTACGGCTAAATTTTTTTTTTAGGTGTAAATTTTTTTGGCCTCAAAAAAATAAAAAAATAAAAATGCACCCGACATATCGGGAAACGTGCTCTTCTCATATGGGAAAGTTTTTTGAACCATAGGTTTATGGGATGGGTTTTGCCCATGGTTTTGATACCCACAGTTTTGTAAAACTACTTAAGCAGTTTTCTATTTATATGGTCTTATGCATATGATAGATGTACAAGAAAATGTATTGCAGATGTGTTTTGAATTTGGATGTTAATTCTGTAGAGTTTGTTGAGCATAGCTCCAAACGGATTTGGGTATTGTATTGAGAGATTTGAGACTTGTAATAAAATATGAGCAAGTGATTCTTGGTGGACGTAGCCCAAATTGGGTGAACGACTTTATATCTTGTCTCTCTATCTTGTGCTATTTATTCTGCACTTTTATTTGAGATCTATAATATTTTCTGCATATTAGTTTCTACTGTTGCGATTCTGTAAGGGATTATTCCTCATATTTTATCTCTTATTTCCTAACACTTAGAAGGCTGATGATGGAGGATCAAATGATGTGATATCCTCTGGATCCTCTCCATCAAAGAAATCCTCCAAGTTAGATAGATAATATACCTCCTCATTGTCCTGTTACATGTGTTTGACCTCGTCCACGATGTCCTCCTGATCTAAAAATTTCTCAACATGGTTCCACTCATCTTCAAACATGATGTCTGAAAAATCAAACTATTTTTTGACATTAGAGATTGAAGGGGATGAAGTGAGAGGAAGAACTGAAGGTTCTTCTATGGCCTGCTTTATACTTGAAACCTCTGGAACTGTATGGTTCTCCTCAAAAACCAAAATTCAATCTTTCTCTTTTGGATTTGGGGTATCTTGTTCTTCCCTTGCTTTTGTTGTAACGGAAGACTCCACCAGATGTGGCTTGACCTCAGCCTCCTCCAGGGACTTTACCATTAAGGGGATTTGACTAATCCCAAATATAAGAGTCAAGCTCACCAATATTCTAATCATTTCTTCTTTTCTTGGTGCTCCCCTTTACTTTATTTTCAAATTTCTTCCGACCATCGAATCGGGAAAGTAGGAGTGATGGGTGGGGTCTCCAGTAGTTGTTTTTTTATCTGTGGTGGAGGGAAGGGCATTGCTTTTGGCTCTTGTTGAGTGGACTTGGATTTAGAAGGGAAAAGAGAAGAGGAAATGATATGAGA
Source organism: Taxus chinensis (assembly GCA_019776745.2). Taxonomy (NCBI): domain Eukaryota; kingdom Viridiplantae; phylum Streptophyta; class Pinopsida; order Cupressales; family Taxaceae; genus Taxus; species Taxus chinensis. Next base: position 433,348,782 of record CM034155.1, read on the forward strand.
TGGAAGATTAGAAGATGGAGAAGGGAAATCAATACTTGGGGCAGCAAGTGAGAATATAGATTCATAATAGTTCTGTGATGATACTGATTGAGAAAGAGTAAAATTAAAGCTATCAGGTGGCGGACTTACCCATTGACAAGGTTGTCAGGAACCAAGCTCATAGGCCTCTATTTCCTTAGTCCACTATGCAAGTTGAGCAAGAATTTCAACCATGAAGTCAAGATTCCCTTACGGGATATAGTGTCTTGGAAAATGTCCTTCCCATAGATAAGATTCCCTATAACCAATTTTGAATGCCTTAATTTGTGATGTAGCCTGAGACTGAACCTTGTTAGCCTCCATTCTTTGAATCTTCTCCAACAAGTCAACATTCTCTGTATAGATTTTATCTTCATATGTGTACCCTTTCTCTTGATAAGCTCCATAGCCAAAATGGTTTTGACACTACTCATATGGGTAAGCATGATGGTTGTGAATATGATAATAATGCTAATCGATTTGTGAATTATATTGGAGGTGTACTACACCACTGTTGCTGAAAGTGTGAATTCCAAGATGGGAATGAATTCATAACTACACAACTTCATGAATGGCGGAAGTTGAAGGATGTGCAAAGAATAATGGGAGGAAATGGATGGAAGGAAAGTATGCTACTCAGAGAATGGGTTGTTTACCAGATGGAGTCGCTAGATGTGCTTTGCATGTGCCTCTAAAGGTTAAATCTTAATAGGAACATAGTAAAATACTAAGATGAAGTCGTAAGGTGCTTAAAACATGTCCCATTAAGTGTGCCAAAATTATTGATGTGAAATTATAGCACCCCCTGAATGGCCTGAGTTTGGATGGGGCATCCGCTATAATCTGTATAACATGGGACCATCTCTTAAGCTGTGGGACTGGCGAACTTGAGATGATCGTCTAGAGAAGGTTGGCTTCTTTCACCTAATGCTAATGCTACACTACTTATAAATAAGGAAATGTGACTATCTACTACTAATCTAACCATGAAAAGGAGACAGGGAGAGAGAGAGAACATGAAAATAAAAAAACCCTACACTACAGAGGTGATAACACTAAAAAAGGGGTTGTTGATCATAATCTCAACTACCTGAAATGGAGAGAGGAGAGAAATGGAGAGGATGGACAAGATGAATCATAGACCATAGATAAATTTCACACAAAACACAACTTCAACCCATTAAACACAGCTCCCAAAACCTGTAGTAGACATCAAAGATATGCATAATATACCCTACAATGGTGACAGGTAAGAAGAGACAATAAAATAAATGAAGGATGGAAAAAATGCATCACGAAACATATTTTATTGCTCCATGAATTCGCACATTACATCATTATATGGCAAGAGGCAAGAAAATTCCATTACAAAGTAAGGAGAAGAGGCTTAAGCTCTAAATTCAACCCTAGGGAGGAAATAGATAGGGGGCAGAAGAGAAAAAATGATCAACCTCTAGAAAAATTCCCCTCATTATAATAGATATCCAGAATATGAGAGGGAAAGGAAAGAAGAAATCGAAACCTACCTCAACCACACCAAAAGAGCAGTGAATTCTTCATCCTCAACCACTCCAAAATAGCATTGAATTTTCTTGCAACAATTATGGGTTCCAATGCAAACACCCATGCCTCCATGTGTTATTCCTTACTAGGAAATAAAGGAATCTTTTAATTCACTATGGTGGTAGGTGAGAAGCCTGACAACCTCTAATTGAGTAACATACGTCAAGAGATTTCTAAAAATTCCTCTCTTGCTCAAATCTGAGTTTCTGACAGAAAGTTATGATCATTTGAAGATTTGGATCAGGTGTTCCATGCGGGCTCCTAAGACTTTATCCCCTCCTTGAATTCTTGTATTTGTGACAGTTGGACACTTGGCATCATTCACGAGCCTAATCGTCTTTCCTTTGTGTGGAGGACCTGCGCTTGTTTCTAGACCTGCCTTTGGATTTTGCCTTTGAAGTTGCACTTAGATGACATGTGGAGGGTTTCACTAGCTCTTAGAATTTTCAACAACCAGTGCAACTCTTTCACACCCTAGACACATAGATGGCATGCACTTGTTTGGGGACTGCCTTTAGATTATACCTTTTAAGTTTCATCGATGCGGCACATGGAGGCTTGCACTAGCTCTTGGACTTTTCAACTGCCAGTGAAACTTTCTCATTCCATAGACACATGGAGGGACAACGCTTGTATGGGGAACCCATGTTTTTCACGCCTTTTGAAGTTGCGCTGATGAGGCACGTGGAGGCTTCCGCTAGCTGCAAGAATTTTCAATGGCTGGTGTAATTTTCTCAGACCCTAGACATATGGAGAGCCTGCACTTGTTTGGAGACCTACCCTTGGATTTTACCTTTGAAGTTGCTCTGAGCTGACACGTGGACGCTTCCACTGTCTCTTAGAATTTTAAACAGATGGTGCAACTTTCTCAGGCCCTAGAAATGTGGAGAGCCTATGCTTGTTTGGGAACCTTCTAAGCTAACACGTGGCACCTTATGTGGCTCTGTTACTTTTATTTGAGAAACAAGAGCTAGGCCGAATCACTTACGGAAATTGAAACTTACTTCTTATTCTTGATTTGTCTTGAAGAAGTGTGCGAGGATGATGCTGATCTAATCCAAGTTGCTTCATGGCATGCAAAGAGGGTGCGAGGAAATAGAAAAGAAGGCACACGCGCAGGAAGAAGGTAATAAATCAAGCATGTGGGAGTAAGGCGTGAAAAGGGGAAATAGAACTGGAGAATAATTTGAAGGAAGAAACAAGATGGCACGTGAGGGCACATGGAAGGATTGCAGCAAGGAGGTGAGGTGCATGGAATGATGCAAGTGTGTGAGAGGAAATTAGAGAGACTATGCACACGTAGGTGCATGCACTGCTAAAAATAATGTATACCTGTGAAATACAAGTATGGAAGTAAGGTGCAAATATCCAACTAAGGAAGGGAAAAATATGGTAGAAAGGAAAGAAGGCACACAACCTGAAATGTGAGGCATGAGAGCCAGAGTGAGAGTAAAAGTCATCCAAATAGTTAGGAGAGTTATTTGGATAACATCTACCATGGACTGTTATGGTCACTCCTAATGAAGCCCTACAGACTAAGCTCTAGGTGCTCCTTTTGTCCTGAAGGGTCCTTTAGGAGGATGCCCCATACTACCTCACCTCTTAGTATAAAACAAATGTGGAGGTATAAATAGTGAACGAGTCTGTTGCTACTGAGGTGGCTGATGTGGTGGAGTAAAACAAGACTATGCATTACCATGTCCGCCATAAGGAGGATGAGCTTACCCCCTTGACCTACTATCCTGTATATGTGGAATATTGATCCTTACTCTATCTCTAGCCTGATGTGTCTTCCCCTTGGTCTCCTCTACAATGTAGGACTTCTCAATGACCTCATCTAAGGTTTATGGACAATGAACACATACTACACCTCCAAAATCAAATTTTAGGACCCTGATGAAACTGATAATCCAAACCTACTCATCCTACATTTAGTTGACATATTGAAGAAAGTCCAGAAATTGACTCTCATACTCTGCTAGTGTCATGGATGCTTGACGCAGGTCATGAAACATGTTTATTCTCTACTAGATAAACATCTTAGATATGTATTTACTCCTGAAATGATCCTTGAAGAGCTCTCAAGTAACTGTCTCTAAGTCCTCATGGTTTTTCTACTCCTCATTCCTCCACCAAACACATCCTTCATCCCTCAGAAGATAAAACACAACACTAGCCTTTGTGTTTCTAATACATCAGAAAATCTTGAAGCATCGACTCAAGCTCACAAAGAAAACATATTCCTAATAAAACTCATGTATCTCCAGCATAATGAGATAGCCATAACCTTATGATCTCCCTAGTATAATTTTAAGTTGATGACTATCGTCCATTAGGTATCTCTACATGTTCATCTGTCAAACTATAACTCCTAGATATGTCTTTGTGTCCTATAAACCTATCTTGATTCCCCCTTTGAGGTGAATCTTCTCTAGTTCACTCCATGTGGGATTTATATTCCTTATGCTCGTCATTATGTCTCGAAGGGTGTTGAGACTAATGTGATGGCTCCCTATCATGCTAGTTAGGTCATGCCCCTACTGCTCTACCTTGTATAGTTAAATTTATATCCTATCATTTTTGTAGTATTTATGGTAGTATAACAACAACTTCCTTCTCTAGAGTTGGTGTATATAACTCTACACAAAAATATCCTCATCTAGCTCACACCTCCTGCACAAACCAATATGGGAGTTAGTTTACCATAATCTAGGTTTTGTTTCAGTTTTATAGGTTTTCTACGTTTTAAAATATAATTCAGTGTTGTGTGATCTAGTTATAGGTTGTACTAGGTTAATTGTTTGTGTTCCTAAGTGTGCCATAGGGTCAAAGTGTTGAACCCATGGCTCTGATACCAAGTGTAACACCTACATTTTTCTCACACAAAAACCAATAATTAGTTAGGAAAATTTACAGAATATTTATTTTGTTTAAACAGGGTGCAATAGGATAACCTCCAACTAGATTTAATTACTTCACAATTAATAAATCCTTAGGTTTAATTAACAATTATTTATTATTATTTTAATTCAATCATTTCAAGCTTAAATCCCCACCTAGGGTTCTTGTTAATTCTCATTAATTAACTCTTATAAGACATTAGTTAAGATACCCATGTAACAAAATTTATTTAATTTAGTATTATATTTCAAATGTCATTTATTGACTTAATATTCGATGGCTAAGGTCAAACTTACCCTAACCCTACTGATTAAATTCAAATAATTTTAATCCTTACTTAAGCACTATCTAGATATCCATTTATAACATTAGTTTAATTAATTCATAAGGTCAAGTCCTTTATAAAAGTCACTAAACTAAAACAGTAAAGGTCACATTTTAATCCTATATCCTAACACCCTTTAGTGGCCCCATTCACAAGCTACACAAACAATTAATTTAAATATATATTCTCACCAAAATGTCCTCTCCCAACATTTTTATGTTTAATTCACAACCATTGGATTGACTCATTTACATCCCTTGGATCTTAGGTATTCAACCTAACCCTAAACATCCTTATAAAGTGCTCTTATTCATTCATTTCCTGTATTTTCTAATTTTCATTTTTGAGGATTGGGAGAAGAAGGAGAATGGAGAACATGGAAATTTTTCTCAAGCTCAAGGATGGGTAAACACATTTTTTTGTTGCTTATTTCATTTTTAACCCTCTGCTAGGGTTTTCTCACATTGTTATTTTCTATTGTGTATTTTATTTACATTTTCACTATTTATGTATGGGCAATTTTGCCCCATTTTTTTATTTGCTTAAAATAATGATATATACACATGTTATTTAGGTGTACACACACACATTTCTTGTTTTGAATATATGTTTGTACAACCCAGAATTTTAAGAATATGTAATGCTATATATATATATATATATATATATATATATATATAGCATTACATATATTCAAAACAAGTTACATATATATATATAGCATTTCTTGGGCACGCGACGAGGATTCTGATATATTCCAAGTTACTTCTTGGCATGCAAGGAGGGTGCAAGTGGACAGAAAAGAAGCTGACCATGCAGGAAGAAGGGATAAAATGAGTGTACGAGGGTGCGCGGATGGATTGTAGTAAGGATGTGATGAGCACGGAAATATGCAAGTGTGTGAGAGGAAAGCGGAGAGAATGTGTACACATAAGTGTGTGTGCTACAAAAAAGAACATATACTTTTGAAAGACAAGTATGGAATCAGGGCGCGGATAGCCAATTAACTAGAAAGAAAAGAGGGTGCACAACCTGAAATGTGAGGCATCCGAGCTACAGTGAGAGTAAAAATCATCCAAATAGCTGAGAGATTTATTTGGATAACAATTTTGTGACTTTCAGGGCCATCTGCCAACTAGATGAAGATACCAGTAGCCTTAGAAGTCTATTGGGAATGGATTCAATCCTTATAAACACCAATCTGATATAAAATTTTAAAATCTGGTCCCCAAGCCACTTGATACACTACTCGAACTAGAGTTGATCTCGCCAAGAGCTACCTTCAATGTACTATGCACGAGTAACAAAACACCACAACACACTATGTAAAAAAGATAAATAACATACATGCCCCAAGTGGAACATGCAGAGTGTGCACAAGAACTTCTTTTGCTGAAAACAAACCTACCTACTCTACACTAACCGAAAGTAAAGGGAACTTAAACAAATCCTACAATTGGTAGGGAGAAGTAGCTTCCCTTCCTCAAAATAAGAAGCCATGTATATGATTTTTCACTTAACATGGATTTCATTATGAGTGAAAAACTTATAAGAGGCCAATCCTCTGCCCAAATCATCAAGGTATCAACAGGAAAGAAGATAAATACCTCTTTTAGTTGCTTTGTATTTGGATTAATGAGGCATTACAGTTGATCCTTTTTACTTTGAAACTCATCCTCACACTAAGGAGTGAGCATGACTTATGGAAGCTCCACTTTTTGCTACAATGAAGCCAAGTACCTAATTGGAAAAGGTCTAATCCGATGGATGTGCCCTTTTTCTAAAATTCAACTCCAAGAATGGAGTCTTCTTGCGGACCTTTCTGGGTGACTGATGTGGAACAAATGTTTCCCTTGTGTTCTTTTCCTTCCTCCACCTAAGAATAACATGGAAGATTAAGATCTTCCAACCTTGGTTCTGAAGGGCCGCTATGAGATACAGGATGTCGCGCTTCAATGCTCTCCTTCATGGTAGTGGAATCATGTGCTTAGTGTTAGGTTGTGGAGCCTGTTTTCATGTGTGAAAGTGTTGAAGACTATACACCAAGAGTAATGTACACTTTTCATGTATCGTCATCGGGTTTTGGGGCTGGGCCGGGCCCCAAGGCGCGGCCTTTACGCCTAAATTTTTTTCTTAGGCGTAATTTTTTTTGGCCTCAAAAAAAAAAAAAAATAAAAATGCACCCAACATATCGGGAAACATGCTCTTCTCATATGGGAAAGTTTTTTGACCCATAGGTTTATGGGATGGGTTTTGTCCATGGTTTTGATACCCACAGTTTTGTAAAACTACTTAAGTAGTTTTCTATTTATATGGTCTTATGCATATGATAGATGTACAAGAAAATGTATTGCAGATGTGTTTTGAATTTGGATGTTAATTCTGTAGAGTTTGCTTAGCATAGCTCCAAATGGATCTGGGTATTTTATTGAGAGATTTGAGACTTGTAATAAAATATGAGCAAGTGATTCTTGGTGGATGTAGCCCAACTTGGGTGAACCACGTTAAATCTTGTCTCTCTATGTTGTGTTATTTATTCTGCACTTTTATTTGAGATCTGTAATATTTTCTGCATATTAGTTTCTACTATTGTGATTCTATAAGGGATTATTCCACATATTTTATCTCTTATTTCCTAACACTTAGAAGGCTGATGATGGAGAATCAAATGATGTGATATCCTCCGGCTCCTCTCCATCAAAGAAATCCTCCAAGTTAGATAGATAATCTACCTCCTCATTGTCCTGTTACATGTGTTTAACCTCCTCCATGATGTCCTCCTGATCTACAAATTTCTCAACATGGTTCCACTCATCTTCAAACATGAAGTCTGAAAGATCAAACTATTTTTTGACATTAGATATTGAAGGGGATGAAGTGAGAGGAAGAACTGAAGGTTCTTCTATGGCCTTCTTTATACTTGAAACCTCTGGAACTGTATGGTTCTCCTCAAAAACCAAAATTCAATCCTTCTCTTTTGGATTTGGGGTATCTTGTTCTTCCCTTGCTTGTGTTGTAACTGAAGCCTCCACCAGATGTGGCTTGACCTCAGCCTCCTCTAGGGACTTAACCATTAAGGGGATTTGACTAATCCCAAATATAAGAGTCAAGCTCACCAATATTCTAATCATTTCTTCTTTTCTTGGTGCTCCCCTTTACTATATTTATAAATTTCTTCCGACCATCAAATCGGGAAAGTAGGAGTGATGGGTGGGGTCTCTAGTAGTTGTTTGTTTATCTATGGTGGAGGGAAAGGTATTGATTTTGGCTCTTGTTGAGTGGACATGGATTTGGAAGGGAAAAGAGAAGAGCAAATGATATGAGATGGAAGATTAGAAGATGGAGAAGGGAAATCAATACTTGGCGCAGCAAGTGAGAATATCGACTCATAACAGTGCTGCGATGATACTGATTGAGAAAGAGTAAAATTAAAGCTATGAGGTGGCAAGCTTACCCATTGACAAGGTTGTCAGGAACTAAGCTCATAGGCCTCTATTTCCTCGGTCCACTATGCAAGTTGAGAAATAATTTCAACCATGAAGTCAAGATTCCCTTATGGGATATAGTGTCTTGGAAAAGTTCCTTCCCATAGATAAGATTCCCTATAACCAATTTTGAATGCCTCAATTTGTGATGTAGCCTGAGACTGAACCTTGTTAGCCTCCATTCTTTGAATCTTCTCCAACAAGTCAACATTCTCTGTATAGATTTTATCTTCATATGTGTACCCTTTCTCTTGATAAGCTCCATAGCCAAAATTGTTTTGACACTACTCATATGGGTAAGCATGATGGTTGTGAATATGATAATAATGCTAATCTATTTGTGAAATACATTCGAGGTGTACTACACCACTATTGCTGCAAGTGTGAATTCTAAGATGGGAATGAATTCATAAATACACAACTTCATGAATGGCGGAAGTAGAAGGATGTGCAAAGAATAATGGGAGGAAATGGATGGAAGGAAAGTATGCTACTCAGAGAATGGGTTTTTTACCAGATGGAGTCACTAGATGTGCTTTGCATGTGCCTCTAAAGGTTAAATCTTAATAGGAACATAGTAAAATACTGAGATGAAGTCGTAAGGTGCTTAAAACATGTCCCATTAAGTGTGCCAAAATTATTGATGTGAAATTATAGCACCCCCTAAATGGCCTGAGTTTGGATGGGGCATCCACTATAATCTGTATAACATGGGACCATCTCTTAAGTTGTGGGACTGGGAAACTTGAGATGATCGTCTAGAGAAGGCTGGCTTCTTTCACATAATCATAATGCTACACTACTTCTAAATAAGGAAATGTGACTATCTTCTCCTAATCTAACCATGTAAAGGAGACAGGGAGAGAGAGAGAACATGAAAATAAAAAAATCCTAAACTATAGAGGTGATAACACCAGAAAAAATGGGTTGTTGATCATAATATCAACTACCTGAAATGGAGAGAGGTGAGAAATGGAGAGGATGGACAAGATGAATCATAGACCATAAATAAATTTCACACAAAACACCACTTCAACCCATTAAACACAGCTCCCAAAACCTGCAATAGACATCAGAGATATGCATAATATACCCTACAATGGTGATAGGAAATAAGAGACAATAAAATAAATGAAGGATGGACAAAATGCATCATGAAACATATTTTATTGCTCCATGAATTCGCACATTACATCATTATATGGCAAGAGGCAAGAAAATTCCATTACAAAGTAAGAAGAAGAGGCTTAAGCTCCAAATTCAATTCTAGGGAGGAAAGAGATAGGGGGCAGAAGAGAAAAAATGATCAACCTCTAGAAAAATTCCCCTCCTTATAATATATATCCAGAATATGAGAGGGAAAGGAAAGAAGAAATCGAAACCTACCTCAACCATGCCAAAAGAGCAGTGAATTTTTCAGCCTCAACCACTCCAAAAGAGCATTGAATTTTCTTGCAACAATAATGGGTTCCACGGCAAACACCCATGCCTCCATGTGTTATTCCTTACTAGGAAATAAAGGAATCTTGTAATTCACTATGGTGGTAGGTGAGAAGCCTGACAGCCTCTAATTCAGTAACATACGTCAAGAGATTTCTAAAAATTCCTCTCTTGCTCAAATCTGAGTTTCTGACAGAAAGTTATGATCATCTGAAGATTAGTTTCAAGTGTTCCATGTGGGATCCTAAGACTTTATCCCCTCCTTGGATTCCTGTATTTGTGACAGTTGGACACTTGGCATCATTCACGAGCCTAATATTCTTTCCTTTGTGTTTTGGTGAAGTTCCTTCTACCTATTTAGGAGTAACTGTGTTAGACCCTAGACACGTGGAGGGCCTGTGCTTGTTTCAACACCTGCCTTTGGATTTTTCCTTTGAAGTTGCACTTAGATGACATGTGGACGGTTTCACTAGCTCTTAGAATTTTCAATAGCCAGTGCAACTCTTTCACACCCTAGACACATAGATGGCATGCACTTGTTTGGGGACTGCCTTTAGATTGTACCTTTTAAGTTTCATCGATGAGGCACGTGGAGGCTTCCAATGGCTCTTGGACTTTTCAACGGCCGGTGAAACTTTCTCATTCCATAGACACATGGAGGGACAACACTTGTATGGGGAACCCATGTTTTTCACGCCTTTTGAAGTTGCGCTAATGAGGTACGTGGAGGCTTCCGCTAGCTCCAAGAATTTTCAATGGCTGGTGTAATTTTCTCAGACCCTAGACATATGGAGAGCCTGCACTTGTTTGGAGACCTACCCTTGGATTTTACCTTTGAAGTTGCTCTGAGCTGACACGTGGACGCTTCCACTGTCTCTTAGAATTTTAATAAGATGGTGCAACTTTCTCAGGCCCTAAAAATGTGGAGAGCCTATGCTTGTTTGGGAACCTTCTGAGCTAACACGTGGCACCTTCCGTGGCTCTGTTACTTTTATTTGAGAAACAAGAGCTAGGCCGAATCACTTACGGAAATTGAAACTTACTTCTTATTCTTGATTTTTCTTGAAGAAGTGTGCGAGGATGATGCTAATCTAATCCACGTTGCTTCATGGCACGCAAAGAGGGTGCGAGGAGATAAAAAAGAAGGCACGCGCGCAGGAAGAAGGTAAGAAATATGGCATGTGGGAGTAAGGCGCGAAAAGGGTAAATAGAAGAGGAGAATAATTTGAAGGAAGAAACAAGATGGCACGTGAGGGCATGTGGAAGGATTGCAGCAAGGAGGTGAGGTGCATGGAAAGATGCAAGTGTGTGAGAGGAAATTAGAGAGACTATGCACACGTAGGTGCATGCGCTGCTAAAAATAATGTATACCTGTGAAATACAAGTATGGAAGCAAGGTGAAAATATCCAACTAAGGAAGGGAAAAATATGGCAGAAAGAAAAGAAGGCACACAACCTGAAATGTGAGGCATGAGAGCCAGAGTGATAGTAAAAGTCATCCAAATAGTTAGGAGAGTTATTTGGATAACATCTACCATGGACTGTTATGGTCACTCCTAATGAAGCCCTACAGACTAAGCTCTAGGTGCTCCTTTTTTCCTCAAGGGTCCTTTAGGAGGATGCCCCATACTACCTCACCTCTTAGTATAAAATAAATGTGGAGGTCTAAATAGTGAACGAGTCTGTTGCTACTGAGGTGGCTGATGTGGTGGACTAAAACAAGACTATGCAGTACCATGTCCTCCACAAGGAGAATGAGCTTACCCCCTCGACCTACTATCATGTATATGTAGAATATTGATCCTTACTCTATCTCTAACCTGATGTGTCTTCCTCTTGGTCTTCTCTACAATGTAGGACTTCTCAATGACCTCATCTAAGGTTTATGGACAATGAACACATACTGCACCTCCGAAATCAAATTTTAGGACCCTGATGAAACTGATAATCTAAACCTACTCATCCTGCATTCAGTTGACATATTGAAGAAAGTCCAGAAATTGACTCTCATACTCTGCTAGTGTCATGGATGCTTGACGCAGGTCATGAAACATGTTTATTCTCTACTAGATAAACATCTTAGATATGTATTTACTCCTGAAATGATCCTTGAAGAGCTCTCAAGTAACTGTCTCTAAGTCCTCATGGTTTTTCTACCCCTCATTCCTCCACCAAACACATCCTTCATCCCTCAGAAGATAAAACACAACACTATCCTTTGTGTTTCTAATACATAGGAAAAGCTTGAAGCATCGACTCAAGCTCACTAAGCAAACCTATTCCTAATAAACCTCGTGTATCTCTAGCATAATGAGATAGCCATAACCTTAGGATCTCCCTAGTATAATTTTCAGTTGATGACTGTCGTCCATTAGGTATCTCTACATGTTCATCTGTCAAACTATAACTCCTAGATATGTCTTTGTGTCCTATAAACCTATCTTGATTCCCCCTTTGAGGTGAATCTTCTCTAGTTCACTCCATGTGGGATTTATCTTCCTTATGATCATCATTATGTCTCGAAGGGTGTTGAGACTAATGTGATGGCTCCCTATCATGCTAGTTAGGTCATGCCCCTACTGCTCTACCTTGTATAGTTAAATTTATATACTATCATTTTTGTAGTATTTATGGTAGTATAACAACAACTTCCTTCTCTAGAGTTGGTGTATATAACTCTACACAAAAATATCCTCATCTGGCTCACACCTCTTGCACAAACCAATATGGGAGTTAGTTTACCATAATCTAGGTTTTGTTTCAGTTTTCTAGGTTTTCTTCATTTTAAAATATAATTCAGTGTTGTGTGATCTAGTTATAGGTTGTACTAGGTTAATTGTTTGTGTTCCTAAGTGTGCCATAGGGTCAAAGTGTTGAACCCATGGCTCTGATACCAAGTGTAACACCCAGATTTTTCTCACACAAAAACCAATAATTGGTTAGGGAAATTTACAGAATATTTATTTTGTTTTAACAGGGTGCAATAGGATAACCTCCAACTAGATTTAATTACTTCACAATTAATAAATCATTAGGTTTAATTAAAAATTATTTATTATTATTTTAATTCAATCATTTCAAGCTTAAATCCCCACCTAGGGTTCTTGTTAATTCTCATTAATTAACTCTTATAAGACATTAGTTAAGATATCCATGTAACAAAATTTATTTAATTTAGTATTATATTTCAAATGTCATTTATTGACTTAATATTCGATGGCTAAGGTCGAACTTACCCTAACCCTACTGATTAAATTCAAATAATTTTAATCCTTACTTAAGCACTATCTAGATATCCATTTATAACATTAGTTTAATTAATTCCTAAGGTCAAGTCCTTTATAAAAGTCACTAAACCAAAATAGTAAAGGTCACATTTTAATCCTACATCCTAACACCCTTTAGTGGCCCCATTCACAAGTTACACAAACAATTAATTTAAATACATATTCTCACCAAAATGTCCTCTCCTAACATTTTTATGGTTAATTCACAACCATTGGATTGACTCATTTACATCCCTTGGATCTTAGGTATTCAACCTAACCCTAAACATCCTTATAAACTGCTCTTATTCATTCATTTACTGTATTTTCTAATTTTCATTTTTGAGGATTGGGAGAAGAAGGAGAATGGAGAACATGGAAATTTTTCTCAAGCTCAAGGATGGGTAAACACATTTTTTTGTTGCTTATTTCATTTTTAACCCTCTGCTAGGGTTTTCTCACATTGTTATTTTCTATTGTGTATTTTATTTACATTTTCACTATTTATGTATGGGCAATTTTGCTCCATTTTTTTATTTGCTTAAAATAATGATATATACACATGTTATTTAGGTGTACACACACACACACACATTTCTTGTTTTGAATATACGTTTGTACAGCCCAGAATTTTAAGAATATGTAATGCTATATATATAGACACACACACACACACATACATGTATGTATTTATATATATGCATATATATAATTTTTATTATATTTATATAAACAAATCTCCTAGGTGCATATTTAAAAAAGTACTGTTTATAAGTATATATGTCGCGGCTAAAATTTACATCCGCATTGTATTAATATAGTGACAAGTTTTATATTGGAGTTGATTTAAATTAGTAGGGGGGGCGTGGGGGGAGTGGGGTGTGACCAACCCATTCTGCATAACCCTTTTTTTATTTATAAATTTTTCTTTATATAATAGCATTTCAAAAATCCATTATGCTTTATAAGTTTTTTTTTTAATATGGTTTTTTCTAATTATTAATTTCAATATTATTGTGTGTGTGTGTTAATATTATATAATGTAATTTCTTTTATCTAACTTCAACATATATATATAATGATATTATATTAAATATATAATTTTATAAAAAATTAATTAATTATATATATATTGATAAGGTATGGAAGAGATTAAAGTAGTAATAACAATGAATAATAATATTATAATTCAATATATTCAGGACAATTTATTCATTAATAAATATTACAATATTATCTAACAGTTTGTACTCCTTATGCCATAGAGTGAAACATCATCTCAAATCCAAAAACTAAGTCAATAGAATCTTGCAACAACTCGTATTCTAGTGGTGAGATAAACTCACCTACACAAATACCATCCTATATTATTATTATCAATGACTTGTATTGTCATGAAAAATCTATTGCTAATAATTTTACAAAGATATGAGTTGTAAATACAACTCATCACACACATTAGAAAATATATAATCATTAATAAACTAATATGAGCACTAACAACAACAACATATCTATAACATTCCCCCCTTAGTGCGAAAATGGTGGAAAAACATTCACACACTTATATGTAGTATGCTTACCCATGTGACATGCCCAACTTGGCTCATGACTTGGATCAAAATAAAGGCTCTCTCTTTCCATGGTTTTAAACAGGTTTACCACAAACCTTTATGTGGTAGGAACCATCTACTGTCCAAGTCATATGCTTTTCTTGATCTCTGAAAAACATTTTCAAGATCGATGAACTAACTTACATCGGTATTTATGATATTTTTGAATGATCTAACATCAAGAGAAAATATAGGAAATATTGCTCACGCAGGAGCTTACTTATTACAATAGATGATTAGGTATAAATTATCTTTTTTAATTTGCAGAAAATAAACACATAACTTAAAATGAAATTCAATAACACCATTGTTTGACCACATTGCTTGCAGCTTCTGAGAGGTTTTTGATTGACCTCCTTCCTCTGTTTCCTCCTTCCTCCATCTATGAAGCTACTTAGTTAGAAAATGTAGCTTTTAAGCTCATTACACAATACTTTCTAGGTGTCATATTCAACCAATAATGCACCCCCTCACTATGGACATCGCATATAAGTGAAAATGACGTTCAATTTCTTCAAAAGTGAGGTAATATATATATATATATATATATATATATATATCTATATATATATCTACATTGATATTTCCAAAAATAACATTTGTAAAAATTTTGGTCTAAGTAGGGTTTTACTAAATTTAGCTAGTTATAGCTAAATTCAAATTTACCGCTAAATTTAACATATCCACTAAAATTCCCACCAAAACGTATGTGTAGGGGGATTTCATCTCTTGACATCTTCTTATTAAAGAGTCTTATAAAATATTACCTAGCCACTTGAGCACATAAACTTAACAATATACATTAATGCAACATTTTATCTAATCACTTAAAACCAAAGCCTTGACCCATACATTGTATTGAAAACCACAGTTTTGCTAAAAGGTAGGTTTAAAATGAATTTCCAGCAACAAAAAAATAGAAAGTAGTATTAGATGATGGTTTTACATTATTTGAAGGCAGGTTTACTCCTTTTTCCTTAGTTCAATAAATTTTTAGCTTCCCAAATTAAAAACAAAAAGACACTTCTAAGATGCATATAGATATGAAAATATTTTATTTCTTTAACACTGGGTGTAGGCATGACTCATGGGAGAGTTATTAAATTATTGGAAGGCCAACACAATAGCTACATGCTAAGTCTCCACAATTTATTGTTTATCCTGGGACACAACACTCCACATTAACTGTTAGATCTGTAGTAGAAAATAATAAATCTGTAACTTTTAATATGAAAATACAAACCATAATGCGTTGATGAGTAGCTATAGTCAATTCTTAGGCCAAACAATACTAAAGCTACCTCCAAAATTTTACAATAGAGATATAGTGACAAATATCAGACAAAATTTATGTAGTTTGGTAGAACTGGACAAATTTGATTATCTTCAAGTCAGTTGACAAATAATATATCTGCACCACATCAATCCTTCTGGCCTAGATCATATAAATGTGTAGAAGGATGGGAAACCAATGGAAGAATATGTGAAAAGAGTTGAGGATGATTAGACATAAAATTAAGGTATGCATATCTACCATGGCTTACATTTTTGTCCTACTTTGATACCATTCATAAAGTATGGAAGAGATTAAAGTAGTAATAACAGTGAATACTAATATTATAATTCGATACATTCGGAATAAAATATCGATTGAGAAATATTACGTTATATAGTAGTTTGTACTCCTTATTACATGGAGTCAAACATCATCTCAAATCCCTAAACTAACTCACTAGAATCTCTCAACAACTCCTATTTCAGTGTTGAGATAAACTCATGTCAGAAAGACAATCCTATATTATTATCAATGAGTTGTAAATACAACTCATCACACACATTATAAACAATATAATCCATAATCAACTAATGTGAGGTATATATATATATATATATTTATTTATTTATTTTCTTATTTTAAGTGATGTAATTCAGTTAAATGACATAGTGAAATACAAGGTAAAGTAACTATAATTTTCTACCTCTTCGTATGGGAGTAAAATTAAGAAAACTAGTAAAATTTCTTATTCAACCTAATATTATTTGCAAGGAAAATAATTTTCCTTATTCTTAAAATTCTAAACATCTATTTTCTTTCTTAAAACATAGTAAGAGATGCAACTATAATTTCAAAATTTTCAAGAAAAACAAGAAACTATTTCCTTTCTTTGACAATAGAATAAATGTCATCCATTTCAAGTAATAAGTGTATTTTCAAACAAAAACATCAATCTTTTAAAATGAAGCATATTACATTTTAGAGGCAAAAATTAAAGTTGAATATAAGTTTAGATTGAGAGAGTTTCATTTTCATTTCAAAACCATTTCAAATTCCTTACTTCATCTAAATAATTCAATAATTTATAGTTTCATTTTACAATAACTATCCCTTTTAAAATACAAATTTTTCATTCCATACACTCTTTGTAAAGCATACAAGTTAAAGAAATTATCATAAAAAAATACAATTTATTTTACCTACCTTCTAAATATACAAAAATTTTGAAATCTTAATACAAATCAACCTTTTAGAACAAATTTTCCATAAATTGAATCCTTGAAAATACAAGTTACAAGCCCTCCACTCACATGGAGACAACATGGAAAATATTTTACAAAAATAGGATCTCTTCTTATTTTCTTCAAGGTGCAACTATGACCAAATTTTCACTTTAGCTCCACCATCTTCTTCAATATCCAAAGACAACATAAAATTAGGGGAGTAGGAATCACTTTCCACCAAACCAATAATCCAATAAGAGGGAGAACCTTCTTCTTCGTTTTCCTCTGAGCCCCGACAATGAAGCAATAAGGGGTGCAAGACAACCAAGGTAACTCTAAGTGGCTTCCACAATCAACATTCAAATAAAATTTCAACATAATAAACACAATACCAAAATAACAACAAACATGCAAGTTCCAAAGGACAAAGGCTCAATAATCAAGCCAAGAAAGATAAAAGAAACATGGGGATTCACTTATTCCTCCCAAATGGTTTGAATGCCCACCTTAAATCCTCCAAGAAACTCAATCAGATACCAACAAGGATTTTATGCCTATCTCTAAAACAACTCTTATGTTTACATCAACTCTTATTCCTCCCTCAATAAAACATACAAGATAAAAAAAATTAAGTTATATACAAGGTGGGACATCCAAACTCAACTCCATCCCAAGATACACAATAATAATCTTATGCCTCCTTCAAAAATATCCCCATTAACTTTTTCTCCCACACAACCTAAATTCCATTATATTTACCAAAATCACAAACATACAACAATCATTTACATAAACAAATAGAAATAGGAAAACATGGGTGAAGACCCTACCTTTCTATTGCATGAGTATACAATCAACAAGCACAAGTTCTATGCCTATCTAAGTCTAAAGAAAGCATAATCCAACTCCGAAGCTTTAAACAAACACTCCAAAAGCAAGCTCGTCCAAAAATGCAAGAGTTCAAATAAAACAAGCAACCCCAAAATCATCAAACAAACTTGAATACATAGAAAAGAGAGGAGAGAGAGGTGATTTGGCTATCTGTAGGATGCAAAATCATTCCTCCTCCATTCCACATCATATGGTGAAACCCCAAACCCAAACCTCGATAAATTGGTGGTTGAGGAAATGACAACCCTCTTACACACCAAAACTTTTACCCAAACCTCTAAATGAAATAATGAAAAACTTATGTAAGAAAGTGCAATAAATAACACCATTTTTCCTTACAAATCACATAATAGGGTCTATGTTTGACCCTTTAACCCTTATGGGTAGTTGGTAAGTGAAATTTTGAGGTGTGGGACAAGCTTAACTTGTCCCACTAGCCTCAAAAAATGGCCTTTAAGCCCATATCCGAATTTTACATGTAAGGTTCAGTACAAAACACTCAAAAGTAATCAAACCCTTCCGAAGTTAACATAAATCAAGGAAAATCTACCCATATTAAATACCCCCTTTTCTTCACATCTAAAATAACACTAATTAATCAAGGTTAGTAAACTTAAATGGAGAAATTTAACTAACAGTAATAAAAGTGACTCGCAATACTAAAATAATTAAAATACTCACAAAATAAATGAAACAAAAAAGAAAACTATACATTTACCCAAGGTCAAATTTGCGTCCACCCCCAATGGGGATCTCCTAACAATATAACAAGAAATAACATACAATTACACAAGTTTGCCAAGGTGACTTGTTGTCAATATCCCAAAATCTTTCATTGTTGGTCACTTATCCCCTTTTGTTTGTTGTGTTACAAATTCATGGAAAAATCAAAACAATACCTTTCTGGCTTCTTTGCCATATTAACAACATCAAGACAATAAAACACACATATAAATATCAATTCACATCATCATATATCATAACCAAACCATCAATAAGATCAAAGAAATTCACCAATTGTTCACAATTTCAAATATTTCGATTCTATCAATTCATTAATTAGCAATAAGATAAAAAGAATAACTAAATCATCTAAAAAAATTGTATACCAAAATCCAATGTGTGAGTACAATACTTACTCTAGATCATAAAATATTGACATGTCAATGTATGCATATAATCCATCATATAAGTCGCATCATGTTAAAATTCTAAATCATCCATATTTTCTATCAAATAAGGTAATCAAATATAGTGATGTCCATCTATCAATGTCTAAGGATAAAACATGATAACAATGTCTATGCCTCCAATCTAAAGTAATTAAAGTCATAGTAATATCAATTTCAAAGAGGAGTGGGCACTACATATAAAAAAATCTATACATATTGCACATATGTTCAATTAATAGTAATGGTAACCAAATGTACTTATATCAGTTAATTCTAATATGAAAGTCTCTCATTGTAAACCAAAAGTAGCACTAACAAATTACAAATAAATTAAGCCTTACATTGATCATTTTTTGAGCCTTCTAGACTACATTAAATATGTTGCACATCCAGTATTTTTCATTTACAGAATGTACTACTCCTTTGCATGATACAATTAAAATATATTATAAGGAAATTATTGATTCCCAAATTCCAAATATGGTCATGTAAATATTTGTGAACCACACATTGGTCCCTCAAGTGACTTATTTCTATAAAATACTATGCTTTTTTCTTTGTTTGAAAACCCATTACAACAAATTTCTTCTAGTTGATAAAATTGGGTATTTCCAATAGATTGTATCATGTTTACATCACTATTATTCAATCAAGGATTCATTTTCATTTTAAACCTATCAAATTGCATTTAAATTAAATTTATAATATGGAACCCTTCTAATGCACATAATCAAAATGCAAAATATAATTAGAACTAGTTGACCATCTGACTTAAGAAGAAAGTGAAACATAAAATGAACCTGACAAATTTCTTAGTATTCATACTGTTTAAAAAATATTTCAACTACTCTCACATACTAATCTGAATCAGGTTACATTTCCTACATTAGCAACTAATCACAAGTAATTATGAAACTTCATGGATTTCTTGTAATCTACACCAAAATCTTCCTGCACATAATTTCAACCTCAAGATACTCATTTAAGGCATATTGCATTTAAACTTTTTTACAAAGGTTGCATCTGCAGACTAAATATTTCAACGCAGAAAATATTCAACCGCGAAGACCATGACTTGAAGAAAAAAATAGCATAGAACACAAAACATGACAAAAAATTATCTATGGTTGAACTCCTAAAATTTTTTTAAGGTCACCCTCAGCAACCATCTCATTGAAAAAACCCACAGTATACTTGACTACAAAAAAATTCGTTGCTGAAGTCGAATTGCTCTTCCAAGAGCGACCACTAGTGATAATTCCTCTCCTTGACTAATTTGAATCAAGTTAAGATTCTTGCATTAGCAACTCATAACAATTCATTATGGAACTCCATGCATTGCTTGTAATCTACACCCAAATGTTCCTGTACAAGACGTCGACCTCAGGATACTCATTTCAAGAATATTGCATTTCAACCTTTTTACAACGGATGCATCTACAGACTACCTGCGAAGACCATGACCTGAAGAAAAAAAAACCATATAACACAAAACACGCAAAAAATCTAGTGTACGGTTGAAGTACTAACAATGTTTTAATTTCATCCTCACCAACCATCTCATTCAAAAAACCCATGCTACAAGACTACCCCCAACCAAACCACTGCCGATGTAGACTTGCTCCTCCAAAAGTGACCACTAGTGAAAATTCTTATATTAATAACTTGTGTTGGTTCAAAACTATGTAAGTAAAATAATTTAAACTATATAAATGTTTTATTTAATCGTAAATGGGACTTTTATACAATTGTTAGCAAAAGGGAGGAGTGTTTAGTGCCCCTCCTAGTCTATTATTGCATATAGTAATATTCTTACTATGCTAATGGGAATTGGATTTATTTATTATTTACTTTATATGATTACAACCATGTTTTAGTCAATGTAAATATATATTTTTCTTCATATTAGACGTATATGAATGAAGAAGTTAAAAGAGAATGTCATTTAAATGAATACTTGTTTTTATTATACATTGTCATATAATTAAGGTATCAGGGTATATACAGTTTTCGTTCATGATTACAAGTCTATATTAAAGCCATTAATATTTATAACTATGATGAGACATGTTATTAATGGTGTGTTAGTAATGTTGTGGAATATTTTTTATTGCGCTTCCTAAATCCGAGTTATCTATATCTTAAATATGTTAGCAATCAACAAATGAAATACCGGTGAAAAATATCACACAATTTTTTTAAAATTATTTTATTGTATGATTACTTTTTAATTATTTGATAAATGGATACATTCAAATAATGCAAGTCTACAAAATTGGATTTACAAGCCTTCAAGAATTCCATAACACTAAGTATCATGAAATTAAGAACTTTAAAATTTTATGTTTGTAAATTTTAAGCTTGTAAAAACGATTATATGTGTGTATGGGAAAAGGACAGTATGTGTAAAAACGATTATATGTGTGTATGGGAAAAGGACAGTATTTGTTGCGAATGATAATAGAAGCAGAAATAAATGTTATCCATACGAAAATATTAACAATTACAAGTATTCTAATTTATATTAATATTGAAATTATTCTCTAGTTTATAATATATAAAATGTAGAATTTATGATTAAGGTGATATGTTATATTTAGAGCTATAATAAAATTAAGTTGATTTTAGTTTACTGTTTATCAATATTTGAAATTGTATTTAAAATCTATATACAAACGGTCAAATTCAACAACTAGCCCTCCTTTAAATTAAGATCAGCCGTTCATGTTATGATGTTTGATCACTGGATACCCTACCTATGTGCATTGATTGCGGCCGTGAGTTATACGTGGAACATTCTATATTTTGTATAACTTAAATAGTTTAGATTCCCTGCCACAGGTTATTTTGACTTGATATTTCACTACGTGCACGTTA
Source organism: Taxus chinensis (assembly GCA_019776745.2). Taxonomy (NCBI): domain Eukaryota; kingdom Viridiplantae; phylum Streptophyta; class Pinopsida; order Cupressales; family Taxaceae; genus Taxus; species Taxus chinensis. The sequence goes on from CM034155.1 coordinate 433,370,832, forward strand.
TGTACCACAATTAAAGGGTTGAAATAATAGTCTTGTCGATGCTCTTTTGAATTAACAATAATTTCTTTTCATTTTGTTCTATTTCGTGACAACAGATACATTCGCCCACTTCGCTTTTTCCATTCTAATTTATGGTTACCAATAATTCTCACAGATTCCTCTGCATGTTCTAAAGACAGTAATCTGTAACTATTTCGTCAACGCACATGCATTTCTCACATATAATTTATCAAGATGCACATTAATGTTAAAATAAGCATTCCTTTGATGAATTTCAATATATAATTATCTTTACAGTTGTGAAGCTCTGTTGGTTTGTTAGTTTCTATTTAAATGTATTGGTGGACGTGCTATACATCTACAACCGCAAATAAGCATGCCAAAGAGCATGGAGCAATATATTAATCGTCTACAGCATTAAAAAATTTACATAATGTTGCGCTTTATAGCGTTGTGTAGTACACATGTTCAGTGCATATACTATATAAACCCTTATTTAAGCATTACTATATAAACCCTTTCGCAACTCAGAAAGAAGTTATTCAGTGACCCTTCGAATTTAGAAAAGACTGAACCACCATGTGAAGATCGATATATTAGCCCGACATTTTATATTGCTCGTGTCAGAGACGGCTGAATGCTTTTAATTCCCTAGAATATTGGAACACTGACAATATAATATTCATGCATTCAAGTCGAAGGTGTTTTGTGTGATTATAGTTGTCTTTTTCATCCAGACGGAAACAACCAAAGCACGCAGTGACGGTTGTTAATCAAAGAAACATTTCACCTGCAACAAACTAACAAAAAAAGAATTTGAATGAAATTTTTGGGTTGTAAAGGCTATGACGATTTTGTGAGCATGGTGCAGTGTAAAGATGTTGCAATAATCTCGCTGTGAGCAATGAAAGTAAACTTACTGTACACAACTAAATTACTTTTGTTATAAGACGTTATTAGTTGTAAAATGGAATTCTTCATAATATAGTTTGGTTAAGTTTTTTTAACAGTAGTATTAATATTCACCATTTTCCACACGGTTTCCACCAGTTCTTTCTTATTTCTTTTATATTTCTTCTTTTTCTAAATGATTGTTTACAATTTTATGTGCATTTAAGACCCTTAGTTTGGTTTATTATGTCCTCACGTGCTTGTTTGTTTATCTTTTCTTATTCTTCTTTTTTTTAATAAGTAAACTACGAGGTTTTCGTTGGCACTTTTTAACCTTGAACGCAACATTAAATGATAAAACATAAAAGCCCGCATATAACAAAATAAGACCAACGAGATCAAACATGCTCTACGTGATACAACAATACATCAAGTCACATCCTGGTAACCATCACACATCAAAAAACGCCGACAACAAACTATCACAATCTTAGGTCTTACGGAGCAGCACTCAATCCACCAAATTTCAGCCAACAAATGCTAATTGTTTCGGAATCTACGCATAATTTTCACAATTTACTCCCCTTTTCCTTTCTTGCCAAGAACTTTGCATTCATTTTCAATATAATTCCAAAAATTGAATTTCTGTATAATTTTTATTTTACTTTGGATATTCAAAAAATAAATGTTATACCCATGTGACATCTCGATCTCAAAAACAATACTGAGATATACAAAGCAAAAAATGGAAATGGAAACAAAATAAAATAGAATAAAATTACAATTTGTATCTTACTTAAATTCTAGTTTTTTATGATTAAAATATTGACTTTTTTCCCATTAAAATTAACATAATGTAAATTTTCTCATGGGAATGGAAACTCTATGTCGCACTGTGCGAACAAAAACCCTAAAGCCATCGCAATGAGTTGTGGTGAGCCTGGTGGTGCCGAAAAGATAGCTAACCAGGAGTATCTTGACCCTAATGTGTGCGTGGACGTTGATCTAGCGCTTTGACGACTTCTGCGAGATGCTTTTAGAGGAAACAGGGGCGCTACGACAAGGAGGGAAGCACAGACGAAGTTGGACTCGACTCGGGTAGAGGAAGGGGCTCCACCTTTGAGGAACCTTCCATGTCACTTTGAGGGATGCGCCCATCTAGGCTTAGCATAGGAGGCTGCGGTCTTGGAGGAGATGGGTCTATTAATAGCGGCTTGTTTGTCGCTACACAGGATGCTTTAGTTAGAGTTAGGATCGATGCTTCTACTCCAAAGAAGACTATGCATTTGAGACTCACTGTGGGCGACAGGGGCAAGACTTTTGTTGAGGCAATTTCCAAAGGGCCCCTCCTCTGGAACCTAGGGTTTCCCCTTTACTCACATTTGGTGATAATTTGATTAAAAGGGCACATGAAACAAAAGATAAAATTTCTAGAACTATCCTCATCTTCCCCTTCAAGAACTTTTGGCCAAAACTTGCTAAGTTAAATGAATGGATATCCCAAATATGGAGCCCAATAGTCAACAGTAAGATCGATCTCTACCCATGCTCTAGAGATTTCTTCATTGTTGTTTTTGAATTTGTTGAAGATATGGATATTATTGACATCAAATACTAGTATGGGGTCAACAAAGTATCATGGTGAATACCCTACTTTAGATCCTTCAAAAGCCTCCTTTGACTCTTAGCCTATTTAGGTTATACTCCTAGGATTTCCTATCCAATTATGGAATGAACACTGTTTCGAAGGCACTACCAATCAGTTAGGGGCTTATGTTAAATTAGTCAACAACACTTCCCAACACATTCATACTATGTTTACCAATATACTAGTTGACATGGACCTCACTTAAGATCTTCCCCTTGAGATAAATGTTCTTATAGGTTCTGTTGGTATCCAAATTGATTCTCCATTGGAAACCGAGAAACATGACAAATTTATCAAGACACTGATAGATAGAAAGATCATATTATGAGTTGTTTTTAAGCTTGGGAGGGGATTCGTCTAATTCTTTGTCACTCGGGCATCGAATAAATGGATAGTACCTTCATTAAGGATTTGATATATCCTCACTTCTTTAGGTTGTGCCTATCAACCAAGGTGAGAGGACCCATTTTGTAACCTTTGTTGGTAAAGGAGAATGAAGATATCCTTCTCTGCACAATCTTGAAAGGAAACCTTGAGAAAATATGATCAATGCACCACAATTTAACTATCACGTTGTCACTTCTAAAGAATGGTGATATTTTCTAAACAAAGTTTAAGGTTACTAAAGACATTATGGAATCCTGATTGCTTTTGCATATTTTTTTAGTAGAATTTATTCATTTGTGGACATACAGGGCAAACAGGGGTAGTTTATGTAGGATTCATTGTTTTTTGAATAATTTTTTGTGGGAGATTAAACAGGATAAAATTGATTTTTGCCATATCTTTGAGAAAATTCACAACATTTGGAAAACTAAATCATAGAATGCTTCAGAATAGCTAAAATATTCATTCAACCAGAAGGTGTACATCAATGGAGGCCCAGATTTTCACAGTTTCACACAATCTCCAAGAATTTAACACAAAGGGTCGAGCTAAAGACTCATTTAAACATTAAATACCCCTGGTTCCTCACGCCTAAGATACACTCAGAGGTTTACAAACAATCTTTATCAACAAAATGACAGTAAAGTGATTTTAAATTGTTTATCTCATTACAGGATGAAGGCTCTTCTAGTAATGAAATTATAAATGCCACTAAATTATCGTAGGGATGAGATCATGTGTGGTTTGGAGGGATTTTAACACAATATTACAATAGGAACAAGAAAAAATACTCGCAGACATTCTGAAATAAAGCAGACAAAATTTTTCCCAAGATTGACACAGATTAATTCGAAGTTGAGTAGATTCATCAGGAGGGGAAAGTTTCTTTGAACAGTCTCAGAACTCGTCAATGGTTGTATACTTGCAACCAACTTGACATGAAAAAATCTATGACACAAGAGATTAACATGTTTCTGAGATGGTCTCTCAAGAAGATGGGCTTTCTCAAATTTTCTTGTAAGAATTCAACCCTCTACCTTTTGCAAGAGTATCCTCATTACATTTATATAATTAACTCACTCAATCATCCAAAATTTTCCCCCCAATAGGAAGAATATTCGAGGAATCCTTTGCTTGTTACCAATTTGTCTCAGAAAGCGACGTTTAACAAATTAACACCCGTAGCTGCCAGGTGGACAAATCATGAATTGATCATGTTTCTTACACCCTTGACTAATGACTAGGATGCCATGCCACAACTTTTTGATACTCCTTATAATCATTCTTTTATTCTGTCATGTGAAAAATACTTGTTTTCATCATTTTCCAATGGCTTTGTATAGCTGGATATGAAAGGTAATCCTTTTCACCCTCGAGAACACACCTTGAGAAATGAGTTCCATCATATGGATGCCTGCATTCGTGCCTCTCAAAAATTAGTTTCCACACATGGATTATCCCACATTACCTACGCTACGATTCCGAGTTAGCCAAGTGCAAAGAGGAGCCAATGGAAGCCTCCATGTGTTTCCTTGGCACAACTGCAAAGATGAAGTTTAGAGGCAGGACCTCAAATGAGCACTAGCTCTCCACATGCCATGGGCCACAGAAAATTTCCTTTTGGCCTTTAAAAAAGTCTTAGTATAAAAAAGGAGCTAATAGAAGCCTCCACATGTCTCTTTGGTACACTTTTGATATGGTGCCCAAAATTGGAGACTCTAAACAAGCGCAGGATCACCACATGTCTTAGTCCGGCAAAGTTGTTGAAAGAATTTAAGGACCAGTAGAAGGTTCCACGTGCCTAGGGTCTGAGATATTTTCCTCGGCCATTGAAAAGTCCAATAAGGGGTAGAGGGAGTGGAAACTTACACGTGTCTCCGTGGCACTCTTTCAAAAATAAAATTTAGGGGCATATCCCAAAATAGGCACGGGCCCTCCACATGTCTCTTTGGCACACTTCTGATATGGTGCCCAAAATTTTTTGAAATTTTTTTAAGGACTAGCGGAAGGCACCACACGCCTTGGGTCTGAGAAAGTTTCTTCGGTTGTTGAAAAATTCTAAGTAATGGTAGGATTTAGTGGAAACCTCCAAGCGTCCCTTCAGCGCTTATTCAAAAGTAAAGTACAGGGGAAGGTCCCAAATAAATCGCAGGGCCTCCACATGTCGCAGGCCTTAGAAATATGCTTTAAAAGTTTAAGTATAGAGAGGAGCTAACCAAATTCTCCACATGTCTCCCTGACGCAAATACTAAGGTAGGAATCAGAGGCGGATCCTCAAATGATCATCAGCCCTCCACTTGTCCATAGTCCAACAAAGTTACACCGACTGCATGAAAACAATGTCTAAGTCTGGGCAAGGCCAATCCAAACCTCCATGTGTCTCCTTGGTGCAACTCCAAAGGTCAAACCAAGAGGCAAAATTTCAGATGAGCGTAGGCCATCCACGTGGACAAGACTTGAGTTGAAGCGGGTCTTAGATTTTCAAAATGCCCTGCCGAGTCGTATCAAATTAGAAAAGGACAAAGTTTCCATAGATGTTGGGGTAAAAATTGACAGGGAAAACAAAACATGATTGTGGAAAAACAAAAGGAAGGGAAAAAACCCAAATTTACGCCTAAATTACAAATTCTTTCTCATGGACAAAGGAACTGAAAACAATATCTAGACTTAATGCAATCCTTGACCAAAGGAAAGGATTGATCATGGAAACCAAATGAAGAAAAGAGATGTCATGCATCCATTCAGGGAAATAGAAAAATATGACAGAGCCCGCAAACTAAAGAATTTTGAGGGAAAACTAGGGCACGATCAAATTGAGCACCAACATTGGCTCCAACTCGGGGATGGGCACTCACTGCGAGTGCCAAAATAATAATAGAGCAGACCATGTGCCAGAAATCCACTAAGAAATGGATTCAAAGAACAAGCTTGCAAAGCCGAAAGATAATAACGAATCCTCACAAGACGAACATGATAAACCAACAAAAACTAGTCACCGGGGACCAGGATGAACCAAAATAGAAAAATATGAAATCAGAAAAAAAACAAAATACTATAAACTATACAATGGTGTGCACCCTGATTCAGAGAAAAATATCAAGAAAACTTTTCAAGTGCCTTCAATTCTAGATATGACCATGCTAAGCGGTTTTGATACATCTTTAACAATAGGTCATATGATTGTTAATCTTTTCCATCCAAGTTTCTATCTGACCACATGTTTTCAAGCTTATCCTTTGTGCCTATGTCAAGTTTTTCAACATCTCTCAAGGCTGCCTCAAACATCAAAGTCCTAGAAAAATCAACCTTCTTAGGATATTTACACTAATCAATTTCATAATCCTTGAAAACAACATAGCTCACAGAGTTATCAAATCCAATTTCTACATGCAATACTTCATAAGAAGCATTGTCAGGGTCCTTAATGAGATATAACATTTTCTTTTCACCACGTAAATTCACAAATCTTCCATCAATTGGTAAGGTGGCATAAGACATGTCCATTTACACACTTCCACCCACACTAGTAACCCATTTTCTTGATAACAACATTCCCCATTTGAGAGGGCCATCAACAACAACAACATCTAGCTTTAAGTTCTTTCTTGGGTAGGCTGCAAGTTACACTATCAAACCCTTGACATATCTAACCATTGCCACCTCTCTAGAATCCATGGCAGTACACTCCCCATAAGCTGTTGTTACTTTGAGATCTAACTCATTGATGACCTCAAGAGGCATAACATTGCATGATGCTCCAAAATCAAACATACAGTTGTATAACAACTTATCCTTAATAATCAGAGTAGTGAAAAATTGATCGACCTTTAGTTGAGCCTCAACCAAGGATGTTACGAAATATACTTCAGGTGGCTCACCTAGTTCTTCCAGTACTTGGGGCTTTTTGAACTCTACAAGGGTAGGAGGAACCTCTACATTGTTTACATTTTTACCCTAGGTGTCCTTTTCTTCTTTAAATCCCAAATATTTGAATGATTTGTTCCTATGCTCAATGATTCTAAGAAATTCAACAATAGGAACAAAAATCTTGATCTGACTCAAGATTTGGGCTATGTCACAAGGAAACATATTTGGGTAATGAAGTGTTAGGAGGAAGGTTTAAAAATTCATCTGATGGCACAGGATTTCTCACAATCTAAGCATGGGGAGGAACACAAGTTTTATTTGGGGTGACAAATATTTTTCCAGATGCATTGTTTTTATGGGTTTCCTTAGGGATAATGGTAAGCACTTGAATTTTTGGTTCTTTCTGAGGCCCTACCCCTTTGCCAACTTTTATCCTTGTATTAAACTCTTTTTCATGGCCAACTACTACATTCATTAACAAATTTTTGTCCTCTTCTGAAGGAATTCCTCCATCATACTTTTTAATCATTAACACCCTTAAGTACTCAAAATCATTGTTAGGAAAATAAAAATATTGTACCATATCACTATTAGAAGCATTAATGGGAGTAAGAGGCAATACCCGGTGAATGCAATCCCAAAAATTTTCAACAGTTTTGGAACTCATCAGCTCAGTTGAGGTTACTCCCTACTATGAACTTATAGAGAAATCCATCATGCATGCATCATCATTCGTCTCATCATCATCAATTTCATCCTCAACACCCTTTTCAACATCACACGGAGAATGTTACAAGAAACAACTATCACACCACTCAATTTGATGAGCTTCATCAACAACAACGACTTTGACATCTAAAGGATCAGGCACCCATTTTTTTGCCCTGGGTTGGGGCTGTCTATTTTCTTATCCCACGGGTCCTTTTCCTCTGTCATCAAATCTCTAATCACCCCTAGGATGATTAGTAAATGTTTCTTGACCTTGTGCTTTATGCTGACCTTGGGAACTTTTTCCAATCCCCTTCTCTACTCTGGCTAGTTTATTGGATATTTCCTTAACAACTCCAGCCAAATATATAACAACCTCCTCCAGATCCAGAGATTTACTAGACTGAGGATTATCTAGATTGATCAGCTTGATGCCTTCTCTCTTAGGGGGTTTACCAATTTACTTGATGTTATTTTCAATCTACAAAGCCATGGTGAAGGTTTGCCTCAATGTTTCTAGGTTCTTATCCCTCAAATAATAGACAACCTTCTTATTAAAAGCATCAGAATATTTTATCAATTAGGAAACATCACTTGGCCTTGGGATCAGAGGTAGTCTATTCAGGGTCTTATTGAACCTTGTATTGAAGTCAAGAACATATTAATAAGGATTATTTCTAATAATTTTAAATTGTTATAAAAGAAATCTAGGGTCTGTTTTATCTAAATACTGCAATCTAAAAGCATTCTTAATTTTTGTCCCTGAATCAATGGAGTTTTCTGGCAAAGATTTATACCAGTCACATGCATCCTCCTCAAGAGTATGGATAAATAGTTTTATATACACATCCTTAAATTCAATCTAAAATTCTTCCATCATATTGACAAAAAGCTTTAAGTTCTGATCACCAACAATAGTATTATTTCCTTGAAATTTAGGCAGTCTATTTCTAACATCTTACGGCATAACATTTGGATATCTAGCCATACCTGTGAAATCTATAGGACCAAAACTGTTCACAATAAATGGAGGTCTTGGTGGGGGCTAGGCCATATTGTTTTGGGGAGGTGATATTACAAGAGAAACAAAATGATGAGTGAGGCGTCTGTCAGGCACATGAATACAATTCTCAAAATTAATTTATCTCTAAAAATTCTATTTCTTGGAAGATCCTTTCAGCTTTGGAAAACACAGAGATAGAATGAGACGTAAATTTTTAAAATAGAAAATAAGTCCCCTCTCCAGATGGAGAATTCATATCTACAAAAATCCTACCTAACCTAGAAGCACTTGAGGAAGTATGGAAATCTTCAATGATAGGCTGATCAATTTCCACAGTTGATAACTCTTTTCTTGAGTTCTAATCTCCAACAACTTTCCAGATTCTTCTTCCTTCAAAATTTGTGTTTCCCAATTCTGGAAACAACCTTCTAGCAGGGTCTTTAATGAAGAAAGATCTTCTTCCTTCCATATTTGCAAATATTAGTGATAAATTTCAATTGACAGAGGTTAAGACACTGACATTTATCAAAAATTAATTCAACACAGAGCCGCCACTAAGGATTTTCACCTTAGTTGTGTAAATGAACTAAAATTGATCTATCAAATATTTTTCAACACTAAATTCATGCAAATATTCACAGATCTGACCTTCCTAAATACCCGTATTTAACATTGATCATGTAAACTTAGTGCAAAAACCAACAAAAAATGGAAATATTACATGTAGAACTTGTAACTTCACCAATCTTATAGATCTCAACAAAGGATGATGTTTAAATAATGTATTTGCACTTAGAGAATGTAAAAAACATTACCAAGGCCAAATATAATAATTCCTTTGAATATCCCTAACAATGGCACCAATCTGGTGTTGTTGCCACACAAATAGGTCCCAGAGATCAAATAATCCCTAGCAGCGGTGCCAATTTGGTGTTGGTATCCAAATTGATTCTCCCTTCGAAACTGAGCAACATAAAATATTTAGCAAGACACTGGGAGATAGAAAAATCATATTATTATTCATTTTGTAGCTGGGGAGGGGATTCGTCTGAGTCTTTGTGACTCAAGCATCATAGATATGGATAGCACCTTCATTAAGAATTTGATCTATCCTCACTACTTTAGGTTTTGTGTGTCAACCAAGGTGAGAGGACCCATTTTGTAACCTCTGTTGGTGAAGGATAATGAAGATATCCTTATTTGTACAAACTTGAAAGGAAACCTTAAGAAAATATGATCAATGCACCACAATTTAACTCTCACGAGTTGTCATTTCTAAAGAATGGTGATATATTTGAAACAAGGTTTAAGGTTACTAAAGACATTATGGAATCCTTATTGCTTCTGCATATTTTGGCAGTAGAATTTTATCATTTGTGGGAATAAATGGAAAACATGCAGGGTAGTTCAAGTAGGATTCGTTGATTTTTAAATAATATTTGGTGGGATATTAAGCAAGATAAACTTGATTTTTTTTAGATCTTTGCGAACCTTCACAACAATTGGAAAACTAATGACATAATGCTTAAGAATAGAAAAAATATTCCTTCAACTAGAAGGTGTGCATTAATGGAGGCTCATATTTGCATGGTTTCACACAATCTCTAAGAATTAAACATAAATGCTCGAGCTAAAGACTTAATCAAACATTAAAGACCCCTATTTCCTCACGCCTAAGATACACTCAGAGGCTTATAGAGAATCTTTATCAACAAAATGATACTAAAGTGATTTTAAATTGTTCATCTAATTACAAGATGAAGGATCTTCTCATAATGAAATTACAAATGCCACTAAATTATCACAAGGATGAGATCCTATGTGATTCAGAGGGATTTTTAAAAAATATTTCAATAAGAACAATAAAAACTACTTGCAGACATTCTAAATTAAAGCAGAAATTTTTTTTCCCAAGATTAACACAGATTAATTCAAAGTTGATTAGATTCATCAGTAAGGGAAATTTTCTTTGAACAGCCTCAGAGCTTTTAAATGGTTGTATACTTGTAACCAACTTGACATGATAGAATCTAAAACGTAAGAGATTAATAGGTTTTTCAGATGGTCTCTCACGAAGACATGCTTTCTCATATTTTCTTGTAAGAATTCAATGCCCGACCTTTTGCAAGAGTATCCTCATTGTATCTATACAATTCCATCACTCACTCATCCCAAAATTTTCCCTGAAAAGAAGAATATTCACGGAATCCTTTTCTTATGGCCAATTTATCTCATAAAGTGGCATTTAACAATTAAACACCCGCAACAGCCAGGTCGAAAAATCATGAACTGATCACATTTCTCAGACCCTCAACTAATGACTAGGATGCCATGCCATAAATTTTTGATAGTCCTTATAATCATTATTTTATTCTTTCATGCAATAAATCCCCATTTTAATCATTTTCCAATGGATATGTATAGTTGGATCTGACAGGTAATCCTTTTCACCCTCAAGAATACACCTTCAGAAATGAGTGCCCTCGCATGGATTCCTACATTCGTGCTTCTCAAAAATTAGTTTCCACACATGGATTAATCCACATTACCTACGTTGCAAGTTCGAGTCGTCCAAGTGTAAAGAGGAGCCAACAGAAGCCTCCACATGTTTCCTTGGCGCAACTGCAAAGATGAATTTTATAGGTCGGACCTCAAATGAGTGCAATCTCTCCATGTGCCCTGGGCCTAAGAAAATTTACTTTTGGCCTTTGAAAAAGTCTCAGTATAAAAAGGAGGCAGCAGAATCCTCCACATGTCTCTTTGACACACTTTTGGTATGGTGTCCAAAAGCAGAGACTATAAACAAGCATAGGCTCAACACATGTCTCAGTCATGAAAAGTTGTTGAAAGAATTTAGGGACCAACGGAAGGTGCCAAGTAACTAGGGTCCAAGAAATTTTCCTCGAGCATTGAAACGTCTAAGTAAGGGTAGAGTGATTGGAAACTTCCACGTGTCTCCATGGCACTCTTTCAAAAATAAAATTTAAAAGTAGGTCCCCAAACAGGCGCAGACCCTCCACATGTCTCTTTGGTGCACTTCAGATATGGTTCCCAAAAGTGGAGACCCTAAGAAAGTGCAGACTCACCACGTATCCTAGCCTGTTAAATTTTTTGAAAAAGGTTTAAGGACCAACGGAAGGCGTCATGTGACTTGGGTCTGAGAAATTTTCTTTAGTTGTTGAAAAAGACTAAGTATGGGCAGGATCCAATGGAAACCTCCAAGTTTCCCTTAGGTGGTTCTTCAAAAGTAGTGTACAAGGGCCGGTCCCCAAATAAGTGCATGCCCTCCACATGTCCCAGGCCTTAGAAAGTTACTTGAAAATTTTAAATATAGAGAGAAGCCAGTGGAAGTCTCCACGTGTCTCCCTGGCACAACTGCTAAGGTAGGACTCGAATGCGGATCTTGAAATAAGTGCCAGTCCTCCACGTTTCCATGGTTTGACAAAGCTACATGACCCGCATGAAAAAAATGTCTAAGTCTAGGCATGGCCAGTGGAAATCTCCACATGTATCCTTGGCGCAAATCCAAAGGTCAAAACAAGAGGTGAATTTTCATATGCGCGCAGGCCCTCCATGTCGATAAGACATAAGTTGAAGCAAGCCTTAGAGCTTCAAAATTCCCTACCAAGCTACATCTAATCAGAAAGGACCACGTTTCCACAGATGTTGGGATAAAAATTGACAGGGAAAATATAACATGACTATGGAAATATGGAAGGAAGGGAGGAAACCTAAATTTACACCGAAATTTCAAATTATTTCTCATCGACAGAGGAACGGAAAACAATATATAGACTTAATGCAATCCACGACCAAAGGAAAGGACTAATCATGGAAACCAAATGAAGAAAAGAGTTGTCACGCATCCATTCAGGGAAATAGAAAAATATGAGAGAGCCCGTAGACTGAAGAATTTTGAGGGAAAATTACGGCACAATAAAATTGAGCATCAAAAGGTTCTAGAACATGGGTCAAAAGATTTGACTTTAACAGTTTGCCTTTTTGATGCCATAGATGTTTGAAATCTAGACGCTTACTTTTTCATTATGAAATACCTAAGCACACTAGCACTAAACCTTCTTGGGGGAAATACGCTCTACTTGATCATCAAATAGTGTCCTCCCTGTCTAATATTTTATTGGAAGCATCACATCACACTTCAGAAAGGAGCCCTTCCTGGGATGTTAGTACCACGATGATTACTAAGACCCTCTAGCCCATTGTTCCAGTGATCTCTAAGAGGTTTTCCATTGATGAAACTTGGAGGATTAAAAAAATTAACCATAGGCATTTGAAGCGAAAAAGGAGAATGTTCCTCATTACACTCGTAGAAAACACACATATAAGATGATTGAAGGTATTGAAATTATTCTTCATATAGAGGAAGTTTTTGTTGGGTAAAAAAGGTTACTAACAAGAAGAAATCTATTCATAAAATAACCATTTCCACCACCTAGAGACTTTGTCTCTCTTTCTATTATCTCGTTGTTCCTCTCCTGCTCTTGTGTTTTTGTTCTATAGTAGTTTAATTTCTTACTGGTTTTGGTACTATTGGGCGTTGTGTTTATTTTTGTCTCATTTGTTCTCATTTCTATATCGAAGTGTTGACCCATATTTGTTGTTCCTGGTTAGAAGCACAGCTAGAAAACCTTTTACCATTAATTAAAAAAATTAACATATTATTTTTCTCCAAATTTTTATGGGATTTAGTTCATAATGAAATCAATTAGCCTCAAGATCAGAAAATTATTCATTTTCTTACACACTTAAAACACATCTTAAAGAGGATGAGGAAGCATGTGTTATTTATGAATCAATATACAAGTAAACATTTATCATATTTTCTACACCAACCAGATCAAAATAGTGGTGTGGTAGCCTATAAGTAACATATTTAGGATCAATCAAGCTAAAATGAATTAACCCTCTATCCTTAATTTAAAAAAAAATCCTTATCTATGAAAGAAAAATATTTACTTAGTCAATTTTTCACTCAAGTGGACTACAAGATATTAGATATTATGTCTGGAATAATTTCCACAAAATTTATCTAGATAGATATGTTAAAATTGTGAATCCAATTTGTTGAAATCCACATACAATTGTTTTGTAGAAATATTGAACTTTAGTAAAATTTTGGCTATTACCACAATTCAAATTATGTGGTTGGTGCCACACATAGAGAAATTGTAAAAAATATTACAACTTAAAATTTGTGACAAAGCCACAAGTTGAACAATTATGAAACAACTGTAATTTTAAATATTAAAATTTTACCTCATTGCAAAAAGTGATATTATGACAACAAAATACAAACAATTATAACATCATCTTGATTACATTTTATACATAAAACATTATTGTTCTAAATTACAATATTAAAAATAAAAACCATTATATTATTTTTTTAATAATAATATATAAAAATAAGAAATGCTTAATATTCTTATAATAGATTATATTTTTTTATTTATTAAAAAATAATAATATTTTCAGTTAAGAAATGATTTCAAACACTAAAGTACTATCAAATAATAGTTTGTGTTTACTTAATTTCATAATTAATATTAATTATAGTTTAGATACATAAAAATATGCTCTCAATTGAATTTATAAATGAGATCTATATTAAAAATGTTAAATGATTTTGAAAATTACTAAACATAAGTACATAACCATAAAAGTATTTCATTATAAATACTATAAATAGAAATTAAAATATATGGAATGTGTTGTATATATCTCCCCCTGGTAAATATACACAAATAGAAGAATATGGAAATCAAAGAAAATCAAAGCCCAATATTTATTGCGTCACCAACAATCAAGGCGCAGGTTCGGGGTGCACAACACAAAGTGTCGACATGCAAAAAATCATGCCCAAGGCGTAGGTTGGGGGTGCACAGCACAAAGTGTCGACATGTGAAAATTTACGCCCAAGGCGCAGGTTGGGGGCACACAACACAAAGTGTCGACATGCGAAAACTCATGCCCAAGGCGCAGGTTGGGGGCGCACAGCACAAAGTGTCGACATGTGAAAATTCATGCCCAAGGCGCAGGTTGGGGGTGGACAAGACAAAGTGTCGACATGCAAAAAATTGTGCCCAAGGTGAAGGTTGGGGGTGCACAACACAAAGTGTCGACATGCAAAAATTTGTGCCCAAGGCGTAGGTTGGGGGCGCACAACATAAAGTGTCGACATGCGAAAATTTGCGCCATGGCGCAGGTTGGGGGCGCACAACACAAAACATCAACACCACATTTTTAGCGCCTATGGTGCACTTAAGAGTAGGTTGACATGAGGATAGTTGTGCTGAGGTGCATCTTCAGGAGGTGCAACATTTTGAGTGTTGACAACTCGAACCTGAAAGAAAGCAAACCCTGACGTAGATATTCAAATGGCCATAACTTTTCCCAGGGAGCTCAAATTCACGCAAGGTTGGACTTTTCGGAAAGCTTACAAGGTCCTCTGTCCAACTACGATTATATATATTTAATTGGGTGAGAAAAATTTCTTCAAAAGTGCAAAATACAATTCGCCATTTTTTTGGTTTGCTAAGGTTCTCACGTACCGCCATAATGAGATGAATTAAATGCAACATAGAGGTGGTTGGGGTAGATTTGGAATTCATATCTCTTTTCTCTCTCATTCTTCCTATAAATTGTAAGGAGGGGATTCTTTCTAAAGGTTGGACATTCTTTTTTTGCCCCTCCCTTCTTCTCTTTGGCAGGTGAATTTGTGGAGTTCAAACCTCCCCATCTAAAACTGTAATGCAACCTTTCCTCTTGGCATTTTGTAGTGTATTGTATCAATATTTGGAGCAAATAACACATGTATGTGGATGATTCTCAACCCTCTCTATGTTCATTTGCATCCTCCTGATCTTTCATTACAAATCTGGTTATCTATTCATGATCTTGCATTACATTTTAATGGTTTGGGTTTATTGGAAAGACAAATGTTTCTTCATTCCTCGGTGCATCACCTTTGTTAGTTTACGTTTATTTTTATGCATATTCTTACCCTGTATCCTTGGCAAGTTATATTAGGTTTTTGAGTAAACCCTCTGCATTTTATGTGTGCATTTGAACAGAGGAATTGGAACCAGCCTTCATCCGGAGAGCTTTTCCGATTTCGCAAGGTCCCACACTTGGGAAAACCTCCATGTTATGCAATCGCATTGAGAGTTTCAAACAATCGAGTTGCAAAAATTCAAGGGTGCTTTGCTTACGCATCAATAAAATGATAGAAAAAAATAACTATCAAATGCTTGTTGTCCCAATGGTGAAATTTTTGGCTTACAAAGAGCCTACCAGGGTTCAATTCTTTTTTAATGCAAAGGCCCAAAGAAACTATAATAAGGGATGAGGTCGGGATCATGCCTAAGGAGGATTTGGTGGAATGGAAACCCATCTGTCCTTGGCATATAAGCCTAATAATTTTTTGTACCTTAGCTATCTTAAAATATAGGTTTAATCAAAAAGAAAAAAATAACTTATAATCGTCAAAGAAAAATATTCCTACATAGTCTCAAACGCTAATTTACAAAATAATCATTGAATTTATAAATGAGATCGACAATAATTGAGAGTGTTTAATGTGAAATCTACAATATAAAATGATCATAAAAATTGAAGGATAAATGTATTTTAATAGTTTAGGAGAAATAAAAAGTTGTTTCTGTAATAATGATATAGACTTCAATACCATTTTGACATATATTTTTGTAAGTCTAAAAAATATTTTTGCAACTTGGAAAATAAAATAAAAACTATTTCTACTTATCTTTTAGCACCTTCATCTGTCACAAATTTTAGGTGTCGCCCCTCCTCCAAAGCCATATCCTATTCAAAATAGTTTCTTCCTAGCCTTACAAAAATGGATATATGAACAATGGATCCCTCTCATTAAAGGTAAAGGAAAAATTTATCCCTCTGCTTGTGGTAATTTATCAGCAATATTTTATAATTCCTCTTATAAGGATCTAATTTTTTAGAAAATATACAAATACAAGTCACATCATCTTCCCATGAAGCTTTGGTTCCCTCACTTTATTCCCTTAAATGAAATATTTAATGTTTGACCTATGTGGATAAGTCTTCCCTACATGCCTTTGCACTTTTGGACTAAAGATTTCTTCATGGCCATGGGTGATGCTTTGGGAAAATATTTAGTTGTAGATGCCAGAACTAAATTTTCTGATCACACCACATATGCATGTATTTTGGTAGATATGGATGACTGCTAACTTTTCGGCTACCATGGAGCTTAAAGTAAAAGATATGATATGGACACAAAAATTGGATTATTAAGGCTTTCGTTTTAGGTGTAGGAGATGTTTTTCTCGAGGACATATAGTTTTTGATTATCACATTATTAAGAAAAAAATTAAGATACAGGTATCGTGGTGGAATGGTTTTGGTCTAGATAATTTAGTGATACATTCTATTTAGCATTATGATAGTGATAATGAATCGATTAGTCATGTAGATATTCATGAAGAGAAGAAGAAGGGCAAGACTGCCCCCTTGACTTCTAGACTGGTTAATTCACATGTTATAGGAAATGGGGGGCCTCTTTTTTTCCGTACCCTAGATACATGTGGATTCGTAGCCCTAAAATTAAGGAGTATCTTAACACTTTTTTCTCTATCCATGTGGATTAGAATGTGGATCATAATGAGGGTGATGGATGTAAGGTATTTAACAACAAAAAGAAAGGAAAAGCTATAAATTATCGTCTTAAGATGAGCCCTAGATCTCAAACGCGGAAATACCACAATTGTTTGGGATTTTCATTAGGTAGATGGTCAAGTTACTTTGAATTGTCTACTCTTAGGATTCATTTCTCCTTTTTGTATTTTCTTGCTTTGGATTTTTTTAATTTCCTATTTGATTCATGTTTGACATGTAGGGCCTTATTCCTTGATGTCTCTCCTTTGTGCTTTTATTCCGATCTTTTAGTTGTATAAGCTTCTTGATCCCTTCAAAATATTATTTATTATCTTATCTAAAAGAAATCTTTCAGCACCTCCTTCTATGCATTTACAATGAAATAAAAAATATTGTCATTTAGTTATACATTTCCTTGTTATTGTTTTTAAAATGGATTTATAAATTTAAACATGAAGTAATAAAGTTCCACTGACTGTAATGTTTAAAACAAGAATATCAGATCCATTTTTGAATAAATATTTTGTTTTTGTAATTATAATATGCAGGAAATTTATTTTATAGACATTAGGATGTTTTAACTCGAAAAAAATAGACATCTCGTTTCACCTAATACAAGGCTAAAAACTATTTATTAATATTAGTACATAAGTTACAAAATTGTTTGTGAGAATTTTCTCTTATAGAGTTTAGGTTCTAGCTATCTACTCATATCCGTTGTTGTCTATATGTCTAGCATATCACATTCCCTCAGGGAATCTGTTGGATTTTTAAAAAAGATTTACTCATTAATTTTGTTGTGTGGGACTTTACTCTGCACTTAGGGTGTCATTGGCCCTTTTTATTGACCTCCAGGTTGATGTCCACACCTATTTATGTAGGGATCATTAACGGTGTGGCTACCAACCATACCTTTGAAGAAAGCACAAAAGTTAATCTTAAAGGTATTAGATGGGGTAATGAGTCTTACACTCCTGTACCTGATGTTGTTCTTGATATAACTACTTTTGCTAATTCCTGTAATTACTTTTAAAATTATACATTAGGGGAATATTTTGTTTTTTTGAGTCCCCCTTAAGACTTTGCTGAAACAATGGGTTCGCAATCACTGGGAGAACCATGGTGTGAAGTTGGAATGTGTCCAAAACCTTGGAAATAGTTTTTTTTTTCATTTTTGAAACCCTGAACATTACAAATCCATTGTTAACCATGGTACCTGGTTTATTTACAACTCCTTGGTTTCTTTCTCCCACTGGAATTGAAAATTTCAAGTCTTTAAACACACAAAGCTCAAGGTCCTCATCTGGACTGAGTTTTTAGGGTTACCTTTTCCTTGGTGGTCTTTAATATGGGACCTTTTCAAACACTTGGGCTAGTTAATTTGTAATGAGCAACCCAATTTTTATAATTCCCACCCTCAATGCCATGTGTTGTAGTACCCACTTCCTTTCAACACTTGTTACTATTGATTTTGTTACTGT
This sequence comes from Taxus chinensis, assembly GCA_019776745.2. NCBI lineage: Eukaryota > Viridiplantae > Streptophyta > Pinopsida > Cupressales > Taxaceae > Taxus > Taxus chinensis. Next base: position 433,389,490 of record CM034155.1, read on the forward strand.
TGACTATAGTTATGGATATTTTGTATGATTTTGACTTAGCATGATGTTAAATGATAGAGATACTTGAACTATCATTGGATTTTGATTCATAGTATGATGTGTGTGGATTATTAGAGACATGTTATATTGATTATGATATGTTGTTTACATAGTTATATGTTTCTGACATGTGATAATTTCCTCATATTGAGTAGACCATAACAATTGAACTAATCTTGTGATCCTATTGATATTGATGAAATGTAGAATCGAGATGTTGTTAGAAATTTACAATAATAAAACTACTTTCCTAGATGATGATTTGATTCACATGTAGATGATTGTGGATTTATATTGTATATTTTATCTTGGATGTTTTGATGCAGCCACGAAGATGAAGGAGGTATTATGTGTTTTGTAGGTAAACATATCACAACAAAAAACGGGGGGATTGGAGACCAACCACATTGGAGTGCTAGATGAATTAAACAATGATCACCATGGAAACATGTATTTTGTTTTTTGTGTGTTCGAATTGTTTTTGGGGGGGTCTCCATGGGGGGAATTACATCTAATTGTGACCAAGGGGTTTGTGTGATGTTCTTTTATTTAGTTTCCTTTATTTAATTTTAGTATGTGATTTGTTAGTGATGTATTCTCCTTTTGTTAATTATTTAATTTGTGTCTAGATTAGTAAATTAATATTTTTGCTAAACTAATTATAGTTGAGACAAAATAATTCATTTATTATATTAGATGGTTGTTTGGGTTATGTGTTGTAAGTTGAGTGTTTGTGATCTCGAGTGTTCTACACTCTACCTCTTCATGGAAATTTGGATTTGGCCTTTAGGGAAAATTTTGGAGGCTTGTGGGACAAGTTAAACTTGTCCCATAGCTCTTAAATTACTATATTTTACCTATGGATTGGGTGGTAAAAAATAGACCCCATTCTGTGTTTTATAAGACACAAGTGGAATTTATTGCACTTTTTTTAGATGGTTTTTAAATTTTTTTCTTACGGGGTGTGGGCTTGGATTGTGTGTGTGTAAGAGGTTTTTCATTCCTCTCACCCACCAATTTATTGTGCATTAGGGTTGAGGTTTGACTTGTGAGTTGGAGTTGAGGATAAGTTTTGTGGAATCCTACATAGAGCCACCTCACCCTCATCTCTCCCTTTTATATTTATTCAAATTCTTTTGCATGTTTTAGGGTTACTTCATTTCTTTTTGTCTCTTGCATTTTTGGAGGGGAAGCATTTTGGAGTTCTTCTGAATTTTGTTGGATCTTGTTGGTGATAGTTGGGCTTGAAGAAGCTTGGTATGTGACTATTGGATCAATATCTACCATGAAAAGGTAGGAGATATACCCTTGTTTTATTATGTTTCTTTTATTTATGTATATGTGTATGTTATATTGTGTTTTTGCTATTCTCTTTTCGGTGCTTGGGTAGACTTCCTAAGTGTGGTGTAGGAGGTAACTATGAGGATCTTACATTATGGAGGCATAAGAGTTTATTTCATGTTTTGGAGGGAGTTTAGTTGGGTGGCCCACCTTAGACAAGAAATGCTTGCATTTCTTACTTGGTTTTTATGAGGGAGACATAAGAGTTAGTAAAGAGGCATAAGAGGATCTTGAGGGAGGAATGAGAGTTGTGTAAGGGTTTTTAAGATGTATATTTTAGGGTTTTAAGGTAAGAACATATTTCCCATTGGGAAGAATAAGTGACCTCCCCATAGAACCTTTCTCCTTTGGATTACATTTTGAAGCCTTGTATATTTAGTTGGTTTCCTTCTTGTGATTGTGGTTGTGTTGATTGTGTTTTGGTACGGTTGTGAAATCCTTGAATTGTGATGTGGAATCTTTTATTGTTGCCATGAGTTAAAATCCATATTTTTTTGCATTTTAGTTGGGGATCAGGGGCCAATGAGAAGGATATCTTCTTCTCCTCAATGGATTATTGGTTGGGTGGAGAGAGTTGCTTCTCCTCCCCTTTTTTGTTGATTGATCAAGTGAATACATGGTGAAGCTCTATTTAGTGATGTGAAAGTTGGAGCATTTGTGGGTGTCCAAATGAAATCCTTCCTTTCGAGAAAACCTTCTTATTGTTCCCACTTGAGGTGGAAGTTTTGTAGTATTGTATTGTTGAAAACAAAAAGAAATGTTGCATTGTAAGTTTCATTACCAGGTTATATTAGTATTTTGAGGGAAGATCTTTGAGGATTTGTATAATTTACTTTCTCCTCAAATTTTAGTATGTAAATAAAAGAATGAAATAGAAATCCAATTTCATATTTTAAGTTATAAATTCTATTGTGAGAAAGTAAGTTCTGTTGGTACCCAAATTTAACCTACTTCAAATGTCGACCAGCAACATGGATTTGAAAGGACACCCCAGAGGCATATAGATAATAATTTATGTCATTTTGTATCCGGGGAAGCAATCTATATAACTTGTTAGCACTCAGGTTTTGAAAGGAGTGGGTAGCACCTTAAAAGGATGAGATCTGATCCTAACTATTTTAGGTTGTACGTTTCAAAAAATGTAAGAGAACCTATTTTGTAATCTCTATTTACTGAAGAACAATGAAAAATCCTTCTTTTGCATAAATTTTATAGAGAAGACCTTGTGAAAATTTGATCAACACACCAGATCTAACTCTCATGAGTTGTCACTTCTAGATCATGGAGATATTTTCACAGCAAGGAAAAGGTTACTAAAGAAATTTGAGACCTTGATTGCTTTTGCATGTTTTGGTAACATAAATAATGCATTTATGTTCACACAGGACAAACAGGGGTAGTATAGGTAGGATTGGTTGTTTCTGAATGAATTTTTTGTGGGAGGTGGGGTAGGATGAACTTGATTCACTGGAATCTTGAGGAATATTACAAAACGTAAGGTTAAACAAACCGAATACCACAAAATAGTGAAAATGTTTCTTTAAATAGAATATGTGCTTCAATGGAGGCCTAGCTTACTAGTCTTTCACACAATATTTGAAATTCTATCATGAAGGATCGAGTTAGAAAATCCAACAAAGCATACATATTTGATTCATATCATGCCTAAGGTACACCCAGAGACTTGCAAACAATATCTGACAACAGATGAAAGAAAAGTGATTTTTAATCGTTTATTCCAATCCTAGATGAAAGCTCTTCCGAGGAATGAAATTGTAGATGCCACTAAAATATCACAAGGATTAAGTCATGTGTGATTGAATCGGATTTAATACAAGATTCCAATAGAAACAATAAAAATTACTCGCATACATTCAGAAAAAAAAACACATTTTGCTCAAGACAACACAAAATAACTCAAATTTGATTAAATTTGTCAGCAGGGGAAAGTTTCTAGAAAAGTATTAGAACTTGTCAATGGCTATCCACTTGCAACCACCTTGACATGATTAGATTTAATAAAAAACAGATATAAATATTCTCAAATGAATTCTCAAGATGATGGGCTCTGTCAAGCCTTTTCTATTCAAAAATTCATTCTTGACCCCTCACACTCCAAGAATTTGGACGAATTTTTTTTTCCATTTATAACATTCACAACAGAGCCCCTTCTCCCTAATAGACAAAAACGTTTAATGCACCAGTGCTCGCCATGATTTTGATCGTGATTCTACGAATCAGATCTTCAAAAAGTTTCCAGGTGCTCAAGGGGGTAGATCTCATCGAATATCTCCCGCATTTAAATCCTTCCTTTGATAGATCACTCTTTCTTAAATTTTCCAACCACGTCCGCCCCTAATCTATCAAATATGGCTCCTTCTGTACTTGGGAGAAGAGCAATGTAAAATCCGATCAAGCACAATAGTTAGACCATTTTAATTGTGAAATATGTCTTCAAGATCATCCCACCAAACTCAGATATCAACATTAACTCCCTTCTCTTCTTGGCGTGTTGGAAATACCAAGAAATCATGAAGAATCACACATCTATGCATGTTTTAGTAAAATGGGGGAAAAATAAAATTCAGACTATCAGCTGCCGTTGATCGTTACTTTGAATTTGGGTCGTCCATGTGGAAGATTCAAACTTAAAAACAAAACTGGGGGCTTCCTTTGACTTTTTACAACCTTTTAAAAAAATGGAAAAAAATTCCATTTTGCTCCGCACCTCTGCCTTACGAAATGAGATTGACACATGTCCTAAGGTGGGCCCCAGCGGAATCTCAGCCAAATTCTACCATTTTACTCCCTTTTAGAAAAAGGGAAAAATTTCCAAGTTTTCCCGTAGCTTTGCCATTGAAAAATGGGCCCAACACATGTCCCAATGTGGTTCCATTGGAACCATGCCTCCCTTTTTACTTTTAACTCTTTTCACAAAAGAATTTTTTTCCAAATTTCCCACGAGAGTCCACACCTCTGCCATTGACCAGAGTAAGGTTTGAGCTTTCGTTTATCGAGCCTATGGGCCATTTTGATGTTTTTATTCATTTGCATGTCAAGGGGAAAAAAATAAAAATTTCCACCAATGGTCCACCCCTTTGACTTTTCAAACCACCATGTGTCACCATGACGCACCTTGAAATGGTCCAAAGAAATGGATACCTTGAACGAGTGCGGCCTGGCCATGTGTCCTGGCCCGAAAAAGTTTGTCTGAATGCTTGAAGCTCAGCAGAAGGTGCCATGTGTCATGCTGTGAGGAAGTCTCCTTTGGCCGTTGAAAAGTCCAAGGAAAATGCAAAGTGAGTGGAGGCCTCCATGTTTCCTCTTGGCCCTTCTTTAAAATGAAACTCAAGGGCTAGTTCTCAAACATGTGTAGTTCCTCCATGTGTCCCAAACCTCCCAAAACCATTTGAAAAACACCAAGTATGGGAAGACCCGACAGAAGCCTACACGTGTCTACATGGTGCAATTTCAAAATGGTGCCCAAAGCAGAAACCCTAAATGAGTGTGTGATTGCCACATGTCCCCATTCTGTCAAACTATGCCAGCTGCATAAAAGTTTGTCTAAGTCTGGGAAGAGTATCAGGAACCTCCACGTGTCCTCCCAGTGCTACTCCAACGCCAAACCAAAAAGTAGATCTTCAAACAACTGTCATTCCTCCACGTGGACACATTTTAAGTTGAGATGATTCATAGAAATTTTGAAGTACCCAGCCTAGCTACGTCTAACCAAAAGGTGCCACGTCCCCTGTTGATACAAGGATGTAAATTTAATCGGGAGAAACACCCGTCAAACTGTAAAATACAGAAAAATGATCATTTACACCCGAAAATGAAAATTTCTCCAAGGAAAGAGAATCTAGAAATGTCACAAGACTCGAATGCATCCATCAGAGACACATCCATTCATTTTTCTTCAAGTATTTAGGGTAGAAATGAAAAGGAAAACAAAACCTCGACCATGGAGAATAGAAAAAATGGGAGAACCTAAGTTTTTAGATGAACAGAGAATGAGAGACCCAAATTCAAGACCTTTCTGAGAGGAACAAAGAAACAAGGAGCAAAACATGGACCCATAAGTGATCTATGACCCAAGAACAAATTAAAAACGTCAACAAATATTAACTAGGCATAACATGATGAAAAAAGAAAGTGACAGAGGCCACAAATTGATAGATTTTCAAAGGAAAACTGGGGTGAGACTTTTTTGAGCACCAACATCGGCTCCGAATCGGGGATGGGAACTCCTCGTGAGTGCCACAAGAACAACAACAGAAGAAGTGCCAAAAATATCCATTGGGAAAATGAGTCAGCTTGCATAGCAGATAAACAAAACTGTATTAAAAAACAAACAGAGAAACCAACAAAAATAGGTCACCAAGGAGCAGAGCGAGTGAAAACACAAAAGATAGGAAACAAACAACAAACTATACACTGTATCGAAGATTTTATTGATCCTAAGGAATCAATCCAAGAAATGCTTCAAATGTTTTCCATTAATAGGAAACTCGAGCAATTCACCAAATAATTCCTTGACGAAGAAGGTATGCTCACAAATCCTGATATCAATGGAGTAAGGGCCCATTCATAATGAGTCAAACTTGACATGCTTACCCTTATCCTCATGTCTACTATCACATAGTAACACAATATCTCCAACATTGAAAGCTTTGGGTTTGACCTTTTTTTCAAATAACTTTTTCAGTTTCTCTCTGAGCTTTACATGCCTTGAGTGGGATACCCTCCTCTCTTCATCAAGCTCAACAATCTAGTTAATGCGAGCATCATAAGGAACTACCTCTTGATCTTCCTATTTTTACATAAACTGATATAAAGACAGTTTCATATAAAGAGGCAGCAGGGTGTAAGTCCCATATACCAACTCAAATGGACTCTTTCCAGTGACCCTCTTGATAGTGATCCTATCTGCCCAAACAACAAACTTCAACTATTCACCCCACTTTCTCTTGTTCTGCTCCAATGTTCTTCTGATAATCTTCAGCAAATTTTTATTACTGGAATCAGCCTGTCAATTTCCTTAGGGATTGTAATTAGAGTAATATGTTAGGTTGATCCCATACCCTTTACACATTGCCACCAAAGGTTTAGCTCTAAAGCTCATGGCATTATCGGCTACAATCTTGACTGACACCCCAAACAAACAGATGATGTTGTTTAGCACAAATTCCATGACAACTTGGTGTGTTTCATTCTTGGTGGGGATTACCTTCACCCATTTAGTAAAGTAATCAGTGGCTACAAGAATCCACTTATGGTCATCACTTAAAGGGTCTGAAATTTAACCAATGAAATTCATTCCCCATTGCTTGACTCGAGCTTCAATTGATACATGCTACAAAGGAAGGGAGCTTGAAGCTTTCAGTATTTCAGAGAATCATTGGTAACTCTCACATCTTCTAACCAACAAGGTTATATCCTTGAAAAGAATTAACCACCAATAACCAACACTCAGGATCTTATGTGTTGTGACTCTTGCAAAAAAATTCCCCCCAAAAACTCCTCCATGAAGATCAACAATTATCTTAGGGTATTCTTCTTCAGTAATGCACCTTAAGAGGAATCCCTCTGGGTTCTTCCAAGCTAACCCATAATCAGTGATGACATATTTTTTAGAAGCCAACTTAAGGGCTCTCTTCTGGTTCTTACTCAAATACTCAGGGAAGTATAAGTGTCTGAGATATAAAATTACATCTTTATACCATTTAGAATTTATCAACATTTCAAATATACCTTCCCTTTGTTCTTCTACCTCATTTACATCAATAGTTTGTAAGTTTCTCTCAACCATAATATTAGCCAAGTCCAAACCTATTACCAACTTAATGGTTTGGATATCCATATCATATTCTTGTAATTTGTTCACCCATCTACGTCTTTTTCTTGAGACTTCAATCTCTGACAAGATGTCCTTCACTATGGTGTGGGGAACATAAGCAACCACTTTAGAACTTAGAATGTAAGGTCTAAAAACATTTTCTTGCTTTTACCAAGGTAAATGCCCACTTTTACATGATAGTGTACTTTAGCTCAGCCTCCTGTAAGGCCTTACTAAAAAAAGCAATGGGTCTCTCAGCCCCTTCATCATCCTTTTGCAGCAAGACAGAACCAATAGTGTTCTTTGAAGCAAAGGAAAACAGTTGGTAAGGCTTCTTATAATCTAGAGCTGCCAGAACATGTGCATGCTTTAATGCCTCTTTAATCCCATTGAAAGCTTTGATGGTAGCCTCCTCCCATTTGATGACCTAGTCTTTCTTTAGCCTAGAAGTGACCTGAATGGTCAACTCAGCAAATTTTGATATGAATCTTCTAGTGAAGTTTATTTACCCAAAGAAGGACTGAATTCCCTTTTTAGTCCTTGGGATTGGGACCTTGCTGATGGCCTCTACTCTTTCTGGATCAATCATCACCCCTTCTTGTGACACTATGTGACCAAGAAACTTTTTCTTCTGCACTCCAAAGTGACACTTATTTGGATTAAGTGAGAATTTTTTTTTTCTACATCTTACCAGCATCTTCTCTAGGTGTAGCAAGTGATCACTTTTTTTCCTAGATAATACAGTTACATCATCTTGATAAACTGCGATAAAATCGTTGATGTAACAAGAAAAAGTAACATCCATTGCTCTTTGAAAGGTGGCTCCAACATTCATCATACTAAAGGGCATCCTAACATAGACATAGGTCCCCCAAGGAGTAGTAAAGGCTGTCTTGATCCTTTTTGATTCCTTCACCACAACTTGGTTATAAACAGAGAAGCCATCCAAGGTGGAAAGTAACTCAAAACCAATCATTAAGTGTAGAATTTTGTCAATATTTTGTAAATGATAATTATCCTTCATTGATGCTCTGTTTAGATTCCTAAAGTCCACACATAACCTGATGTCACCATTTTTCTTTCTGACTGGTTTTAGGTTTGCAACCCATGAAGAATACCTTATGCGCTGAATAATCCCTCCATCCCTTAGTTTTTTCAGTTACTCTTGCATTTTGAGATATAAGAGTTGATTGATGGGCCTCTACTTTTTCCTAAATGGATTTTCATTAGACTCCAAGGGAATGTCATGCTGAAACAGGTCCTCCAAGTATGCTTTTAGTTCAGAATAGGTCCAAGCCCTACAATCTTGGTAGTTTTTTAGCAATTAGATGTAGGAATGATTTTCCTCCTTGCTGAGATTGCTTCCTAACCAAATATTCCTTGGCTTATCCTTTGTGTGAAGGTCATACTCCTCAATATCCCTCGAGGCTGACATGCATCTGTTAATAATGCGATCAACATTATCAAAATTGGACTCAAGAGAAACCAACCCTCTAGGAATGGTATTAATCTTTAGCTGGATGATGCCCTTGGCAAACAAGGTTTCTTGTCCTTCTTTTATACATAACATCAGCTCCCAATCAATAATTTTATCAGAAAATTATCCCTTGTTTTACAGAAATCTTCTCATCTGAGCATCATCATCAAATACCTACCAGTGTTTAATGTTGTCAGGGACAAAGGGTCTCGTCAACTCTTCCACATCATATTCACAATATGGGGACACTGCACAATTGTCAAAATGAGACCCTAACAATGCAAGATTGTTTGCTAATTCATTGAATTTCCTATCATGATGCACCATGTTAAATAAATCAAACATCTCAATAAGATCCTAAAGTGCATGTTTATACTGTTTCATTCACTTATTCTTTGTGGCATACAATTTTCTAACTTATTTTACAATTAATTTTGAGTCTTCTTTGACAATGATGTCCTTGATACCATATTTCCACATAATTCTTAAACCCAACGACAATGCCTCATACTCAACAATGTTGGTCATGCACTCAAAGTTGAGCTTGAAGGAAAAGATAATTTTTTCCTAACCAGGAGAAAGTAGAACAACACTAGCACCATTCCAAAACTTGGAGAAAGCTCCATCAAATAATAGAGTCCAAGGAGAACCTGCTTGTACAAGGCACTTGCATTATTCAATCTTGTGTTCCTCTCCATTAACAAATCCTACAAAGTTTTCAGCATCAACATTTGTGTACAAAACTTCATAGAACCCATTATTGGGATCCTCAATGAGGTGTAACATATTATTTTCCTTGTAAAACTTGACAAGGATTTCCTCAATTGGAATGGTGGCATAGGACATATCCATGTGGAAAATCCTACCAACACTTGCAGCCCATTTTCTTAATAGAATCATAATGCACTTGGTTGGGCAGTCAACAATGACAACATCAAGTTTTAAGTTTTTACTTGGGTAAGATGCAAGATACACCACCAAACCCTTCACACATCCCAATACTGGAACTTCTCTGGAGTCCATGGAAGTGCACCTCCCATATGTTGTTGTCACTTTGATGTTTATCTCATTCATGACTTCCAAAGGCATGAAATTGCATGATGCCCCTGAGTCAAACATGCAGTTATGCAACAGTCTATCCTTAATGATCAAGGTGGTGAAGAATGGATCGACATTCATCTGAGACTCCACCAAGGATATCCTCAAATAGACCTCATAAGGTTCATATATCTCCTATAATGCTGGTGGTGTCTCTAATTCCTGAATGATTGGAGGAGTCTCCACACTATTTAAATTTCTGCCTAGGGAAGTCTTGTCTTCTTTCAATCCCAAGTATTAAAATGCTCTCTTTTTGTGCTCAGGGATCCTAAGCAACTCAATAATTAGAATAGAGACTTTGATTTGAATAAAAAATTGGGCAATATCATATAGGACATTCTTTGGCAAGGCAGTATTGGAAGGAAAGCCTACACACTCATTAGCTGGTACAGGATTTTTGACAACTTGGGCATGAGGAGGGGTATGATTTTTGTTTGGAACTGTAGGGATTTTGACAGATTCCTCTTTCTTAAGAGCCTCTTTATGAATTTTTGAATGTAAGGGAGGTTTAGGATTGGCTTGAGGCCCTATCCGTTTGACAACCTTACATCTTGTGTTATATTCCTTCTGTTGAGCAACAACAACATTCATCAATAACTATCTATCTTCCTCAGATGGGATTCCTCCATCATAATTCTTTATCATTAAATCCCTTAAATATTCAAACTCATTATTAGGAAATTTAAAAAATATCTAATTCTAAATTATGAGAGGGAGGAAGAATAGGTACCCTATGAATGCAGTTCCAAAAATTGGTAGCATTCTAGGAACTTATCCCCTTAGTTAAAGTTTCCCCTTTTTGTGAGCTAGTGGAACAACCCATCATCCATACATCATCATCATTTCCATCAGCTTCTTCTTCTTCTTGCTGATCTTATTAACAAGGAGTATGAGACATGAAACATTTTTCACACTAATCAATGACATCTGTCTCCTCCACAACAACTCTGGTAGCCAGAGGATCAGGTACCATTCTTTTATCCCTATCTTGGGACCGTCTATTTCCAAATCCAACATGTCCCTTTCCTCTATCATCATATCTTTGGTGATTTGTGAACCTGTCTTGGCCTTGTTTCTTTTGTTGACCTTGTGTGCTCTGCCTAATTCCCTTCTCATCCTAGGCTAGTTTGTAGGAAATTTCTTTGACATCCCCTGCCAAAGTTTTCACAACCTCTTCCAAATCTGTAGCCTTGCTTGTTTGGGGTTTTTCTTAGTTAACCAACTTTACACCCTCCATCTTTGGTGGTTTTCCAATTGACTTGATGCTATTTTTAATTTGCAAAGCCATAGTGAAGGCTTGCCTTAAATGAGCAAGGTTTTTGTCCCTCAAGTAGTACGCAACCTTTTTATCAAATGCATCAGAATATTTGATCAAACATGATTCATCACATGTCCTTATCCTAATAGGAAATCTCCTCAAGGTCTTATTAAACCTTGTTTTGAAATCATGTACTGAATCGTTAGGATTATTTTTGATGTATTCAAATTATATCAAAAGAAACCTAGTGTAAGTTCTATCACCATACTTTAATTTAAATGCATTGCTCATCTCTGACCAAGAATTAATAGAGATATCTAGCAAGGATATATACGAGTCCCTTGCATCCTCTTCTAGAGTATGGATAAACAGATTGATATACACATCTTCATGTTCAATCTCAAAATATTCCATCATATTGATAAAATGATTTAAATGTTGATAACCAGTAATAACATTATTTCCTTGGAACTTTGGAATTTTGTTCCTTACATCTTGAGGCACTACATTTGGATATCTAGTCATTCCCAGAAAATTTATAGGTCGAAAAGTGTTTACAACAAAAGGGGGTCTAGGTGGGGGCTAGCCCATGTTGATTCAAGGAGGTGACCCTGGAGGGGTGAGAAATTGATAAGGGGCTGAGGGTCCTTGGAACACAGGAGTATAATTTCCAAAATGGATACCCCCCAAAGACTTTGTCTCTTGGGAATCTTTATGAACCTCAGAAAAGATAGGTGCAGAGTATAAAGAAAACCTTTCAAAATCAAATGAAGGCCCCTCTCTAATTGGAGAGTTCAATTCCACAAAAAAGCTACCTGATTCAAAGTCACTTCAATGGAAGTCTTCAATGATAGGTTGATCACTTTCACCAATGGAGATCCCTTTCCTTATCTGCTGATCTCTAACAACTCTCCAGGATTTTCTTCCTTCTGATTTTGGTTTTCCTAGCTCTAGAAATAATGTCCTACCAGGATCCCTAGCAAAGAAAGATCTTATTCCTTCTAGCTTTGCAAATATTAGTAACAATTCTGACTTTGACAAAGTTCTAAGACATTGGTACTCATTACAAATCAGATCAACAGGGAGTCGCCACTAAGGATTTCCACCTTAGTTGTGCAAATGCACTAAGTATGATTTTTCAAATGTTTTTCAATGCTAGAAAATAGAAATGGAAAGATTCTAAACTTTCTTTACCTAGACTTATCAATTAAAAGCTAGTGCACTAGGTGCGAAAACTAAAAGAACTGCACATAACACTTAGAGCATACAAGAAATGTTTTACCACGGTATTGGTTTTGAACTGAAATCCTCGGCAACAGAACCACTCAAGTGTTAATGGGACAAATATACATAAACTAGAAATAGATCAACAAATCAGTCCTCAGCGATGTAAATTAGTTCCTAGTAATTCAAAAAAATCACCGACAACAGCTCTAGAAGCGTGTTGGTACCTACACATACCAAAAGTTATAGGGTACTGCACCGCTGGAACAATGTAACATGTGCCCCAATGATGATACAGGTCTCCTCACAAGGTTTTCAGGATCTAGAAAAGCTCCCCAAGTATGTGTTAACATCACGCATGCCCCGCTTAGCCCCTGCGTTCTTTGTTGTTCTCTTTTCCCCTCTTTTCTTTGCATTTTGTTCTTCAGTTACGAAACTGCCACCCAGGCAGGGCCGCGGTCATGTAACCGCCGCCCTGCTCATGGAGGCAGTCCTTCACGTGTTTTTCAGAATGCTCTTTTAATGCGAATCACATAAATTTAAATGTTTACCAGCTTTTTTTACTACCTTTGGCTTGCATTAATGATTTTGGTTCCCTGGATTAGTGTTTTGGCATTGTTTATGGTTTAAGAGATCAATTTGGTTTTTACCTTTGGGTAAATGGAAATGCTATAAATAGTTGGCTTGTGCTCAAGCAAATGGCCCCTCGAATTTTCCTGTCAATTTCTCATTTCAATAGCTTAGTCTTTCAAATTTTGTCTAGGATTCATAGTTTTATTGATTGCATGCTTAGCTAGTGTTGTTTTTTTGTTAGGAAGCCACATAATCATCTTGTGCTAGTGTTGTTATTATTTCATGCAATCCATTGAAGTAGAAAAGATTGATTTTCAGTAGGAAGCCATTAAAGTTGCAGGTCTTGTTTTTTAAACAGGATAGTTTTAGGTTCTCGACGTTTTATGTTGTATGACTCACAATAAATCCCGCTAGGAATTGCATAATCCAAGCTCTGTAATCTTGCACTATCCCTCTCCTACTCACATTCTATTCAGTCTGCATCCTAAGCTGCCTTTGTTTCAATATCTACTTTTGTTGATGGTAACATTACATGCTTTTCTGGACCCATGTGAACATGAAGGAATGAGGAGATCATGACAAGGTCACACACCATCGGATTCACTACTATTCTACAAAATCTAGGTTCTAGCTTTCAAAGTTCTAATTAAAAGCATATCAAATAAAGTAGTCAATCATTTCATTTCAGTTAATTTCACTTTTGATATTGCCGGGGAAGCTGTGGGGATTGATAGTTTCTGAGAAGCTATGATTCACTCCTCACTTCTGAGGTAGGATTGGGAGTCATTAAAATAGAGTAGATCAGTTATAAGGTTATTTAGAATAGATCTACAAATTGCACAAACAAGTAGCTATACTCGGTTACTTATTTTTTTTTAATTGCATTATTGGTTTAGTTATCAATTTTAGATATATTAGATAATTGCTCTTTAAATTATGCTCAGTAGTTTATCAATAAAGATTTAGGAATATACATAGACATATCTTATGCAGTTAAATTATTTTGTCATTAGTTAGATTTGTATCGTTTCCTTTTGTATGACAATCACAGGACCTAGGGAACCCAGAGAATATGTATTTGAGAAAATTGTGCCCCAACCCAATCTTGTTACAGCAATAACTGACATAGATAAGAATCTTAGGATCCAAGTCTTCTGAACAACAGTAGACTTGCAACATATCAGCTCACAGTTGAGCGGGTTAAACATAGAAGATGACCAAGTGCACACGTTTTTGTGAAATCACCCAAACTACATATTACCCTAGATAAATATTCTCATGATTGTAGAAGGGCTTGAAAGAGAGTAAATGTTTGGTTGTGATCCTTTAGTCCCATAACTAGATGTAGGAGACACTCTCAGAGACATAGATACTAGCTTAAGAATTTAGATTGTAAAAAAACCTGTGAGATATTCTCAGAAGATCACTCAATTATTAATTCTGAATATAGAGGCCAAGAAGGCATACGACTATTGGATACTAGGGATTAGGGACTAATTCCGCACATGACCATAAAAGGTCTAGAACAACAACGAATCTACGGTTGTGACCCACAAATCCCATAACCCAACAAGCCTACAGGTCAATCTGACATTGACGCTGGCTTACGCACATTACTATTAAGATCCACTCCACTTCCACCTATCATCATTGCATAGTTATCCTTATTAGACATAGCAGCTAACAAAGCTAAGGAGTTCTGGACTAGACTAGGTAATCACCCGTAGAGTCCATTGTACCCATCATCCATTTTCATGACCCTATCCGGAGACATATACGAAACAATCCCTCGTCATTTTCCATATATCCCACAACCCATAGACTAAATTATGCCAGAGCTCGATATTGATTGGACCCTTTGATCAGTCATCCTCACTGATCAATCTATCACACCAGTTAAAGTTAGGAGATCCTTCTTTTCCTTAGATTCACAGATTCCACTACTGTGCGTCAAAGACATAAGATTTACTAACTTTTTTTTCTACATCCCACTCGTATCCCATCCCCACTGGCTGTCTCGGTACGACCTCGGGAGGTCGGGTGCAAGGAAGATTTAATTGTAGATGCCCACACTCACTTGTCACTTTTCCATCGTACAAAATTGGTGAACCCGACGTGAAACATTACAACTGTTTCACCTTCTATACCTCATTAAGCCTTCACATCAGCTTCACCAACAAAATTGGTGAACCTAACGTGAACAACATAGATCTTTCCTTTTTCTTATTACCTCTTTCTTCCACCTTCCCTCTTTCCCATTATTCTACGAGTTTTCATAAACCCCCCGAATATGTTGGGATTAGATGCATATGGCAGACCTCTCTTAGGTCTTGAGGCATACTACGCTCAACTGAATAGACAGTCATCACCCTCACTCTTAGTATGGGGTGTCAATTATTCAGCCAACCAGTTGTCAACACAAACTCCACCTCTAAGGACTAGATATAGCTCATCTTTCCAAACATAGGAGTTAGATCAGATCGCTAAAACACAACAAAAAGATCCTTCAAGCTCGAACAATATGACGTTCACAGAAGAATCTGGTTCGTCTCCTCAGGTGCTACTTAGACCACAATTTAGTACACAATCTCAGATCCATACGTGGTTCTAGATGATGAACATTCAGCGCGTTATGCTAGGAATGAACAACGCTCTCCGAGTATGTACCCACCTATAGGAAGTTTACAAACACAACCCGAGGTCTCTTTTGAAGAAAATACCTCCATGCCACTACATATAGGAAATGATCAGTTCATGGCGGGGTATCACATGCCTATACAACATCAGGATATACAAAAAATTCCACTAAGGAAAACTACCGTGACTTCACCGAATGAAGTCATTTCGACTTTAGTATAAAAAGTTAGGGGGTTAGAACTTGCTCAAGCAAATCACCATTCTCAATTCATGCAGGTAGGAAATTCTAATCCTCCACACCATCCTAGCCAAGTATACCTCCTCACAGGAATGGGCACGTTGGGCATGCCTCCTCAATATTCACAACAAACGCCAACTAGAACCGCCATTTCTAACACCGTTCTGATACCTCCCAGTCTAGTACAAAATAATCCATTCCTGGACAATACCCCTTCATAGTTAAACATGTACTCCAAATCACCACAAGGGGATTTGTTCTCCTCTCCCGGCATGTTTTCTCAAACACAAGGGTTTCTTTATTCCCCTACCAATGTATATGCTACGCCATATCAACAACCCATTCCACCGCCACTCCCTCAGCAGGCACCATCAATGGTCAAAACCTACGTGATAGGGACTTATTCAGAATATTTGAAAGAGCCCTTAGAATTCACCATAAAAAGCATCATTCTTCCAAGACCTCTTCCTGATTTTCCCAAATACAAAGGTGAGGGAGATCTGAATGCACATATCAAGTCTTACGCCACAACCATTCGAGAACTACTCCCTTGGGATGGGGTTATTGCTAAAATATTCCCCAAAACCTTGGAGGGCATCACCCTCAATTGGTATTATAGAATACCTAAGGCTTCCATCCATTTGTTTAAACAACTGGTTTCAGAGTTCATTAAGGAATTTGACATGAAAAAACTATTAAGAACAGGAATCAGGGAATTCTTGCACATTAAGCAAGAACACAATGAATTTGTCGCTCATTTCATCCAGAGGTGGCGTATAGTTCTTTATTCTTCGTCCAGTGATCCATACATGGACCAAATGGAAATATGCGATATATTCCTTCATTCTCTCATCAGAGAAGTAAAGGAAGAAGTCCAGAAGTTCCCAATAAGGACTTACGATGAAGTACTTGAGAGCGCTCTCCGAATAGATCAAGCGGCAATAGATAGCGGTCGTAAGACGTATGGAGCAAACGAGAGGTTAATCATCTCCAACCAAAATACTAAAAAATTACCCTACTACCACAAATGCCAATCAAGGACCTAAAATCCTTAATAAAAGTCATGGAGTGACAACGGATGGAGTAACTGATCAGGCTAAAAATGTAAATGTTGTGAATACTCCACCACTAATGAACAACCAACGAAACAACAACTTTACCCCAAAAATCAATGCACTGGATTTTAATCAACAAAAACAATGGAGAAACCCTACATAGGGTCTAAGCCAAAACTCAAATGGATATCAAAACCATAATCAAAACCAAAAACAACAAATACAAAACTTTAATCCTAATAGGAAACTGTTTGATCAAAGTTTTGGGCCACAATATACACCAAACCAAAAAACTAGGAATTACAATCCTAACTCGTATTGTGTTTTCCACAAAATTCGAGGCCATGACACTAGAACGTGTCATGAATACAATAAATTCATGTAACATTTACCAGAGGAACAAAGACAAATTTTCATAGATATGTTCTTGGTAGATTTTGCATCACCGGCACCAAGTACTTTTACAGGGGCAGTTTCCCCTCAAAATGTACCCCCCAAGATCTCTAATGATCTGCTCCCAAATCACAATAACAATAGGTTGAATCCAAATAGGAAAAACAATGGTGTAATGATAGGAAAAAATGATCATGAAGCCTCGACTTCACTAAATCCATTAGTTGTGCTACATTTAGGAAGTCAGCCGAGACCCAAGATTTTCGGTTTAGTGGAGTTGGACACCGAATTACCCGTCGAAGCTATAACAAGGACACGAGAGTATTCCTCTTAGCCAAGTCCAAGTTACCTACCAGAGATAGACAACATCCAACAAATATTAATAAAACCCGTGGGTCTCTATGATTTAATTAGTGATCTAACAAAAACCTTCTCGCACATTTCATTTCTGGACTTACTGAAGAACTCTCTTGCCCACAGGGCTGATCTTTTAGAGGCATTAGGTTTGGGTCATTTAATTAACATCACTCCACCTCCCAAAACATAGGTAGACCATGTAGACTTTGATATCCACCCTCCGAGGTAGCCGGATAACGATACCGAGTTTATATTCGAAATAAACAAGATACCAATAGATGCTAAGATTGCACGCAGAGGCGATCCGGCCTTACATTTGCAAGTATGCGTTTATAATAATTATGTGAAACGCATGATGGTTGACGATGGAGCAGCAATTAACATAGTCCCCTTCTATTTCCTCCAAAAGCTAGGGTATGGAGAAATGAATTATTCCACGACTCGAAATACATTAAGAGGCTATGATAGCCTTAAAGCCACATCAATCAGAACTATAATACTACCAGTCACCTTAGGACCCAAAACAATCCTAACTGAGTTTTATATTATAGATCGGGAAACCAACTATAATATGATCCTTGGCCGACAATGGATACACCATATGAAGGCAATCCCTTCTACATTATTTCAAGAAGTAATATTCTTGCATTTAGGAAAGGTGTTCGTAGCCAAAGGTGATCAAAAACCATTCGATATACACCTAACTGAATTAAAGAAAAGACCAGGCATTCACTTGGAGTTTGAACTCCCAACAAACCAACTTAATAAACCCACCAACGCAAAACCAGAGGAAAAGTTGGTACCTACAACAAATCTTGAGACTACGAGCCTAGTCAAGATGATCCTAGCCCTTAAGGATGAGGCTAACATTGTGGAAACAATATCGTTAGGAACTACTGCAAATTTTTTTGAATTACTAGAACAGGATCTACCAATGTTCCTAGCATTTGATTCTGTAGGCATGGGATACACCCTAGGTGTTGGTTCTCTTCCAGCAGCGGATCTCTGCATGGTGGAAGTAGAATATGTTAAGACAATAAATATCCCAATGTCCATATTCCCAGCTAAATATTGGACTCTCCATTTTGATGGAGCTATATTTCATTACAGAGATGGGGCAGGTGTAATTGTTACTTCTCCCAAGGGAAAAATCCTACCAGTTTCCTTTAAACTAAATTTCAAAAGTACAAACAACGGCACTGAGTATGAAGCCCTCCTCTTTGGCCTCATCATAGCTAAGATGATTGGTGTTAATAACATCAAGGTGTTAGGAGACTTACAATTGGTAGTAAACCAAGTCTCTGAGGTGTATGAAACTAGAAGTAAGCACTTATAGCTCTACAAAACAGCTGTATTGAATTTAAGCAAGGAGTTTGACTTCATATCAATTGAAGCAATCCCACGAGAACAAAATCTTCTCACCAATTTGATAGAAACCTCAGTGTCACGCTTCACTCCAAACAGTGAGTTAGAAGATACCCGTTTCATGGTATCCCTTCGTATTGAACCATTGGTGAAAGAAATGTCAAACCCTCTTTTAATGAACAAAGATGAGAACAAATATACTATCCTAGACCACATTGATAGTGATAGAACCACTCTTGATTACTTGAATGCCCATGCAGCATTACATCTCACCCATCACGTGATAGATTTTTCCTTAATCCGGCATTCATCTTCCTACTTCGGAAATGCCATGATGGAACTTCCCCCACAAAAGGAGCTCAGCATATACACAATAGAGAATGGAGACGATCTAGAATTACCTCCAGCCCCACCTGAGTTTGAAGAAGGTAACACTTCTTTAATTGAAGAAACAATTGATATTAATATTGGAACGGAGGATGAACCAAGGATATTGAAATTAGGATCCTCGTTAACTCCATCAGAAGTAGAAATACACACTCGAATCCTCAAGGAAGATCAGAAGGATTTTGCATTTAATTATAAAGAAATGATAGGGGTTGTACCACACATTGCGGTACATAACCTCGTCACTAAATTAGATGCAAAGCCAATTAAACAAATGTTGAGACCAATGAAACCTAAGGTAGCTCTCATGGTGAAAGAAGAGGTAATAAAACTCCTCCAAGTAGGATTTATCAAACTATTCGATTACTCTCAGTGGGTATCTAATATTGTTCCCGTTCTCAAAAATAATGGGAAGATATGCATCTGCATAGACTTCTAAGACATTAACAAAGCGTTTCCTAAGGACGACTTCGCATTACCATCCATAGATGTCATTGTTGACGCAATAGCTGGATTTGAGATTTTGTCTCTCATGGATGGATTCTCATCATATAATCAAATTAGAATAGTTGAACAAGACCAAGCTAAAACCATGTTTATAACTCCTTGGGGAACCTATTGCTACGTTGTTATGCCATTCGGTCTCAAGAATGCTGGTGCTACATACCAGCGGGCTATGACATATATATTTCATGATCTTATTCATAAAATTGTCGAATCCTATGTAGATGACTTGTTGGCCAAGGCCAAGAAGCGTTGTGATCACTCAGAAGTAGTCCGCGTCATTCTTTCACGTCTAATAGAATACGGAGTCACGCTAAATCCAGAAAAATGTGTCTTTGGTGTTATAGGAGGGAAGATCCTAGGTTACATTATATCATCACGAGGGATCAATGTTGACCCAACCAAAATTCAGGCTGTTTTCGAAATGGTCCCACCTTCAGATGAATCTAGAATTAGGTCATTTCTAGGAGAGCTTGGTGCAATCCAGAGATTCATCCCAAATTTAAGATTTTCCATTCACCCAATCAACAATCTACTCAAGAAAGATTATAGTATCGATTGGACTGAAGACTGCAATGAAGCTTTCAATGCAATTAACCATTTCTTGTTATCACCACCTATGCTAATGCCACCTAAGCTCGACCGTCCGTTAATATTATATTCACAAGCTACCAATGTCTCGCTAGCCTGTATGCTGGCTCAAGAAGACGATGACAAGAGAGAACTTGCGATCTATTTCATTAGCCAAACGTTGCTTGACTATGAAACACGTTATACACAGGTAGAACGAGAATGCCTTGCCATAATCTTTGCAACCAAATGCTTAAGACATTATATGCTAAATCAAGAAACAAGGGTCATTGTAAAAACAGACCATTTACGAACTTTCCTCATGCAAGGGTCCTTTCCTAAGAAGGATGGATGTTTTATAACCTTAATGGGGGAATTCTAATTAACATTTGTAAATCAGAAATCCATTAAAAAACAAATCATTGCAGATTGGTTAGCTGATAACCCACTAGACGGAGGCAATCTAGTAGATCTAGATTTCCCCGATGAATACATATACTACATTGAAACCAAACCTCCTATCTTTGAGTGTCCTTGGTATACTAATATTATTAATCATATCATGGAAAATACGTATCCAGAAGGTGCTACACTTCAACGAAGAAGGCAGTTACGCATTATCGTAGCTAAATATGTCATTATAGAGAAAGTGCTCTATCGTAAAGTGTTCGATGGAATGCTTCTAAGATGTCTTGACACAGAAGAATCCAAGAAGATTATCCACAAATCTCATAGTGGAATATGTGGAGGCCACTTCAGTGGTCATGCCACTGCTCATAAAATACATCGGATGGGCTATTTATGACCTACTCTAGAACACGACGTAGTAGAGTTTGTATGACGGTGTCATAAGTGCCAAGAATTCTCCCACGAGATTCACATGCCGACACAAGCTCTATAACCAATCGTTACTCGATGGCTCTTTTCTATGTGGGGCCTAGATTTGATAGGGAAATTCTCTCCCTCATCTACAGATGGCCATAATTTCATAATCACGGCCACCAAGTATTTTACCAAATGGGTACAGGCTATGCCTCTTACTACTATACCAGGTTGTGTAATCGCCAAGTTCATTTTGAACCAAATCATTTGTAGGTATGGTGTCCCACAAATCATTATCTCAGATAATGGGACTTCTTTTAAGAATGATGAAGTTCATGAATTGTGCAACAAATTTAAAATAAGCCATCATACAGCCTCCCTGTATTACCCTCAAGCCAACGGACAGGATGAAGTGACAAACAAAACATTAAAAGCCATTCTTCTTAAAAAGGTGAAAGAAAACAAATGATATTGGAATTTGAAGTTATATCCGGCCTTGTGGGCCCACTGAACCTCAATAAGAACACCAATAGGAGCACTCCCTTCTCGCTGGTATTCGGGGCAGAAGTAGTTCTCCCACTTGAGGCTGAAATACCTAGTCTCTGTATCTCATTACAAGGGATTCTGGATGAAGATGCTTATAGATAAGCACGTCTCTCCCAGCTAGAAATCCTAGATGAGGCTAGGTTAGATGCTAAACAATGACATAGACTCTATGCTGACCGAATGTGCTGGTAGTACAACAAAAGGGTCTATGAATGAGACATATATGAAGGTAATCTAGTTCTAAGGCTAGACAGCCGGATTGATGGAAAGACTGACGAAGGAAGGAATTTCCGGCCCAAATGGTTAGGCCCATACCAAGTCACAAAGGACTATGGAAATGGTGCATATCTCTTATGTACACTAGAAGGTGAGGAATTTGGCGAAACAGTCAATTCCCTGCACCTTAAACGATTCTATGCATAAGCAACCAGCACTATCTATATAATTATATCTACATTGCATCTTCACATAGTTAGGATCATTTTTTCTGCTTGTTTCGTACAATTTTTTTATCAAGGAATTTATTCTCAAAGTAATTCATTACAAACTTATGATGGTATTGGCATAAACACTCTAATCATACTTCTTCATTTTATAATGTCATCACCTATTTTGGAATCATTTCATCAACTAAAGCTAGATATAACAAAGCCTTGACGGTAACCATACAAAGATCTGCGGGCTTGCACTCACTTTTAGTTTCTTCCTAGGATAGGTGTCTTTCCTATGGTTTGTTCTAGAAGCTTCATAGTGTCACATCTATCTTGTATGTATATCTCTTTGGAAATAAGAATATGCTAACATCTTGCTCAAACAAACAAGTCAAATATAGATCAAACAGAAAATTTTAATTTTACACATTTCCTTGCCCCACCAACCTTTGGTGATGAACTTGTGTCTCTTACTAGTGACGTAGGGTTGGGAAAGGATGGAAATGCCCTTACTCACCTATGCCTTGCCCATGGTGATAAGCCCATACTTCTTACTAGTAGCATGGGGCAAGGCATAGGGGGTCTTCTTGACGATAAACGTTGAAGGCAGTCAGCAATCAAATTCAAATGAACCTTTGAAATCTTGAGTCAAAAGAAAATGAATCATATGTCCAAAGTTCCAAGAGAATTCAAAACCCCGAAACCCAAATTTTGTCTACCATGTGGCCATCTACGGATCTGAGTCTAGATAAACCACAAAGCAAGTTGCATCTTAAACTATGGATTCACTCGAGTAGAGTAGGCTTGTAGCATCCTAATTTGGTTCCACCAAAGCTTTGTCTATCCCTCATCACTATCATTTCAAGACATTTCATAACTTGTTCCCTTTCTAGCTCTCGGTGACGAGCCCTCGCATCTTACTAGTTGTGTGGAGTTGGGAGTGGGGAAAGTTTATCTGCTCATCGTACCAGTTTATCATCACACTTTGTAAAAAAAATATGAAGTACCCAAAATTTCTTATAGAAACTAAAGTTCAACATCAAATTGTGTCTACATTATCATATATCAACATCACGAAATACAAAAAGAAAGTAAACATTTGTTTCATTTGTTCTCCATTGCATACATTCTAAAAAACATATAAACATAACATTATAGTTTACATGTGGAAATGGAGATAAAGTCATAATACCAAGAGTCTAATCCAAAAATAATATATATATATATATATGAACGATCAAGTTTCCTGTACAATGCCATCATGCGTTAAGCATGGTAAAAATGCTTAAAGAGCCCAGGAGATTAAAAAATACATCATAAAAAAAGTCCAACAGAACCAAGTGGCTTCTCAACCCCTATGATATCCATCTGAGGGTGCACGTCCGTGTCTAGGAATCCGGATACGCTGGCGCTCTGAGTGCACGGAGGGCTCACAATCTGGAGGGGCAGATATGGTCTCGCCATGAGAATGAATCCTCATCAGGTGATCTATTGTCCTATACCCTACTAGCTCAGTATGGAGGGTAGAAACCATCCTAGCCACATGCCAGACAGGGCCAAAAATGTTGGTATGCCTATCAGCTAGTGAAGGCTCCCCTGAATCTACGGATAGCTCTGCATGGATCTTCTCAATAGGGATCATCAGGGTATCGGTACATACCCTACGAATCAGGTGTCGCCACTCATCAACATTCTCTGCAAGCAAAGGAGAAAACGAATTAGAAACGATCAAGAGATAAAAACAAATGTAAACAAAGGGAGAGATAGCAATTAAGGCAATCCTAACTCGAAGCAAACATTAAAAGGAAGGATGAAAACTCACTCGGATCTCTCGGCCTCCAAGAGGGATCCCTAGGGTTAGCACCTGCCATAGATGCTGCCACTAACTGAGGTACTCCTCCCATGGCTAGAGTAATATAGCATCCCACTACAGACTCATCCTCTCCACCAAGGCCCTGAGAGAGTGGCTCCTCTAATGCTAGGGTCACCCTCTCTGCACTCTGCTCCACCCTCTCTGCCTGTAAAATTTTCTGAATGTCATGCCACTAGGGATCGCTGTCCTCCTCTCCACCTGACTCACTAGCCTCAACCTCAGTCTCCTCCTCCGTCTCAGCCCATGTGAACTCCTCAGACTCGGAGTCTATGTCAATGGGATCGTCGCTGCTATGGGTAGGACCTGTGACAATCTGAAGTAAGGGTGCCTGAGGAGCACCGGCTCTCCGTCGAGCACGTACTACCTGCCTAGCCGTAATAGGAATGCTAGGAGTGAAAACTATCCAAACCTGGCCTCCAGGACCTCCCCTGGCCTCTCAAACTGATCTATATACTTTCACCACTAGGGGAATCATACCCATGTAAGGCAAGCCAAATTACTGAGGCATTCGACCAAAGGGATGTATCTCCACCCTCCCCACCTTATCAACAAGCTACCCTATGGTGGAGCAAGAAATCAAAGTAAGAGCCTCCTCACCCCATAACCCTGCCATGGCCTGATATGGTGTGGCCTCCATGTCATTAGTGGTTAGGGAAGCAACTGGCTGGTGAGGTGCTCTAAGCACCGACATGTCTGTCCATCTGGCTGCCCTCACAGCTTCAGGATCTGCCACCTCTACACCTCTACCATAGGGGATGAAACGCTCATAGACCTAGCTCATAACTAGGGTTGGATGGCTCAATGACTACCCCTGAAAATGAACCACCTTGTACAAATCATGGTAGGTAGTCCTAAGTATGTCATCTCCCTAGGCGTAAATCTGGCCATGTCCCTCAATCTATGTAATGATGGGGGACCAGTAATATAATAGAGTGTCTCCTCCATTGTCCCCAATCAATCTTGAGGCAAGGATCCCCATAATGGCCTGATGAATCAAGGGGATGGGCAGGCTAGGAATAGATCGGACCCTCACCCCCTTCTACGAACCAGTGGAGATAACTGCATCTCCCATATATGAGGCCCATTGTATTGTCTGAGCCCGTGACCCTGATGTCTCAAGAGTGAGCCATCTCCTGATGATCGAGACCCCCAGGATATAGTAAATGTCCTCTAAAGTAATGATCCACTCACCTTGGACCCATGGTAATCAGAAAGTGTTCTGATCAGCATCCCAATATGAAAATAAGTCACAAAGTATGTGACTGGATGGTGCAACATGTGGAACCCGTGATATATGTAGTATACCAGCCCTCTGAAGAGTGTCCTTCTCATCTTAAGAAAGGGCATCTAATACTGATGGGAGAAAATCACACACTCTCTCTCAGCTCCATCGAATGTACTCCTCCCTCAGTTGCATACACCCAAAAACACACAAAATAGAGCAAGTTAGTATCCAAATAACATTAGAAAACTCATGAAAACACATAAGAATGCTAAAAATATAAAATTAACTTTGAAAAGGTGTTGTTTGTGCATTCTGTGAAGGACTGCCGCCCTGAGCAGGGCGGCGGTTCCGTAATTGCTGCCTTAAAGGCCACGGTCTTGTAACCGCCACCCTGAACAGGGTAGCGGTTGTGTAACTGCCGCCCTGTTCAGGGTGGCAGTCATGTCTCGAAAACCCACGCGGGTCATGTGCCCTAAAACGGCCCAAAAACACAAAAAATGACAAACTATCATGTTCGGGATCCAGAAAATCTCCCCAAGTATGCATTAACATCTTGCATGCCCCGCTTAGCCCCTGCATGCTTTGTTTTTCTCTTTTCCCCTCTTTTCTTTGTGTTTTGTTCTTCAGTTATCAAACTACCGCCCTGATTGGGCGGTGGTCTCGTGACCGCCGCCCAGATAGGGCGGCGGTCCTGTAACCACTTCCCTACTCAGGGTGGCAGTCCTTCACACATTTTTAATAATTCTCTTTTAACGTGACACACATAAATTTCAACGTTTACTAGTTTTTTTTACCACCTTTGGCTTGCATTAATGATTCTGGTTCCCTGGATTAGTGTTTTGGCATTGTTTATGGTTTAAGAGATCAATTTGGTTTTTACCTTTGGGTAAATGGAAATGCTATAAATAGTTGGCTTGTGCTCAAGAAAATGGCCCCTCGAAATTGCCTCTCAATTTCTCATTTCAATAGCTTAGTCTTTCAAATTTTGTCTATGATTCATAGTTTTATTCATTGCATGCTTAGTTAGTGTTGTTTTGTTGTTAAGAAGGCACATAATCATCTTGTGCTAGTGTTTTTATTATTTCATGCAATCCATTAAAGTAGAATAGTTTTATTCCTAGTAGGAAGCCATTAAATTTACAGGGCTTGTTTGTCAAACATGATAGTTTTAGGTTCTGGACGTTTTATGTTGCATGACTCGCAATAAATCCCGCTAGGAATTGCATAAGAAAATCTCTCTACTCTTGCACTATCCCTCTCCTACTCACATTATATTCAGTCTGCATCCTAAGCTTCCTTTGTTGCAATATCTACTTTTGTTGATGTTAGTATTACACGATTTTCTGGACCCACGTGAATGTGAAGGAACAAGGAGATCACACTGAGGGGACAATGTCACACACCATCGGATTCACTACTATTCTACAGAATCCATGTTCTAGCTTTCAAAGTTCTAGTTAAAAGCATATCAAATAAAGTAGTCAATCATTTCATTTCAGTTAATTTCACTTTCGATATTACCAGGGAAGCTGTGGGGATTAATAGTTTCTTAGAAGCTATGATTCACTCCTCACTTTTGAGGTAGGATCGGGAGTCATTCAAATAGAGTAGATCAGTTATCAAGTTAGTTAGATTATATTTTCAAATTGCACAGACAAGTAGCTATACTCAGTTGCTTTGTTTGTTTTAATTGCATTATTGGTTTAGTTGTCAATTTTAGATATATTAGATAATTTCTCTTTAAATTTTTTTCAGTAGTTTATCAATAAAGATTTAGGAATATACATAGACATATCTTACGCAGTTAAATTATTATTTCATTAGTTATATTTGTATCATTTCCTTTTGTATGACAATCACGGGACCTAGGGAACCTAGAGAATACGTATTTGAGCCAATCGTGCCCCAACCCAATCTTGTTACAGCAATAACTGACATAGATAAGAATATTAGGATCCAAGTCTTCCGAACATCAACAGATTTACAACAGATCAGCTCACATTTGAGCAGGTTAAACATAGAAGAAGACCAAGCACACACATTTTGGTCAAATCAGCCAAACTACAGATTACCCTAGATAACTATCCCCATGACTGTAGAAGGGATTGAAAGAGAGCAAGCGTTCGGTTGTGATCCTTTGTTCCCATAGCCAGATGTGGGAGACACTCTCATATACATAGATACTAGCTTAAGAATTCAGATTACAAAAATGCTTGTGAGATACTCTGAGAAGATCGCACAACTATTAATTCTAAATATAGAGGCCGAGAAGGCATATGACTATTGGATACTAGGGATTAGGGACTGATTTTGGACATGACCATAGCAGGTCCACAACAACCACGAATCTACAGTTGTGACCCACAAATCCCACAACCCAATGAGCCCACAGGTCAATCTGACGTTGACGCTAGCTTACACACATTAATATTAAGATCCACTCCACTTCCGCCTATCATCATCACACAGTTATCCTTATTATCTACATAGCAGCTACCAAAGCTAAGGAGTTCTGGACTAGACTAGGTAATCACCCATAGAGTCCACTGTACCCATCATCCATTTTCATGACCCTATCCGGAGACATATATGAAACAATCCCAGGTCATTTTCTATGTATCCCACAACCCATAGACCGAATTATGCCAGAGCTCGATATTGATTAGAGCCTTCTAGCAGTCATGCTCGCCGATCAATCTATCACACCAGTTAAAGTTAGGAGAGCCTTATTTTCCTTAGATTTGCATATTCCACTAGTGCACGTCAAAGACATAAGATTACCTAACTAGTTTGTCTACATCCCAAGCATATTCCATCCCCACCGGCTGTCTCGGCATGACCTTCGGAGGTCAAGTTCGAGGAAGATTTACTTTTAGATTCCCATGCTCGCTTGTCACTTTTCCATCGTACAGTACCCATATTTAACTTCCTTCAAAGGTCAAACAACATCATGGATTTGAAAGGACACTCAAAGGTAGATAGATAATCATGTATCTCATTTTGTATCCAGGGAAGTAATCTATCTAACATGTTAGCACTCAGGTTTTGAAAGGAGTGGGTAGCACCTTACAAGGATGTGATCTAATCCTAGCTATTTTAGGTTTTTCCTTTCAACCAAGGTAAGAGAACCTATTTTTTAACCTCTTTTTATTGAAGAACAATGATAAATCCTTCTTTTGCATAAAATTCATAGAGAAGACCTTGGGAAAATATGATCAACACACCAGATTTGACTCTCAGGAGCTGTCACTTCAAGATCCTAGAGATATTTTCACAAGGAAAAGGTTACTAAAGACATTTGAGACCCTGATTGCTTTTGCATGTTCTGGTAATAAAGAATATGCATTTATGTGCACATAGGACAAATAGGGGTAGTACAGGCAGGATTAGTTTTTTTTCAATGAATTTTTGGTGGCAGGTGGGGCAGGATGAACTTGATTTACTAGATCCTTAAGGAATGTTACAAAATGGAAGGTTATACCAAAAGAATGCAACAAAATAGCTAAAATGTTTCTTTAACTAGAATATGTGCTTCAATGGAGGCCCAAATTAGCACCCTTTCACACAATCTTTGAAATTCTATCACGAAGGCTCGAGTTATAAAATCCAACTAAGCATCAATATTTGAGTCAAATCATGCCTAAGGTACACCCAGAGACTTACATAAAATATTTATCAATAGATGAAAGCAAAGTGATTTTAAATCATTTATTCCAATCCTAGATGAAACTCTTCTGAGGAATGAAATTGCAGATGCCACTAAATAGTCACAAGGATTGAGGCATGTGTGATTGAATCAGATTTAATACAAGATTGCAATAGAAACAATAAAAATTACTTGCATACATTAAAAAAAAAACACATTTTGCTCAAGACAACACAAAATAACTTGAATTTGATTAAATCTATCAGCAAGGGAAAGTTTCTAGAAAATTCGCATAGCTTGTCAATGTCTATATACTTGCAACCACCTTGACATGATCATATTTAATACATAAGAGATATACAAGCTTCTCAAACGGCTTCTTAAAATGATGGGCTCTTTCAACCCTTTTCTATTCACAAATTCAATTCCGACCCCTCACACTCCAACAATTTACACAAAATATTTGTGCCATTTATAACATTCACAACAGAGCCCCTTCTCCCTAAAAGAAAAAAATGTTTAATGCACCAGTGGTCGCCATGATTTTGATCATGATTCTCAGAATCAGTTCTGCAAAAAGTCGTCAGGTGTTCAAGGGGGTAGATCTCATCGAATATATCCTGAATTTAACTCCTTCCTCTGATAGATCACTCTTTCTTCAATTTTCCAACCACTTCTGCCCCTAATCTGTCAAATATGGCTCCTTCTGTACTTGGGAGAAGAAAAATGGAAAATACGATCGAGCACAATAGTCAGACCATTTTAATGGCGAAATATGTCTTCAAGATCATTCCACCAAACTTAGATTTCAACATTAACTCCCCTCTCTACTTGGTTTGTAGGAAATACCAAGAAATCATGAAGGCTCACACTTCTATGTGTGTTTAAGTAATATGGGGGTAAAATCAGCTTTAGACTCTCAGTTACTTTGTATCTTTACTTTGAATTTGGGTTGTCCACATGGAAGATTCAAACTTAAAAAAAAACATGGGGGATTTCGTTGACTTTTTACAACCTTTTGTAAAAATGGAAAAGAATTCCATTTTTCTCCACACTTTCACCCTTGGGAAATGAGCTTGACATGTGTCCAAAGGTGGGCCTCGGTGGAATAGTTACCAAATTCTACCATTTTACTCACTTTTTGAAAAAGGGAAAATTTTCCAAGTTTTCCCTGCAGCTCTGCCCTTGAAAAACGGGGCCGACACATGTCCCAAAGTGGTTCGAGTGGAACTGTGCCTCCCTTTTTACTTTTAACTCTTTTCTCAACAGGAAAATTTTCCAAATTTTCCCCGAGAGTCCGCACCTCCACCATTGACCAGAGAAAACTTTGACCTTTCTTTTATTGGGCATGTTGGGAATTTTGATGTTTTTAGTCTTTTGCATGTCAAGGGGTAAAAACTCTAAATTATGCCTGATGGTCTGCCTCCACACCCCTTTAACTTTTCAAACCGCCACATGTCACCATGATGCACCTTGAGATGGTCAAAAAAAATTGATACGTTAAATGAGCGCAGGATTGCCAAGAGTCTTGGCTGAGTAAAGTTTGTTTGAATTCTTGAAGATCAGTGGAAGGCTTCATGTCTCATGCTCTGATGCAGTCTCATTTGGCCGTTGAAAAGTCCAAGCAAAATGCAAAGTGAGCAGACACCTCCACGTGTCCTCTTGATGCTTATTTAAAATGAAACTCAAGGGTCAGTCCCCAAACATGTATGGTTCCTCCATGTGTCCCAGACCTCCCAAAACCCTTTGAAAAAGACTAAGTATGGGAAGACCTGGTGGAAGCCTCCACTTGTCTCCATGGCATAATTTCAAAATGGTGCCCAAAGTGGAGACCCTAAATGACTGTGGGCTCACCATGTGTCTCTGTTTCACCAAATTGTACCAACTGCATAAAAATTTGTCTAATTCTAGGCAAAGGAATGGGAACCTCCATGTGTCCTTCCAGCACTACTCCAAGGCCAAACTAAAAATTAGATCTTCAAACAAGTTTCGTTCCTCTGCGTGGACACATTTTAAGTTTAAGTGATTCATGCAAATTTTGAAGTACCCACCTTAATCGCATCAAACCAAAAGGTTCCACATCCCCTTCCAATGCATGGATGTAAATTTGACAAGGAGAAACACCTGTCAAAACGTAAAATACAGAAAAATGATCATTAGAGCCCAAAAATGAAAATTTCTCCAAGGAGATAGAATCTAGAAATGTCACAAGGCTCAAATACGTCCATGAGACACACATCCATTCATTTTTCTTCAAGTATTTATTGCAGAAATGACAAGGAAAACAAAAATTCAACTGTGGAGAATGGAAAACATGGGAGAACCTAAGGTTTTAAATGAAAAGAGAACAGGAGACCCAAATTATAGACCTTTTCTAGAGGAACAAAGAAACAAGGAGAAAACCATGGACTCATAAGTGATCTATGACCCAGGAAAAAATTAGAAATGTCAACAAAGATTAGCCAGGAATAACACAAGGAAAAAAGAAAGTGACAGAGGCTACAAATCGATAGATTTCCAAAGGAAAATTTGGGTGAGACTGTTTGAGCACCAACAAGTTCTTTGCATAAAAAGGAATGAGCTATGATAAAAAAAAGGGTTGCTTGCATTGTTCAAGTTGTAGTTTTGTTAATGAGAAAGAAAGAACATAGAAGTTGTAAAATGCTTTAATAGTGTTTGTATGGTAACCTTGAATTTGGAACAAATTTTTTAGTAGTTATTTGAAAAAATAACTCGTAGTGGAAATGGAAAGAAGAAAAAAATTACAAGTATATTATTATGTTGAAATGTTGCATTTTGTAGTATGGAAAAAAAACAACATTAGACGTAGATTTAGTTTCTTTTCTACTTTTCTATTTGAAATAATATTTGATGCACAAAATAAAAATTATCTTGTTACTATTGAAATAGGAAATGCTTAAATTGAGTAATATTACTATGGAATGAATATATGAATTAAATATTGCAAATGGAAACTTTAGGCACATAAATGTAAGTTCAGAATGACTTTCAAAACACCCTAGTGAGGTATTTCCTTTTAATATCAGATTTGAAGGTTTTTTTCTAAAGAACAATACCACCACCCTATGCAGAGTGGTGGTCTCATAACCACCGCTTTGGCAAGGCGGCAGTCTCAGAACCAACGCTCTTGAAAGGTGGCAGTTCATGAATCATCACCTAGGTAGGGCAGCAGTCCCACGACCACTGGCATACTTTGGGTGGTGGTTCTATCACTAATGGTGGAAAACGTAAATCCATGCCTGTGAAAATTTAAACTTGGTCTAAACAAAAATTTAAGCTTGTAAAAATTAAGATGCAACCTCCAGCAAACAAATGAAGGTATAATTTAATTGTTGAAAGTAAAGAAATCTTAAAATGGTAAATTAAAAGTACTCAATCTCATACATATTAATGGAGGTAGGGTTTGCCCCAAATCGAGAACTCAAAATATAAATAATTTTGTAGTAACTCCCGATTTGGAGTGGAAACCCCTTTCAATCCTTGAATGAAAGAAATTACACTTCTAAATCTACAACGTAGAATAAACTAAGCTTGATTTTGTAAAGTCCTCCATAGTTTCTCCTTCCTTGCTCCCATGGCTTCCATTTTTCCAACCTATAAATTAAACTAAAACAAAGTGACCAAATAAGGAGACTAGGGTAAAGAAAAGGACTTAAGAGAAATTCATAACGATCTTTAGGGTTAGTTTGGAATCCCTAAGATCTAGTGGCCTCTATTGAATTGATCCAAGGGTTGAGGATCAATCCTACAATTGCTTGGCAGGAATGAATATTATAGATGTTTTAAATAAATTTAAAGGTATAAGTAGACGGTGAATGGGACCATTCAAGTACCTTGGTGTGTAAAGTCATTAATTTAGTTCCTAGTGTGTTTTAGAAAATTAATGAAATGGAAATTTAAGTTATTAATATTATGGAGCTAGTGTAACTAGGTATAAGGTTAATCATTTCAGATTTTGATGTTAATTAAGGACGATAAAAACATTTAACTAAGTAAATTAAATTATGACACCTTTATAGTTGAATGTTAATTATTTGACCTTAGAGATAAATTAAGAATATTTAATCACTTAAGTTAGACCTGGTACATCCCTTAGAGAGTAGAGATTATTAGTAAAAAATAATTTAATGCATAATAGGGGTTGACAGCCTTGTAACCTTTTAAGTTGAAACAAAAAATAAATTTCCACAACTTTCGGCATAAGTGTTTAAGATTTTAAGGTGTTCCTAGAATTTCTTTTTGTGGGCGTTACATGTGTGCATTAAAGTGGACCTTTCCAAGGGTCTTAAGGAATTGATTGATATCCAAGTTAGTGAAACCCTATTCACTCAAAGGGATATTTATATCAATATGTCAAACTCCTATTTTCATTGTCAATGATATGAGCACATAATTAGTGAATTTCCTCTCATTTCTGAATCATGTCCTGCTCCTGCAAAAAATCCACAGTCAAACCCTAAAACTTCATTTGATGGTTGGGTAAATATGACTAATAAGAAGAGTATTTCAAAAATCCCTAAAAACCCGTAACTTTTGTTTATCGTTTTGTTATAAACAATGTTGCTAGTTCCTCCATAGATCCTTTGGTCAAATCGTTAGAACATGCTAAGTCTGACCCACCTATCTCTCACTTTCATGTGGCCATGATTTTTATTCCCCTAGTTGTTCTTTTAGATAACCCATTTCCTAGGGTTCTAGGATCCCTCAAAAAGACAGAAAAATGTTTTCTCATAGTCATTTCCCTGAGAATTATTGTGAATATGTAAAATACAAGTGTTGACCTTGGACCTTTGCAGAGCATTTGATCTTGGTTCTAAACCAAACCTATTTTTCTCCCAATCAATATGAATTCCTCTCTATGTTGGAAAAAGAGGGAAATATGAACTTACATATTTTTCAATGATTGTGTATTCTTGGAATTTTTTTGGAATTACCAAATCGACCCAACATTATCTGGTAGTAGGAAATTATCAACACTTTAGATATATGAAATTTTTGTGTCTATAAAAAGTTAAGATTTTTGTTTTTTTATTACATTATACATCTTGTATTATTTGGCCATAGGCCATTTGTCACAATTTAAGTTATGAGAACTGATGTGGTGGGGTAATGACTTTGATTTCTCTTGACATTTCCCACCATATGATTGTGTGGGATTGATACCCAATGCATTATGTGGTGTGTAATCTGCTTAATTTTATTGTTCATATGTTTGATGTTGCTACATATATGCATCTAATGATGTAAGGAAAATGGTTCTTTTTTAGCATTGCCTTGTAGATTCTCTACTAGATTGTTTTTAGGTGGTGTGTAGAGACTTCAAAATTATTAAGAACTAAGAAGAATAGTGGGGTAGATCTGAAATGTTGTTATTTGTGAGAGAACGGGAAGCCTGGTTTTACTTTAGGCATAAGCTGGGCCCTTTCAAACCTAATTTCCTTTACTATCATTCTTCTTCAGCTCCTTGGTTTAATTGGTCCAAATTTTTGGGATGGGAAATATTGTGTGGTTTAATGGATTTACCATGCACTTATGCCCTTTAAATAAATTTTTTTTCTATCTCAGGTCATCCTGTGGCTGTGGCCAATAGTGTTATGCTCTCATATCACTCACCCATCTTATTTAATATCTCTTGGAATCAACCTTTTAAGAAACTGAAGCACATTTATCTATTTTATCTCAATCCTCTCCTCAAATATGCTTGGATTATGTCTCACATACATCGCATTTGGAACATGGTCCCTTGACCCTCCGTTTCCTCTAGCTAGATTTAGTCATGAAATGATATCATAAAGCACACTAGTATTTTTTGTGCACCTATAGTAAAAAGGATTCAATTTTAAGGAAACATTATTAGGCAGCCAATTATCATGAGTTTGGAATAATCTCTCACAAAATTTTAGATTCTACTTTTCATAAAAGTCTATAGTATCGGGTTGTTGTTTTGAGCCAAAATCTCAATATTCATGAAGCCTACAATGCTCAGGAGGCTCAACTGCGAGCTCGACCACATTGGTTCAAGATTGGTGATATAGCTTCCAAATATTTTTTTTACTATGTTGTATTCTAAGCACTCTTTAGATAGGATCAAATCCATCTTGTATGTTAATGTAAGACTAAATTCCTTAACTCATATCCTTTAGGACTTTTCCAGCACTATCATGGATTTTTTACAACTTAACCTGTCACTCCGACTAGAGAATAAGACCTTTTAAAGTGTCTTTAGGTGGTTCCTTACAAAGTATCCCAGTCTCGTAGGACTTCTTCTGATCAGATTTTTTCTCTCTATGATATGAAGGAAGATTCATTTCAAATGATATATGACAAGGGTTCTAGATTTGATGGTTTCCCAGTTAAATTTTATCAAATACTTTTAGATACAGCGGGTCTAAACCTCTACCATGTATATCTAGAAGCCATGTCTTCCAATTCCTCGGGGAACCTCATTAATCAAGGAAACATCAAGTTCATTCCTAAAGTAAGGGATCTTGAAATCATCACCAACATGAGGCCCATCACTTTTCTTAATGTTTCTTATAAGATTATCTCTTAATCTTTAGCCAACAAGATTACTAATCTCTTACCCTTAATTTTTAGAAGTGAGTAAATTGGATTCATTAAGAATAGATTTATTCTTTATAATTTTATTGTAGTTTGGGAAGAAGAGGAATGAAATATTCAATCATCTTAGCAAGTTTATTTTCTTTAGATATATGTTTCTAAAGCTTATGACAAGATTGAGTAGTCTTTCATTTTATCCATGCTCCAAGATCTTCATTTGGCTACATCTTTAATAGATTTTTGGTTCAGGGGATGAATGGAACATGCAGTATGAAATAGGAGATACAATGCTTTCTAACATTAATTTCCTTCACAATGGAGCTCGTTTCCCCAAAACCTTATAAATAATTAGGGTTCAGGGTTTAACAGAAAGGTTAATGTGAAGAGAAGAAATTATAAGGCTTAAATTTTGTTCATAATTCAGACATGCAATGTGAAAGAGGAGATCCAGAGATTTCAAAAGACATAAGTTTTGATGCAAAATGGAGGTCATTTAGCCATATGTTTCAAGGAATTATCATTCCAAGTTGAACGAAACAAGTAACAGAAGAATGTTATTTAAATTTCACTATTATTGTCTTATTTTGTTTTTTTATTTAACGAATCGTAGAAAATATCAATGATTCATTGAATTTCTACATCAGCTACACGGAAATGTCAGATATCATGTTATTATAATTTAAGAGGCTTTCTCTAGAAGAAATTTTGGGCAGCTCCGATTTCTATGTAATCGTCAGCCTCCTTCGTAACATCATCTCGGCCATCGGAGTTCGATAAGGGGTTTCCATTTTCCTAATTTGGATATTCAAAAAATAAATGTTATACTCCGATGACATCTCGATCTTAGAAACAATAGTGAGATACACAAAGAAAAAAATGGAAATGGAAACAAAATAAAATAGAATAAAATTACAATTTGTATCTTACTTAAATTATAATTTTTAATGATTAAAATATTGGCTTTTTTCTTTTTTAAATTAACAAAATGTAAATTTAATTCTGGGAATAGAAACCCTATGTCACACTATGTGAATAAAAAACCATAAATTCATCGCAACTAGTTCTGGTGAGCCTAATGGTGGTGAAAATATAGCTAACCAGGAGAATCTTAGCCCTAATGTGTGGATGGAGATTGAATCTAGTGTTTTGACGACTTCTGCTAGATGCTTTCAAAGGAAACAAGGGCACTACAACAAGGATGGAATCACAGATGAGTTTGGAGTCGAATTTGGTGGAGGAAGGGGATCCACCTTTGTGGAAATTTCCTTGTCACTTTGAGGGATTCGCCCATCTAGGCTTTGCGTAGGAGGTTATGGTCTTGGAGGACATGGGCCTATTAATAGCGGCTTGTTTATGGCTACACAGGATGCTTTAGTTGGATTTAGGATCGATGCTTCTACTCCAAATAATATTGTGCATTTGAGACTCACCATGGGTGGTAGGTAAAAGACTTTTACTGAGGCAATATCCAAAGGGCTCCTCCTTTAGAGCCTAGGGTTTCCACTTCACTCAAATTTGTTGATAATTTGATCAATAGGGCAAGTGAAAATAAATATAAAATTTCTATAACTGCCCTCATCTTCCGATTTAAGAACTTTTGGCAAAAACTTAGTTAAATGAATGGATATCCCAAATATGGAGCTCGATAATGAATATTAAGATCAATCTCTACCCATGCTCTAGAGAATTATTCCTTGTTATTTTTGAGTTTGTTGAAGATAGGGATATTATTGACATCAAATACTAGTATGGGGTCCACAAGGTCTCATAGTGATACATTTGTACCCTACTTTAGATCCTTCACAATCCTCCTTTTACTCTCATCCTATTTAGGTTATACTCCTAGGATTTCCTATCCAATTATTGAATGAAAATTTTTTCGAAGGCACTGCCAATCGGTCAGGGGCTTATGTTAAATCAGTTGACAACACTTCCCAACACATCCATACTACCTTTTCCCATATTCTAGATGACATGGACCTGACTTCAGACCTTCTCCTTGAGATAAATATTTTGATAGGTGCTAAAACATGGGTCCAAAGATTTGAATTTAAAGGTTTGCCTTTTTCATGCCATAAATGTTTGAAAACTAGACACTTTCTTTCTAATTATGGAATACCTAAGCACACTATCACTAAACCTTCCTAGTGAAAATATTTTGTACTTGATCATCACATAGTGTCCTCCCTCTCTAATTTTATATTGGAACCATCACCTCACTCTTTGGAAAGGATCCCTTCCAAAGATTTTAGTACCGCGCTGATTTTTGACACCCCCAAGCCCATTGTTCCAACGAGCCCTACGGGTTTTTCCAGTGATGAAACTCAGAGGATAAAAAAATGAACCATAGAAATTTGAAGTGAAAAAGGACAATGTTACTCGTTACACTCCTTGTAGAAAGCACACATATAAGATGCCTAAAGTTATTGAAATTGTTCTTCCTATAGAGGAAGTTTTTTGATTAGTGGAAAAAGGTTAATAACAAGAAGAAATATATTAATAAAATAACTGCTTCCACCACCTAAAAAATTTGCCTCTCTTTCTATTATCTAGTTATTCCTCTCCTGATCTTGTGTTTTTGTTGTATAGCAGTTGTATTTCTTGTTGGTTTTGGTATTGTTGGGCAGTGTGTTTATTTTTGTCTCATTTCTGCTCATATGCAAATTACTCATCCTCTTCAATCTACTTTACTTCATCAATCATAACATTGTGAAGATGATTAGATGTAGGTTCTAATTCTTTAAATTGTTTGAAAATATTATCAGAATCTTCAAACTATTCTTTATCTATAAAAACTTGTTCAATCTTTTCATCCATTACTACCATGACTGATATTTCTGTAGTATTTTAAATTTTTTACATTATATCCATTCTTACAATGTCTTTTTAACATTTAGTTTCAATAATGAAATATTTTTTCTCATGCATACTTGCAGTATCATCTTATAGTCCTTCTGAAACACTATAAGTCCCTAATAACACAGCCATCTCCATGCATGTAGCACAAAAAGGGTCTTCACACTCAGTTGCTTGATCATGATCATTTTGAAAATGATATGTCTCCTTTTGATCATCAACCATGGAAATTGATAAGATATAAATATGTTTCTCGTCCCTTAGATCAGTTGATTTATCTTTGGAACTTATATGCAAAACTTCTTCAAATTTAATTAACAGGAATGAATCAATAGTTTGTAGGTGTAGGATGCCTTCATTGGTACTATGCTTGAGATACAAAGATTGCTAATCATTTTTAATCTTATTTAAATTTACTAAAAAATTAGACTGTACCTTTTGAATGGGTTGATCTTCTAATTTTGAAGTATGATCGAACTAAAATTTAGAAACCAATTGCTCTATGTTTTGTAAAAATACCAACCTATTTTTTTCTTAAGAAGTTGTCCCTCCTAAATGATGTTATGATCCTCTATTTTCGAGAATGGAAGTACGAGTAAAGGAGGAGTGGGACTAATCTCAGCCTTAACTAGAAAATTTTGAAAGGGAGGCTAGGGTACAAGATTTTTGTAGAACAGATTCTGAAAATCCAACTTGGACACTTTAATTTAGGTTCAATACATGATTGTGGGGTAGAAAAACAAGGAATTGCAACAACCTGATGATTCAAAAACTGATGGATGGGTTGCTTTGGTTGAAAAGGGTGATATGTAGGAAGTGAATTCTGATAGACCTAATTCCCTTCATTCTTTACTGCATATGATTTATCATATAGTTCCTTAACAACTAAAAATGATTGATTAAGTTCATTAAGCTCAATTTAAAGATCTATTCATATTTCACACTCAACATAACCCTCTACATAAATTTGACCTTGAATAACATAATGATCATCATATTGACAATCATATCGATTTCCAAGGTTTGCGTCATAAGGATATTCATTCTGATAGGGGTTATGGAATTGGTATGAAGGTGAAATTAGATAAAAGGGTACTAGTTTTGCTGATAATATTGCTGAAAATGAGGATTCATGGCTATGGGACCTTGTAAAATATTGAAATTATGAAAAATAGGTTTTCTACTCATAAAGACAAATGATAACATCAAAATAATAGATCTGATTTTTCTTGGAAAATACCTAAAAACCTGCAGCTGAAAAAATTAATGTTGTTGAAAAGTGTTTTACTCATATGAAATTTGATTGACGAAGTCACCATATGATTTTTGCTTGGATCTTGAATCTTTAGAATGCATGAACAGTAGTTCTCATCCCAGCGGATGTGCCAAAAACTATTATCTCTCGAAAGGAAACACTATAGAGAGATGGCTACATGTGTTCTAAGATTTCTCTTGATCTCTCTCTTTCATAGATACAATGGAAGCACCTAAGGTTTGTGGGTTTACCTATTGTTGAGGTGAGTCTCTTGTATCAAGGTTGGTTCCTTCTCGATGTATCCCAAACTAATTTTTGGGGGTTTTCGGGGTAAAAAGATGACTGTAAATGAATTGAAAACTAGAGTGATACACCAAAATTGTTGAGGGCTTTGACTGAGTACATGTACAAGTATCTGAGAATGGATTCTTGATACACAAACCAATAGTTTTTAGCATAATATTAACGCATGTAGTTGATTTATTGAGGGAAAATTTCACAACAACACTATTAAGATACACATGCATACTAATATCATGTAGAATTACTAAATTTGCAACAAGGTAGGATGATTAACTAGGGAATTTGACATTCAAAAGAATTAATAAGACTTACACAAGACTGCAAATTATTGGAAAGGTAGAATGTAATTCTCATTTAAAGGGAAAAACGTGTAAAATCTGCTTCAACACTCTTATGTCTAAAAAGTCCTTCTATGTGCTTTGCCAATGCCCACAATATATAGCAAAAGTATTCATCCCACCCTTCTTAAAAATGGACTAAAATTGGACTCACCGATGCATCCTATTTTTTTATCATTTATCATGAAAGATAAAGGAATAAAAATAATCATTCTACAATTAGGCATTAATAGCCTTGATTACAAAAATACAACTCAATTAAATTGCAGTTGACTGATCTATTTTTAAAATGAAATGGAATAAATAACTTGATTAATAATAAGTATTTTCTTGATGAGAAACTATTCTCCAATACATGAAACTTTGTTTCTACTGATTAATGTGACATCTACAATTTGATCCACCTGTAATTGTAAAATTGGCACTTTAAACCTACCCCTTAGATGTACATGCAAGAATAAATCTCTTTCTGTGAGTAAAATAATTTCATTATTTGCAAAACTTTGCAAAAATAATTTACCCATGCATTCATTTTGATGGGGACCTTCTTTAGCTCTAATGCTGACATCAGTTCTATCTTCTTATGGAAACATGTGAAATCACTCCAATGCAAATGAAAATAATGCGTTTGTCTTCAACTCCCATGTGGGGACCACCTTTGATGTGCAATCCTCGTACCATTCTTGCATTAGCCACCTTTTGGGGAATTTACGGATGTTTTAGAAAGTCTAAGGTAAGGTGGTCGTAGAAAAGCATATATGCATCACTTTGGGTTCATAATAAATCTAACCCAATAATAATTGGATAAATAATAGTCATCGACTATAGTCATTGAGTTTATGTATTGCTTGATATTTGATCACATTTGAAAATGCCCCTTTTTTATTTTCTCATGGCCATAATATAGTCACAATACTGCTTTTGAAATATCATTACATCTAAAATAATGTGTTGGCTTTTTACATAGTTGATGGAAATGATTATTAGCTTTGATTTTTATATGGGGAAAACTATAGTCAATAGGCATGACATTTAAAATAGGACTTGGTCCCCGCCACCCTGATGACTCACCCTTTGTAATTATCGGTGATGATGCCTAAACAGGATGGAGTTAGGGTTTTCTATAGGCATGACATGTGTATTATTTGATAACCATGGTTGAGTAAAGTAACACTGCAGTTGAATGGCGGTTTGTAATGTAAACCGTTGATTCTGTACTCTATAATCTGAACTGTCAGATTGAACTCACTAATGAGTTGAGTAAATAAAGTGATTCCAACCCTAACTTTGATCATTTTTTGAGCTTTGATTGAGCTAGGCAGCCTCTGTAAAATTCTATCCAGTCATCATTACTTTTGATCTTGATTTTGAATGTAGGATTTATTTGGTATTTAGAGCTCGTTCCTGATTTAATACTTCTCTATGAACAGTTTTTCAAACTCCAATAGTGAATTCTAGAGTTTTTTGGTTTGTTTCTCCCTTTTGGAGTTACGACTTGTACTTTTCATTGTTAGAGGAGTATTCCCTTGTATTTTGTAGTTAAAATGCCATTTTTTTAATATTTCAAGCTCGTTCTATTTTTTTTACCTAGTGGTCTATGTATTCGTCATCATTTATTTAGATCTGTACATTTTCTAATGTGGGTGTTCACGTTTTACATCATTTCCTCTAGAGTTTTGGCTTAACAAGACTTCTTTGACAGGTAAGTTCATTTCCCCTCATTGGTATTTTAGAAAAAATGAAGAGAAATCCTTTTTGCTGAAGTAGATTTGTATCTTCTTCTTTACATTAATAGATTCTTGGTATTTTTCTTAAAATAATAGTCATATTTTGACTCACCTGCTATGAAAATATATAGTTTTTTTTCATTAATGTAAAACTAGATACTTACCTATGCAGGCCATGGAATCACTTTGTGTTGACCTATATCAATAGTTTCAGGTTCTGGGTTAGTTTTGTTTATTCTTTTAAATGCTCGTCATTATTTATCCTTGATTCTGGTCTTTGTGACTTATGCCTGTAACATGAAGCCATTTCTAGTTTGAAACTACTTTTTTCAAGTGCCATTGATGGTAAAATTTGAGTGACTTGACTCGTCATGGCTCTGTATTTCAATACGAGGGGTTTATTTAATTTTTGATCACCTGGTATGTAAAGAATAGGAATTGAGCCCTAATTTTACCAGGCTATCATTAATGTTTTTTTCGAGCTTTTCACGACTAACCTACCTCTGAAATCCACTTCCTAGTTGTGATATGTGTTTTTCCCTTATCTTTTTCTACATATTCTTTACGGATTGAGCCATTGGAAATATTTTTATCATGTTTGGGATCGACTTATAACATGTCAATTTACCCTTTTGGGGTGTTAAAGCTCTATTCTATCTTTTACTTGGAAACACCCAATTCCGAAAATGAAAAATTAAAGCTCTACATTTTTTTGTGCTTTGACTTTGGAATTACCACGAGAATAAGGTAAAAATATATTTCCCTTAGCTGATTCACTAAACTATTTTCATCTTATACTCTGATGTTGTGATTCCTTCTGGGTATTTACATAATAAATCTACCTTGCTTCAATTTGAGTTTCTCTCTTACTGGGTTTACTCCTTTACCTCATGAAACCATTCTTAATGAGCAAGTTTTTGGATTTTCCCTATATGTTTGGTCCTTTTCGAGCTCTTATTACCATTAATATTGTCACTCGAGCTCTACCCAAATATGGGTTTACTGTTTGAAAAGTTTTGTGAGTAATTAAAAAATCTAAGCTCCATTATTCCTTTGTTTAGCAAGATTTTCAACCATTAATCCTTCATTTTGAAAATATGGAGGCATGCTCTATTTTATTAGGTAAGTATTCATCTCTGGTTGTAGGATTTTAGACTCTCGTCATTGTTTGACATGTGATATATCCCAAGAGTATTCACTTGATTAGAAATGCGTATGTGATGAACTATATTCACTTCCAACTGTTTGGAAATAAAACCTATAATAAAAACCAGATCAGCTTTGCTAATGCAACTTACCCAAATTTGAGTTTTGTGTTTCTTAGTGTATTTCATTTTGGTTTCTTTTAAATATGTAGCCCGTAATAAGAGTGTGAATTTTCTTTCATTACGACTGAGAAAGGTCATCATGATTACTTTCTCATTGGGATTCTATTCAGCTTGATAATGTTTTCACTCTTGAAGACTGCAATATTTTCCTTTCTTGCATATTATTTCTAGACTATGATACTTTTTGCAGCTAAGGAATGGACATGTGACATAAATCTTATTTCTTTGCAGAATAAAATTAAAAGGTAAAGTTGTATTTACTATTAGTATAAAAAAAATCCTCCTTATGAGGATGGAAGTGCATTTCTCCAACTTTGTTATAACTTCATTTTGCATTCATTATACTTTAATGTTGAGGTTCAATACTTTGATTCCATTTGTGAGCTTTCATTACATTAAATCTTTTGCTTTTGATGGCTATCCACTTCAAAATATTGTTCTTACGGATTTGTAACTTGACTTATTAATAGATTTTTTGATGAATGACCTTTTCTATATTTGTGTACCTTCTTTTCCATCAATATGTAAATATTGAAGCTATAGTTGATTGCTTTTCACCTGTACCTTTGAAATCATCAAACCTTTAATACCTTTTTCCTTTTCTTTCTCAAAAATTTGATTCTCAAACATTGAAATGGCTTTGAAAGGTTTTCTTTGATGCTGAAAACCAATACTT
Organism: Taxus chinensis; assembly: GCA_019776745.2. Taxonomy (NCBI): domain Eukaryota; kingdom Viridiplantae; phylum Streptophyta; class Pinopsida; order Cupressales; family Taxaceae; genus Taxus; species Taxus chinensis. Next base: position 433,433,450 of record CM034155.1, read on the forward strand.
GAAAATTGTTATCCTACTTGAAATATCTTGTCATTTAAAAAATCACAAATGGTTGTTTTAGATTAGAAATATTTATTTACTTCTTGTAATTTTTTTTTGAGATAGAAAATGTTCAACTGTATTCCATGATAACTTATAAATTTCAAGTTATATCTTATCTTGATTTCCCTTCTTCAACTGATAATTACACTTTTGAATGTATGAATTTATGAATTTGGAAGTATATGGAGTTAATTTAAACCCTGAGCTTAGTATTGACATCATTTTCTTCTCTGTCTCATGTATAATGATGTTGTTTGCAGATGACAACTAGAGCAACATTTCAGAAAGAAAGAAAACCCTCCTCAAGGAAATGATGGGTTTTCTTTACCTCTTTACATTTTCAATTTTGTAAATATATGCATTCTTTTTCTTCAATTATTTCTCATGGCTTGTGTGAGATAAATATGCACAATTATTCCTCATGAATAAATGACTACATTTTTGTGTAATAAGATGTATGTCCTTCCTTTCTATACTTTTATTAATTTATATGGATAATGAATGAACTTATACAACTTAAAACACTTAAATAGTTCACTTAATCGTAGAATAAATTAGAATCAAGTGTACCTTATTGACGCCCATTGTAAATGCAAACTTCTTGTAAAACTGCACCTTGTGCAATAGACCTACCACTTATCTGCAGCTTCAGAACATGGTGTTTAATACATGCTGCCCTTCCTTCCTTCGTCAGGACATTGCAATGGTCATTTATGGATGTTGCATAGTTCTTAAGAGGGTAATAAAATGGAAAGGCTACATCTATGAGTCATGGAATTCTATAACTATACACAAGTTGTATTTTTGATCTGAATGTGGCTTCCAAGACTGTCCAAACAAAATGATTAATATTTGTATCTTAATCTGAGTTAGTTAACTCAAACATATCCAAAATCATAACCTAACAAATCCGAGAAACTTAAAATTTTGAGTTGACCTTTTTTAGCACGGGGTGCAAAAAAATTCAACAATAGCTTAAGTCAAAAACTTATCATTCATTCATACCTGTACTGATTCCTATAGGGTTCGTATGTACAATCTAAGACTTAAAGAAAACATTGAAACCATTCAACTCATTTATTGAATAAGGATCCTGTATTAAATTACAAAGGTGTCTACTCAAATAATAGAAAGTACAAACAACGTATTAACTCGAAAGTGCACAAGATATTTTAAACAGATTTGGTACTACCCATTTAACAATTTGAGTTTCAATTTTGAAGGTGTTCATAATGGAATGGAATACACAAAAACCTGAAACATATATTTCCTCAATAATGGAGCTCGTCATAGATTTAAAAAAAAATCAGTAAGGGTAATAACTCAAAACTATTTTCTAAGGAAAATCAAATCAAAATCTCAATATACAGTTGATAGCAAAAAATTGACAAGTCTGCAGAAGATAAAGTAGAAGAATAAAACAGAAGAAGCAATTTATCATAACTTCCGAGAATGGTAAATACCCAAGTTAGGAATAAATATGATTTATTTTTCCTTAAAGAATTTCACCTAAGTTTATAACAATTCCTTAAAACTTGAACTAACCCAATAGAGATGGGTTTCAATAACAAAGATAGAATTCTTTGAAACAACACATGTACTCACTTCTAAATGGTATCGATTTTACGATTTTCACAAGCATATCCATGTGTGAAAATATTTAAGATTAAACGAAATACACAACCCATAAATCAATGAATATATTGTTTCTTCAACATAATCATTCCCACTCAGGAGTATGAAGCAATAATTTATTTTACTTGATACACAACCAGATTCAAAGAAACATTTCTTAAAACAACAAGGTATCAAATGGATAATTACAAAACACAAAACCCAGAACCAAAAACATGATTCTATTTAAAGAGCATATTTATTTTAATGAAAAATTCAAATAGAGGAAATTTTTTAAAGGTGTTAGAGCCTATCATTCTTGGTAGAACTCCTGAATTTCTTTTCCAAGCTCCCAAAGTATATCTCCAAGATTTCATGAATGTTTCAACAAAATATAAAACATCTTCCACACCAAACCACATCCTTATTATTTATTTACATTTCGCAGACAAAGACATTAGGAAGATGTTTTCTCTAACAGAAAATTGAACCCGATTCAATAAAGATACAAATTTGGATCAATAAATTTCTATAAACAAATTTGAGGATATATTAGGATTACATGGTTATCGACATGTGCAAGGATGGTTTGAACCAAATTAGGACTGATTAAATATGGATACAACTAAAGCTCCATTTAGCACAGTTCCACGTATATTCAGTTTATTTTATTATGAGATTACGAAGAAGAGCTATAACTTTTGCACTAATTGCAAACATCCAGTTAATCCTAAATTTATAATGTTAATTTGGGTTTTATCGTGGTTATGTTGTTCGGTCTCAAATAAAGTTCCTGTATTATTATGCAAGGAAATGGTAGGTTTGTAGGTTGTATAAGATCTTATACACTCATAAGGAAGGCCCACGTATTTACACTGTCACACTCATTTCGTTAAATGACTCCAAGACAATTCAAAAACCCTCTTGCAAGTAGTCTATAAACATCGTCCTCTTCAACTGCCCCCTACCTGAGTATTCAAACTTTACTTTATTATTATTTATTTGTATTTATTTATAATATATGCATTCAATTATTTAAACTATTTTACTATTTTATATATTTCCTACGTAATTATTATTATTATTATTATTATTATTAGGATCAATTTTTAATACGAATCACTCAAGATTTCCATTGATGTCAAACCTCCCATATTCATTTCGAGCTTCTGTTTATTTTTTCTTTCTTTATATAATTTATTTGGTAAATATCCCTTGTTGAAAAAATCCTGGGGAAAATTGGGGCATTCTATCTCTTTTCCCTTATTAGAGCATCATCCTCAATGCGACAAAATACTAAAGTTAGAATAGGGTTCTCATAAGAAAGGAGGAAAATTATCAATGGTTAATGTGACCAATGAAAAGAGGTACTTATTGCAAAAGTGTAACCTTACAGAAAAGGGAAAAGTTTGATAATTTGTTAATTTTCTGTGAGGATTGGTAGATTTTTAGTTGACATTATTACCTAATTACTCTTTTTTCTTAACAATATTTATCAATTTCAAGATCTTAACATTTCACTTTTTTAATATTTTAGTTTATATGTTTTTGTGGGTGCCGAAAACAAATTACACCACAATACCACATGAGGGCTAGATGAGGGAAAATTTTAAGAGTCTCTTTAAACAAAAGCCTTAAAAAATATTTGGCGAATATTGGTAAGTCAACTTTTGCTTGTGTGGTGAATTGCACAAAAAATTGTATCGTGCGGGAGGTGATTTACTCAAGATGTCATGCCAAAGGATGGGAGTGTAGAATCCTACCGATTGGTAGCATACAGAATGCTACTGGCCGGTAGCATGCAGATTACTACTGGTTAGTAGCATAAAAAATGCTACTGGCCAGTAGCATTCTGCATGCTACTAGCTGGTAGTGTAAAGAATACTACTGGATGGTAGCATATTACATTCCACCGGTAGGTTATCATACAAAATGATACCAACTAGCATCATTTTATTTGTTACTAGCCAATATCATTATATATGGTGTTGGATTGAAGCATATTTAATGATTTTGATGGTCCACTTCATGCCAATAAATATAGAAAGGTGGTCATTTTCACTCCATCCAATAGAGAAGCTAGAGAAATTGGAGTTGCTATCATACGATGTAAAGTAGAAGAAAATTCAACTCTTAATAACCTCCAACATACAACCAGGAAATTCTAATAGTTTGAAAAAAAGGTGAGAAGAAAGAACACATTTAGAGATCCAAACAACCCAGTTTCTCTAAAATCAAATATGAAGAAGCTTTTGTACTGGAGCCTGTTATTTCCTAAACTGTACAGATATCTAGATGATCCTCCTAGGTTTTTAGAATGGATAGAAGTAAGTAGTTTCAAATGGATATTGGATATGCCAAAATTTACGATAGACAACTAAGCACTTAACAATATTTTACTCAACTATGAAACTTCCACTTTCACATTTTGTTATACAGTCCCATTCCATGAAGAGTCATTTCGAACATCACTTGATGACATTAAACGTCTCACATGACTACCACACAAAGATGTGGATCCTATCATGATGAAGGTCATATTATTAGATGAATAATACAAGTATTTAGAGTCTAATTTTTAGTTTTCTATTTATACAGTTTCAACTGCTACTGCCTATAAGTTTACTTTCTATTTTACAACATTACATTTTCCTATTTAAAAGGTTATCATAGTTTTAATGTTTCAAATTTCTTTAAAAAATGCTACTCTTTATTTTATTGATAATTATAACTTCTCAAAATCCTTAAAAAAGAGGGATACAACTCAAGGATTTGAGTTACCCATTTCTGCAGGCCGTTGTGCAGTTCTTTCAAGCCATTATTATTTTTCAAGGTTGATATACAAATATTCCTTAGTGGGCTTTAACATACATTGTATGTGCCTTAAATGCGAAGATATTTGATTAGTGCAACTACTTATCCTCCAAGATAAGAGAGAATTTGGAAAATATTCATTTGAATGAGAATGTCACATCTGTTCAAAAAAATTATTCTTGATTTCTATTTTAATTCTCTGTATAATTTGCGTGACACCCCTCCTCCGATAGCAATGAATTGAAATCTTCTAGATTTAAATTTAACACTATCAGTTGAAGATCAAGAGGTGATTCTCAATTTGTTAGTTGATGGTTTTTAATTATAATTTTTCTTATTGTAATTTTTATCTTTAATAATTAATATTATAAATGAACCAATAGCTTACTTTTAAATTATAACATAAGGTGGCAGCTATAGCTTCATCGTGAAGGGATGCCACTATTAGAGGTCACTTGCTACAAGGATGACTTTCTGTTACTATTTCTAATGATCAGCAAATGATGAGGAGACACCTCCACCTACTAAAAGGATGAGGAATTCCCTAAACAGTCATACTAAAGCATCCAAAATACTAGAGGCATTAGTGCAGGTATTTTTGAAAGTAAATTTAATTAATTATATAAAAATTATATGTGTTTTAAAATTTCTTGCAATTTATATTGCTTTTCTATAGAAACTCCCATCCAAAATGGATCGTATCATTGGCCTCAAACGAAGGACGTTGAAAAATATTCAACACATAAACCTGTTTCCCAAGGTAGGAATCTCTTTTTTAATATTTTTTTATATATTTGATGATATAAAATTCAATAGTCTAATAGATCTTTAATTCTTAATTATATTTTAGATAATACAAACAAGTATTTTCAACAAACTCCTCTATAACAAGTATGACCACATCAGTAGAATCTATCTTCACTTGTACCGAAGCAATAATCCTCTCAATAAAGTAATTGTTATTATTTTATGTGAATGTACTTTTTTTTAATTTCTACTATGTTTCAATTTTGAATTTCGTCAAATAATTAAAAAAATTAAAAATCAATTTTTGAGGGCCTTTAATGTCGATTCCACCTCTGCCATTCCCACCAAGAAATATGAGGACGAGATTCACTGGAAAGAATATTTCATTTACTTGGCCAGATGCAAGCAAGGGCAAACTTAAATTTTCTTCTTATTTTCTAATGTTTTCATTTGGAAATTTAACTAGTGGACAAGGTGTTTCAGTGTTAAAAAATCTTGATTTGGATTATTTGTATCTTGGGATTGAAACTAAAAGTGCACTTCAGTAACATGGAACATTAAATCCCTAAGATATGATTCACACAGAAAGTAATCCTTTTCCAAAAAAAATTCATAAATTAAGAACACCATCTCCAATACACGTTGGTACTATCTTATCTGATGACCAAAAAACTAATTTTCCAATTGGTATTCTTTTTGGCTAATAATACAAAAGCCAATATTGATATTATTTTGAAGGAGGTTGAGGAATTGAAATTGTGGGAATTTCGGGATTTTTTTTTATAAAAGAAATAAATTCATGATACAAAAATCACATTAAAATGCATATTTTGTATTCTTCACATCATAACGAGATAGAAAAGATTGATATTTTTATTAATCAGGCTATTTCTGGTTCTGTATCATTTGATAGTAATTATGATGATGAAGTTCTAAAAATTATGTTGAATAGAGTACATAATTTAAATGCAGAAGCAAAAATGTACCATAATATGTGGTCGAGAGATAGGGGCCTTGTTACTATTGCAAATGTGGAATGAGATAAGGCATTGGTAATTCTTACTGAAATTTAAACTATTATGGAATGCAGTTTTATCTTCATTTTTTGAAATTTTACTAGTATTTTTTCTCTTTTCAAATGCACTAAAAGTATGAAAATTTGAAAAATGAGGCTAGTGTGTTTAATTTGCATTTAAAAAGTGTAAGGAAATGTCTAAATGGAGCTATTGACCTAAAAAAGAATATTGTTATTAGAAACAAGCATAATAATACCTTGAGAATAATTATAGAGGAAAATGGAATGGATTCAGATATACTATTGAAGAATTAAGTTGAAGAGGATCAAACTTTACTATCTACTGGTGAAGTAGAAAACCAAGAAAAAGTGATTCTTTCAAATGTTGAAGCTGCTACAAAGGATTTAGTTCAGTCTAGTAGTTTCAAAGAAAGTTCTTTAGTGCAAGAGGGAGAATCACGTAGAGAATAATCTTCTCAAGGTTGAAATTTGAATTTGTAAAAGCATTATGAAATTATAATTATTGGTGTTTAATCTTATAAAATTATTTCAAATTACATGATAATATTGAAAGTTCAACACTTCAATTACTGTGGATTGTGGCATTTTACTTTTACTATTGTTATATTGTGAATGTTTTGTTATTCAAACTAATTCTCAAATTGACTATTATTTTCAATTTTATTTTTTATATTTATTATGTGGTAAATTTATGAGTATTATAATTTTAAAATACTCGGTTAATAGAACAGTGAACTACAAGTACCATTTATATTGCAATAATAAAAATAGAAATTACCTAAAAGCTGTAAACTATGAAGTTGCAAAAAACTTTGTGAAATAATAATTGTTGTTGTAGAATCTATTTTTAAAATTATTTTAAATTATATTACAATTTTGAAGGTTTCAAACTTAAATTGATGTGGATTGTGGAATTTTATTTAATGTGACTATTATTCTCATTTGCATTTGATATAATTATTACATAGTACATTACTTACTATTATCATTTTCAAATACTTTGTGAATTGAATAGTTAATTATAATTAGCACTTACATTTCAAAGAAAAAGAACTAATCTTATCTAAAAAAATTGGCCACTGAAAAATTGTATGGTGTTTTTATATTTACTATATTCATGCCCAAGATGGGATATTCTCTAGTAAATGGGACTAGAATTTTATAATTTAAAAGACAGAACAATAAGTATGACATTCCACATTGATAAAATCTAAACAATGAACACATTTTAATATTGAAAATATTATTAAAAAATGAATGGGTGTATAACATAAATAACATTAGACATAATAATAATATTAATACTGATTCCTCATGAAATTTTATTTTAATGATAAAAATGTATAGATATTTTTCTTTATTCAATTTCAATATAAGCTAGATCAAATGAAAACTTATCTTGAGAACTTTGTTGGCCAACACTTTTATCTAATCTTTCACAGAGATTCTAAGTTAAATTTTCATTATTATCCTCATTCCATGTATTAGTATTACCTATCCCTCTTCTCTCTGCAAGATAATTCCATACATCCACTAGACATTCATAAGGAAATGTATCCACATCATATTGTGAAATGTACAATCTCAAGTAGGTCTGAATATTTTTATCAAGTTTGTTATGATATTCTAATTTTATTAATGTTAATGCATTGCATACTCTTTCATCTTGAACTCAACCTAATGTCATTGTCTAAAATAGTTCATAAAATATGAAATATTCACTTATACTTTCATGAATGATAGAACTAGGATAGAACCTTTTCCATATAATTGTAATCAATCACTTCTCTATTGGTTCTCTCAGTAATTCAAATTTTTCTTTCATTACTTGGCTGAAAGCAACTTATTACAATGCAAGAGTTTCCTTTTAAAGAATACAATTAATATTTTAGTTCCCACTCCTCTTCACTACTTACTATATTTTGATTTCCATTATTGTTGACTATACACATAGATATTATTGTATCATTTTACTTTAGCATGATATTACAATGTTAGAGATATTCTGACTATTGATGGATTATGATTCATAGTATGATTTGTGTGTATTCTTAGAGATGTAGAGAGACATTTTATATTGATGATGATGATGATATGTTGTTAGCATATATATTTATTGACATTTTGGATTCTCATCATGTTGACTATGATTTATCATTCGAACCAATCTTGTTATCTTGTCGATATTGATAAAAAGGTAGAACTGAGATGTTGAAATTTTAGACAATGGATAACATTGTTTAGTTGAGATGATAATTTAGTTATATGAGGATGGTTATTGATTGATGTGTGTATATTTTATCTGTGATGTATTTGATGTGGCCACAAGGCCGAAGGAGATATTGTGTGATTTTGCAAGTAATTATAGCACAACAATCAAAAGGGGATTAGGAGACAAAGAACAATGGAATACTGGATTGATAAAATGATGGTCACCATGGAAACTTGTGTAATGTTATTTTTTTCTGATTTGTTTGTTAGGGGGTACCCATGGGCTGGGATGACCTTTAATTTTGACCATGGTATTTACATGTAATTCTTTCCCTTTTTCTTTCATTTAATTGTAGAGTATGTGATTAAATTTGTGATGTAATTGTTTTTTTATAATTGTTGATTAATGTGACTTAAATAAGTAATTTAATCATGATTATTAAGATAATTACAGATGTGACCAAAGTGGACCATTTTATTAGAGTAGTTGATTCTTGAATTTTGTGATTTAGGTTGAGTGTATGTGACTTTGTGTGTCATACACTCCACCTTGGGAACTTTGGATTTTGGCTTAAGGGCCATTTTTGGAGGCTTGTGGGACAAGTTAAGCTTTCCCACACCCCTTAATTTCATATACCAACCCTACATATGGATTGGGGGATCAAAAATAGACCCCATTATGTGTTTTTTAAGGAAAAAAAATATATTTTATGTAATTTTCTTACATGAGTTTTAAATTATGTCCTTAGGGGGTGCGAGTTTGGATTGTATGTGTAAGAGGATTGTCATTTCTCTTAATCACCAATTTATTGTTCCTTGGGGTTGAGGTTTGACTTATGATGTGGAGTTGAGGAGACATGATGTGGCATCCTACATAGAGCCACATAACCCTCCCGTTCTCTTTTTCTATGGGGGTTACTTCATTTTGATGGCGCACTTGTATTTTTGAGTTGGAGAGTTTTTGGAATAATTTTTGAAGTCTTGGAGCATGTTGGAGTTTGATCGAGCTTAAAGGAGCTTGAAGTGTAATTATTTTATCAAGTTCTTACTATGGAAAGATAGGACCTACACTCTTTTTAATTTTTAATTTTTATATGTGTGTATTGTATGTATGTGAATGGTTTATGTTCTTGATGGGATCTTGGGTAGAACTATTAAGTATGGTGTAGGACAAGGCTATAGGGATTTTTACATTGTCAGGAGGCATAATATTTTATTTCATGTTTTGAGAGGGAGTCGGGTTGCGTGCCCCATCTTTGATAAGAAAATGCTTGCATTTCTTACTTGGTTATTTTGGAGAGAGACATAAGAGATTGTAGGGAGGCATAAGATAATGTGGGAGGTATAAGAGGATGTTGAGGGAGGAATAAGAGTGTGTAGGGGATTTGAGTTTTGTTTTTGAGGGCTTTTAGGTGGACACATAATCCAATTGGGAGGCATAAGTAATCTCCCCATAGATCCTTGCTCCATTAGATTTTCATTTTCAAGCCTTGTGTCATTAGATAGTTTAATTATTATGAATTTTATATTGTGTTTGAATTTGTTTTAAATGGTTTTGAAACTGTGTATTGCGATGTTGAAGAATTGTATTAGTTTCCGTGAGTTGTATCCATTCCTTATTTCACTTTGGTTGGGTGGAGAGTGTTCTCTCCCCCATTTTTGTTGTTGTCGTTAAAGTGAAGAAATGGAGGAGCTCTTGTAGAAGATTTTGGACTTGGAGCACTTTTTGAAATAAAAATATATATTTCATTGTACCTACCTTTTTATAATTCCCACTTAAGGTGGAAGAATAGTAGACTTGCATTTAAAAGAAAAGTTGTATTATATATTTTGTTTATTAAATTGTACTCTATTATTGGAAAGAAAACTCTTTGCATTGCAAGAAATTAACTATGCTCAAAGAAAAAGACAATTCATTATTATTTGTTGAAGTTTTATTATTGTAAAAATGAAAGAAAAACTTGGAAGTTGTAAATCATTGAGAATGTATTCTTAGTAAATCTTAAATGTATAATAGTTTTTGTATTTTCCTTGAGTAAATGGTCATTGCTGAAATGGAAAGATGCAATAAATTATAATGAGTTACCTTGTTAAAAGATTACATTTTTATTAGGGTATGGAAAATAATGATACACAGAAATAGATTAAGTTTCATTCTTCTTTTGATTTGAAACCAATTTTTTTGGAAAAATAATCTTGTAGTTGTTTTCTTATTACTATTGAAATAGAAAATATTTGAATTTAGTAATTTAAGCATGGAAGGAATAAATGGTTTTACATTCAACTAGTTCCATTAGACCTATAAATTCAAAGCAAGGATAAACTTTAGAACACTCTGTTATCCAAAATTCACCCCCCAGGGTAAATTTGATAACATGCTCAGAATATTCAAGTCCCAGGCACATTTATTGATTCTGAGCAAACATCATGTTTCGGAGGTTCTCTCAGATATTTTTCTAACTCCCCTGACCCAGAAGAAAGGAGCAAGCTCTGAGAAAATGCAAAAAAAAGTTGCAGAAAGGCAAGTAGGTTGATCCAGGAAAAATCGTGAAAATTGGCTAAGTCTTGCTCAAGAAAGTATTTGGGACATCCGAGACAAAAAGGCACGAACCACCCGGTTCGCGTGAAATGAGCACAGACAGTCCAAAGAAAAGTGGGACATCCGGGACAAAAGGACGCGAACCGGCCGGTTCGCGTGAAATCAGCACGAGGAGCACTAAGCATATGGGACAGCCGGGACAAAAGTATGCGAGGGACGCGTGGGACGCGAAAGCGCGAAATGGGCGAAGGTTCGTCCGGGACAGACGGGACAAAAGTACATGAGGGACGCGTGGGACGCGAAATCGCGAAATGGACGAAGGTTCGTCCGGGACAGCCGGGACAAAAGTACGCGAGGGACGCGTGGGACGCGAAAGCGCGAAATGGGCGAAGGTTTGTCCAGGACAGAAGTACGCGAGGGACGCGTGGGACGCGAAAGCGCGAAATGGGCGAAGGTTCATCCGAGACAGATGAGACAAAAGTACGTGAGGGATGCGTGGGATGCGAAAGCGCGAAATGGGCGAAAACAGAAGAGGAAAAGTCAACGTTTGACCTGCGAAACTTCAAACGGCCATAACTTTTGACTCCGAGCTCTGATTTTCACAAAATTGGACTTTCTAGAACGAGCACGACGTCCTCTTCAGTTGATATATTTAAATAAATGAAACATATTCGGCTCCAATCAGTTGATGCTCATTCCCGTCAAATGACAGAAAACGCCTGCCAGACCCAAAATAGCTGCCCGCACTCAGAAGGCCATAACTTTTGCATTTCTCAACGAAATCACACAAAATTGGTACCGTTGGAATCGTGGCTCTGAGCCAGACGTACAGAAATCAAGAATTTCTGGATTTGATTAGAATTTGATTGATTTTTTTAAGAAAACGTGGCCGGATTCAGAACAGTGTTTTATTTGGTAGCTGGGAGTGCAATTAAGAGGCATGGTCATCATTCTTTCTCTGCTGCAGCACATGGGACAGCATGGGGAGCCTTTTTCAAGTAATTTATAACCATTTCACTCAATTTAATGCCCGTTACAGGTGGTTGAAGGACAGATTTCAGGATTTCCATTTTTCCTTCTCTTCTCCTTCTCATTTTTTCTATAAATTGGAGTGTTGGGCACATTGTAAAGAGAGAGAGTTTTTGGGTAGTAAATCTCTGTCAAAATTGCTTTGTGAAGCCATTGTGTTATAGGCCCTTGTAGTGGACTCCTTGCATGGTGATCTAGGCCCTTAGCTTGTAATAGACTGAACTGTGCATACCAGGAAGCAATAAAATACAAAGTTTGTGGATGTATCTTCCCCTGCTGTGTTTTATTGCATTCTTCTTGCCCCTTTTATCTTCCTACAAGAATATTGTGTCTATTATTATGTTCTTGCAGGAATTCACTAACATTGTGTATGCTTGGAATATTGTTGTGAATGCATTTTGCTAGATTATGGTGAACTGTCATCACCTCTTCTAGTGTGCACTTTCCCTCTGTATTTCACACATTTAGAGATTACTCTCACACCCTCCTTTTCTGGTGTATCACCGCTTTAGTGTAGGCTTTCATTTTATGTATTCTCTCTCCCTGGTCCCTTGGAAATTTAGATTAGAACAGTTAACTTATCCTGCATTAGAGTAAATTGTGGCAGGTAGTTTAGGAGCAAGAACCAGCTTTCTCTGGAGGTATGTCTCAAGTAGCAAGTCCCACAACTTGGAGATAGTACCCATGTTATCCAATCACAATGTGAGTTCAAATACATGCACAGGGGTGTTGTGATTCGGTGATAACACACTCTTCTAAAATTGGTTTTTTGAAAAATTATGGATTTGATGGTTATGTTTTTGAAGAATGGGACTGTTGCCTTACGCAGAGTGGTGGTCTCTTAACCGCTGGTCTGATCAAAGTGGCAGTCTCTAAACTACCACCTAGGAAAGGTGGTAGTTTTTTAATTATCACCCACATAGGGTGGTGGTCCCAGGACCATCAGCCTTCTTTGCATTGTTCGTTTCATCACTCTCGGTAGAAAAATAAAAGAATCCATAAATGTGTAATTTTAAACTTGGTTTAAATTAAAACAGAGCCTATAAAATGTGAAAAGTAAATCACTACAAAAATATAAGGGAATAAATTCATGATTTCAAACATGTAAACCTTTCAATGGGCCTTTAAATTTATTCAATCTCATAGAGTAAATGAAGTAGGGTTTTTCCCAAATACAGAACCCAAAAATGTAATTTACTAAATAAATACTCAAAATATAAAGTGGAAACCTCTACAATATTAAAATGGAAGACATTAAAATGATAAATCCATAATCTAAATTAAACTAATCTTTATTTTAGTGAATGCTTTCATGGCTCCTTCCTTTCTTGCTCATATGGCTTCCACTCCTTCAACTTGCAAACTAAAGAAAAGAAAAGAGACCAAATTAGGAGACTAGGGCAATAAAAATGATATAATAAAATTTCATAAGAATGGTAAGGGTTAGGTTGGAACTCTGAGATATAGTGGCCATTATTGATTTGATCTAAGGGTTAAGAATCAACCCTATAATTATTAGGATGGAATTATATATTAGGGGTTTTTAAATAATTTAAATGTATGTGAAAGTGGGTGAATGGGGCCACTTAATACCCTTGTATTTTAATTTAATTATGTAACTCCTTTAGTAAGTTTTAGGAGTTATTTAAATGCATTTTAAGGTAAAAAATTTAAGGGAATTAAGGTAACCAAGGATAAGGGTTTAATAAATATGGTTTCGAATGGTAATCTAAGAGCGGGAAAAACATTTATCCAACTAGAAATTAATTTATGTCACCTTCCTAGTAGATTGTAATTAAATTGAGCTTAGAAATGAATAAAGAATATTTAATTATTTAATCTAAACCTAGTTTATCCTTTGTAATATAGTAATTTCTGGTAGGAATTAATTAAATTTTTTATAGCGTTTGACATCCTTGGAACCTTTTTGAAACAAAAAAAATCCCCAAATTGAAAGATAATTATTTAAGCATTAATCTGGTTTTCAAATGTCAAAATTATAGGCATTGCATTTGGTATCAGAACCGTGGGTTCAATGCTTAGACCTGGGAACACTTGCAAAAATAATTCATAATAAGAAAACCTAGCGGAACTCTAATCCTAGATTGGAAAACTCTACATGATATTTTAAATGTAGAAAACCTACAATACTAAAACAAAACCTAGAATGATAAACTAACTCTTGGCTAGTTCTATGTAGGAGGCATGGATCAGGAGAGGGCTTCTTGCACATGTACCTAAAAATACCACCCCTAGATCAGGTAGTGGCCATCATATTGCCTTAGAAACATCAAACATTTCTAGATGTTAATGTCTTTATATGGGGAGGATATTTAGGAGGGATAGCTAGCAAGAGATAGAGCCATTAGTGAAGGATCACTCACCTTCCTGAAATAATGATGAGTATAGGGAAGAGAAATCCCACATGGATTCAATCAGACAATATTCACCACAGAGAGGTTACGGATACAGGGCTACAGTACACAAAGACAAATGTAGGAGCCCTGGGCAGCATGATGATCATGTTGAAAAACCTAGAGGAAAATAGTCCACAGTGGTAGATCACATCAAATTGATCCTAAAACTTTATCCATCTCATTTCTCTTGGGAAACTAGAAGATTTCAGATAGAGGTGTGGTTGGTCAACTTGATCAGATGCTTAAAGCATTGTACATATACCAGCAACACAAAGGCTCATGTTATCATCCACCTTATGAGAGATAGAGTCGAGGCTTGGTGGTGGACCAAGGAGAAAAATATCCATTTGGATTCCAAGATAGTCACATGTGAGCTATTCGAGGAGAGGGTTAGGAGTAGATACTTGTGTAGGAGATTCATTCAGAAGAGGATAGATGAGTTCCATGACCTATGGCAGGCATGCATGATAGTTGCAGAGTATGAGATTCATTTTCTAGATTTGATTCAGTATGTAGACAATTTGTGTGATAAGCAGGTGAGGATCCTTAGGTTTATCAGGGGTAAGAACCTTGACATTATAAGGGAAGTGTGCATTCATTATCCATATAAATTATTAGAGGTTGTTGATGAGGACTATATTGTAAAGTAGACAGGAGGGAAGACATAGGATAACAGGTCGAGGGGGTCATCTCCTCCTCCTCGTGGTGGAAAAGGTTCTACGCAGTCTTCATTTAAGCCACAAAAGTAGCCACCTCAGTAGCTGCAACAGACTCATCCTCCAATTAAGTCTCCACAAAGATTCTATGCTCATTGGCGAAGCACTATAGGGCCTCCTCCTAGGGGACCTATAAGGACTCAGGCACCACCTATAGCTCAGTCAGTGAGAGTTCATCAACAACATCCACAACATTCCATGGAAGGATCATCGGGATCCACTGCACATACCACTACAATACCTGCATGAGAAACTTCTCATTTGAGAGGACCTGATAGTTATTACAGGTGCAGTGTACTTGGGCATCATGAGAGTGTGTGCCCTCTGAACCCTAATAATAAGGGTAAGGCACCATTTTTAGAGCCTACAATAGGTGAAATGGCTAGGATCCACAAGATATATGGAGTGGATGAAAACCGCCAGACAGAGCACCAAAGCACGGTGATTGAGATGACAGGTAGCATTTATTGTATTTATATTGATGTTTTATTTGATTCAGGATCCTTAGAATCTTTTATTTCTCCATTTGTAGTAGAGATATGCAGGTTGGTGGTAGTTAGGAAGATCCATAGTTGGGATGTGGAGATGGATTTTGAAGCAAATCTCAGAGTGGACTCCTTAGTTAAGGAGAGCAGAGTTGACCTAGGACCCTTTTCCACGACCTTGGATCTTCGTATCCTTTGTTTAGGTTCCTATTGGATTATTTTTAGCATGGATTGGTTATCTACACACATGGATAGATTTGAATGTTATCATAAGGTAATATCATGTGTAGATGAATTGGGAGTGGAGTCGGTGATTGTGGGAGCCAAGAGACTCACCTCTATTCACACCATCTCTACTATGTAGCTTAAGCGGTGTACACAACGAGGTTGTCAATTATATGCTATCACTATTAGTGATAGATTAGAGGACGAGTCTAGTGGTCCATCAGTTGATAATGATCATATCTTGAGGGAGTTTTCATATGTATTTCCAAGGGATCTTCTACGGTTACCTCCCTGAAGTGAGATAGATTTTCACATTGATTTGGTTTCAAGAGCTGAGCCTTTCTCACAAGAACCTTATAGGATGACTACCCCTGAGATTTGTGATCTCAAATTATAGCTTGAGGGCCTTCTATAGAAATTCCTAATTCCTCCTAGTGGATCCCCTTGGGGTGCACTGATGATTTTTTTAAAGAAGAAGGATGGATCTCTATGATTGTGTCTCTAGGATCTCTAGGATAGATCAAGAATCGTTACCCACTTCCACTTATTTCTAATTTTTTTGATCAGATGAAGGGATCCACAATATTTTCTGAGATAGATCTTACGTCTAGATACCATCAACTGAGGATCATAGAAGAAGATATTTATAAGACAACCTTCCATATGAGATATGGCCGCTACGAGTTCATAATAGTAACTTTTGGTTTGACTAATGCCCCCAAAGGATTCATGAGTTTCATGAATGGGGTATTATAGTCATTTTTAGATCACTTCGTGCTCATATTTCTTGATGAAATTTTGATTTACTCAAGCACGCATGAGGATCACGACGAGAACCTTCTCCATGTTTTGCAATATATTAGAGAGAACTAGCTTTACGGGATCCTTGAGAAGTGTGCATTATTTCAGTCAAAGGTGCAGTACTTGGGTCACATCATTTTGAGGGAAGGTATCATCGTCGATCCTTCCAATATTGGAGCTATTATGGATTGCCCCATGCCAACTAGTGTGACTGAGGTGCATAGTTTCATGGGGTTGGCAGGTTACTACAGGATAATTTTACAGGACTTTTCTCAGATTGTACACCCCATCACTTCGCTTCAGTGAAAAGGGAAGAAGTTTGTTTATTCTAATGGATGTGAGTAGGCCTTCAATACACTAATGATATGCCTTACATCAGCACCAATTATTGTTGTTCCAAACCCTAAGAGGGATTTAACTGTGTGTATGGATGCTTCCTTAGCAGGATTAGGTTGTGTATTGATGTAGGAGCGTCGTGTGGTTTCCATTGAGTCTTGTAAACTCAAATATTTTGAGCTCAATTATCTGACTCATGACCTTGAACTTGCAGAAATTGTGAATGCTTTGGTCTAATGAATAAATTTACTTCTTCATCATAGACTTATAGTTAGTACTGGTCACTTGAGTCTTTGTCACCTCTTCATGTAGCCCAATCTCAACTCTCATCAACAAAATTAGATGGATTTGTTATGTGAGTACAACCTGCAGATAAAGCCTATGAAGGGGAAGAAGAATGTTGTTTTCAACACTCTGAGTAGATAGAGACATTTGGCTATGGCTACTTTAGTGGGTACAAATTTGCGGAGCAGGATTTTGTGACAAATTCCTCATGATAGTGTCTACCTTCCAGCTATATCAGATATTGAGTCTCAGAGACCCCTTGAGGGGAAGTTTTATGGTTTTACATTATAGTCAGATGGACGTCTCAGACACAGAGGCCATATGTATGTACCTAGAAATGGAGGTTTTAGATAGGATATATTGGAAGAGGCTCATTGTGCACCTTATTCAGCCCATCCAGTGGTGAAGAAGATACATGCCACCTTGAGACAACTTTACCATTGGAGATATCTTTAGAGGTATGTAGCTCATTTTGTGTTGCACATTTTACAGTTTCAAAGGGTGAAGGATGAGCATTAGCATCAATCTGGCCTTTTCTACCCACATGTTATATCAAAGTGGAAATGGGACAAAATTTCCATAGATTTCATAGTAGGGCTACTGACATCAAGATACCACCATGATTTCATCATAGTCACAGTAGATGGATTGAGGAAAGTGGCTCATTTTTCTGTAATGAATACCACATATAAAACTAGTGGAGTAGTGAGAGTGTACTTGGATGATATTTTTATAGTACATGGGATTCCATAGAAGACCATATATGACCATGATGTCGTATACACATTACACTTCTGGACGACTGTGTACTAGGCCCTTTAGATGGGTATCAACTTCAACACAACATATCATCTAGGGATAAATGGATAGATGGACCAGGTGAATAAAATTTTAGAGGACATGCTTCAGATGTATGTTATGGATCATTAGTCAAGGTGGGAGGAGTACCTGTACTTGGTTGAGTTTGTAGCCAACAATAAATTCCACATTTCTATTGGGATGACACCGTTTGAGGCACTTTATGGTAGGGAGTGCAGGACACCTTTGATTTGGGAAAAACTTGAGGACAAAGTATCTCTTGGATCAGCTTTGTTACAAGACATGGAACGGAAGGTAATTTTGATATAACAGAGGTTGCATGAGGCTCAGGATAGGCAGAAGAAGTACATGTTATCCCACATCCACTCCTCAAGGTAAATTGGATAACTCACATGATTTCTTCATGATGAGCAAGTAGAAATGGCTCGAGGGAAAAATTCAGGTTTTTGATCTCCCTTTGGCTCATTTCTAACCCCTCCCATCCAAGGGAAAAAATCAAGGAGTTAGAAAAATTTGAAAAAATCCAAAAAAATAGCTTCAGCTAGTGTATTGCAGCTAAATCGGGTTTTCTTGGCCAAGGTTGCATAGGTACGTGCAGGACATCTGGGACCCAAAATGCTGAAATGGATGCATGCAGTTCAAATCAGCTAAATCAGGTATTTTTTTCCCGAGGAGTCTACAAGACATTAGGACATCCAGAACCCACATTACCGAAATCACCGATTTGCAAAGGAATCGACAAAATCAGGTATTTTTAGCCCAGGCCACACAAGTACGCATGGGGCATCCGGGACCCAAAATTCCAAATTAGCTAATCAAAAAGGGATGCTGAAGTGGCGATAAATCTCCCTGACATCCTATTCAATAGAGGGACACTTGGGACATGAGTTCATAGACGACCCAAAATGCTAAAATAGCCGACATGAAGGAAGCTTGCGGGTGAATTGGTGGTCAACTACCACACGACCCAGTCAACCACAGTATGCAAGGGACATGAGTTCCCTAAAAATCCAACTCACGTAATTTTTAAAGTGTATCAATTGTAATGTGATTAAAGTAGGGGTTTTTGGCCATGGTCTCACAAGGGACATCTAGGACACAAGGACCTGAAATTTCCGATATGCCCGCATAGAATGGAAAATTCAATGTCTAACTCTCTCGAACTTCAAATGGTCATAAATTTTGATCCCGAGCTTTGATTTTCATAGAATTAGACATTATGGAATGAGAATGATTTCCTTTATGCCACAAAATCATAAAATAAACATATACATCTCTAGAAAAGTAAATGCTCAATACCGTTAAATGACATAAATGCCTGGCATACCCAAAATAGTTGCCCACACTCAGAAGGCCATAACTTTTGCATTTCTCAATGAAAATGCACAAAATTGGTACCGTTGGAATCATGGTTCTAATAGTAATGTAAATAAATTAATAAATATAGAATTTTATGAATAATAGATGGTGATTTTTTAGAAAATGTGGCCAGGTTTAGAACAATGTTTTATTTGGCAGTTGGGCTGCATTCAATGAAGCATAGGCTGACATTTCTCACTACTACAAGTCATGGGATAGTATCGGGAGAATTTTGGAAGAAAGTGAACATAATTTCACTTTATTTAATACATATTTGAGGTAATTTAAGGATATATTTTGGTATTTTCATTTCCCCCCTCTCTCTCTCTTCTCAAATTTCTATAAATTAGAGTGTTGGGCTCATTTTAAGGGATAAATTTTTTAAGTAGAAAATTTTTGTCAAAATTTATTTGTGAAGCCAATGTGCTACAGGCCCTTGTAGTGGAATCCTTGCATTATGATCCACATCCTTCTTATATAATAGATTAGACTCTGCATACTTATCAAGCAATAAATGCAAGTTTGTGGATGTATCTTCCCCTACTCTATTTATTTGTATTCTCTTTTCACCTTCAATATCATTACAGGTATATTGTGTCCATTTATGTTGTTGTAAGGATTCATTATCATTGTGTGTGCATGAAATATTGTTGCGAATGGATTTTTTAAATTGTCGAGAACCATTATCACCCCTTCTAGTATGCACTTTACTTCTACTTTTCACACATTAGAAGACTATTCTCACTTTCTTTTTCTAGTGTATCAACACTTTAGTGTAGGATTTTTTTCATGAACTCTCTCTCCTTGCTCCCTGTTATCCCAAATTCACCCCTCAAGGTAATTTGGATAACCTGCATAATCTCCTCATGCTGGAGCAAGAAGAACTGATGGAAAGGTTAAAAATCAAGGTTTGAATTTCCCCTTGCCTTCCTCTAACTTCCCTTTCAAAGAAAAAAATCCAAGAAGTTAGAATAAATTGTAAAAATATGAAAAAATGGCTTCTTCTAGTGTGTTTTAGAAAAATTGGGTATTTTCATCCCAGACTACATAGGTATGCTCGGGACAGCTAGAACCCAAAAACCTGAAAAATCCATAAGTACTTCAAAGTGTTCCAAATTGGATATATTTGTTCCGTGTGGTCCACGGGACATTGGCATAACTGGAACCTCAAAAACTGATTTTCCCGAAATGGCCAAAAATAGAAAGAGTTGATGAAGTTGGGTGAATTTGGCCTAGGCGGTCTATGGGATGCTGGGACGTGAGTTTTCCGTAGAGCCAAAAATCACCGCACCAAGATTAAATCAGAAAAGTCAGGTCGAAGTGACACAGACTGTATAGGTACACATCGGATAGTTGGGCTCCAAAAATCTAAAGTATTCAAAAACAAAGGAGATGTGGGTAGAGAGGGAGCAAAAATGGCCCTCACGGCTCAGTCAATAGGTACGCACAAGACATGAGTTCCCTGAAAGGCTACTTTATCGGATTTATAAGGTGGTCAGGTGTGATGCAGGTGAAGTGGAGATTTTTCATCCCAAGTCTCACAAGGGACAGTCGGGACACAAGGACCTGATATAGCCAAAATGCCCACATACAAGGAAAAATAGTGCAAGTCAGACCCCGAACTTCAAATGGCCATAACTTTTGATGCCGAGCTCCGATTTTCATGAAATTGGAATTTCTGGAACGAGCTTTGACTTTCATGAAATTGGATTTATTAATTTTGATAAGAGTATATATGTATATATATATATATATATATATATGTATATATATATATATATGTATATATATATATATATATATATAATATATATATATCTTCATCTCCAGCCAATTCAAAACCGAGTTCCGTCAAATGGCTGAAATACTTGGTAGACCCAAAATAGTTTCCCGCACTCAGAAGGCCATAACTTTTGAATTTCTCATCAAAAAGCTACAAAATTAGTACCATTGGAATCATGTTTCTAATACAAATGTAAAAATTTCAAGAAATTTAGAATTTGATGAGAAGGAGATGGTTATTTTGAAAAAAACGTGCCTAGGTTCATAAGAGTTTTTTATTTAGTAGTTGGGATGCATTCAATGGAGCATGGGCTAACATTTCTCACTACTGCAAGTTATCAGACAGAATGGGGGGCCTTTTGTAAGCAACAGAACATCATTACACTTGATTTGATACATCTTGCAAGAGGTTAAGGGACATATTTCAGGATTCTCATTTTCACTCTCTCTCCCTCTTCTCAAAATTCTATAAATTAGATTGTTGGGATTATTGTAAAGGAGGTAGTTTTGAGTAACAAAGCTCTAACAAAATTTCTTTGTGAAGCCAATGTACTAAAGGACCTAGTTGTGGACTCCTTGGATGGTGGTCCAGGCCCTTATCTTGTAATAGATTAAATTGTGCATGCTTATGAAGCAATAGATGCAAGTTTGTGGATGTATCTTCCCCTATTGTGTTTGTTTGCATTCCTATTTCCCTTTCAATATCATTGCATATATATTTCATCTATCTTATGCTATTTCAGGGATCCATTATCATTATAAGTGCATGAAAAATTATTGTAAATGCAGTTGCTAGATTATGCAGAACTGTTATTAGCCCTCATAGTATGCCCTTTACTACCATTTTCCACACATTGAAAGACTATTCTCACACTCTACTTTTCTTGTGTATCACCTATTTAGTGTAGGATATTTTTTCATGAACTCTCTTTTCCTGGTCACTTGGAAAGTTAGATTAGGATTAGATATTTTATGCATGCATTACAGTAGATTGTGGTAGGTTGTTTAGGAATAAGAACCAACTTTCTCTAGAGGTCCATCTCAAGAATTTAGTCCCAAAACTTGGAGATAGTACCCATGTTATCTAATCACACTGTGAACTCAATAAAACACACTTGTTCAAACCAGAGGGTGTTGTGATTCAGTGATAATAGTCCCTTGGAAAGTTAGATTAGGTATGATAGTTTTTGCTGCATTAGAGTAGATTATGGTAGGTAGTTTAGTAGTAAGAACCAAATTTTTGTGGAGGTCTATCTCAAGTAGAAATTCCCACAAATTAGAGATAGTACCCATGTTATACACACACATAGTGAGCTCAAGCACACATATTTGTGCAAGCCATAGGGTGTTGTGATTTGGAGATAACAGTATGCAGATCAGATGAGATTAGACAATAGTTATGAAGAGGGCACGAAGGTGTTTCTTCATGTCAAACCTTATAAGAGTCTTATCCATTACAAAAAACTCTCTAAGTTATCTCCTACATTAATGGGCCCATTCAAGATCCTAGAGCGGATCGGTCCCTTAGTATATCATCTAGCCTTGACACCCTGTTTGCCTCATGTGCATGATGTATTCTATGTATCTTTTCTTCGCAGACATATCTTAGATCATCTCCTGGATTGGATTGGACCGCATTATAGGTGTAAGAGTAGAGATAGATGATGGTGGAATGCATGCGTATTTTATATTTAAAGACCCTATGGCTTTGAGGTTGAGAGATTGATTATGTGCGAGTCCAGTGGGATAAGTATGATGAAACTGCTGCTACATTGTTATGAGTCTAGTTTTCACACCTATTTAAGTGACTTCCAGGAGGAATTCAAGTCTGAAGGGAGGGGGATGTAGTGATCAATCCTCTTCGACACTTAGTATATTTTTATTTCTATTATTTTTTTACTATATACATGTATATTATTTTATCATTTTGGTTTAACATGATGTTAGATGATAGAGATATTTTTACTATTGATGGATTTTGATTCATAGTATGATTTGACTGGATTCTTAGAGACGTAGAGAGACATTTTATATTAATGATGATGATGATGTGTTGTTAGCATATATGTTTACTAACATTCAAAATTCTTGTCATCTTGATTATGATATAGCATTCGAACCAATATCATGATCTTGTTGATATTGATAAAAAGGTAGAATTCAGATATTGTTAAAATTTTAGACAAATTATAACATTATTTACTTGCAGTGATGAATTATTTAAATGAGGATGGTTATTTAATGATGTGTGTATATTTTATATCTGATATATTTGATACAACCACGATGTCGAAGGAGGTATTGTGTAATTTTTTAGGTAATTATAACATATAGTCAAAAGGGGGTTAAGAGACCAACCACAATGGAATACTATATTGATATAATGATGGTCACCATGACAACTTGTGTAATGTTATTTTTTTGTTATTATTTTGTTAGGTAGTCCCCATAGGTTGGGATGACCTCCAATTTTGACAATGGGATTTGTGTGTAATTCTTCCCATTTTTATTTCATTTGATTCTAGGGTATGCGATTTAATTTTTGATGTAATTATTTTTTTATGATTTTGGATTAATGTGTCTTGATTAAGTAATTTAATCATGATTATTAAGTTAATTTGGGATGTGACAAAAGGGTGCCATTTATTAGAGTAGTTTATCCTTGAATTTTGTTTTTTAAGTTTAGTGTATTTTACTTTGAGTGTTGTACACTCTACCTTACTTGAGAAATTTAGATTTCAGATTAAGGGCCTTTTTTGGGGGCTTATGGGACAAGTGAAGCTTGTCCAACACTTCTTAATTTAAGATACCAACCCTACGTATGGATTGGGGGGTAAAACCTAGACCCCATTTTGTGTTTTGTAAGGAAAAAAGTGACATTTATTGCAATTTTCTTACATGGGTTTTAAATTATGTCCTTAGCGGGTGTGAGTCTGGATTGTTTGTGTCAAAGGCTTGTCCTTTCTCTCAACCACAAATTTATCGTGCCTTGGGGATGAGGTTTTACTTATGATGTGGAGTTAAGGATAAGTGATGTGGCATCCTACATGGATCCACCTCACCCTCCTCTTCACTTTATATATATATATATATGCAATTTTATTTGTTTCTTTGGGGGTTACTTCATTTTGATGGTGCACTTGTATTGTTTAAGTTAGAGAGCTTTTGTAATGATTTTTGAATTCTTGGAGTTTGTTGGAGGATTTATCTTGAAATATATTTGACTGTAATTCATTGATCAGTTTATAACTATGGAAAGGTAGAAGCTACACTTTTTTTACTTTATTGTTTTCGTATGTGGGTATTGCATGTATGTGAATAGTTTATGTGCTTGTTTGGATCTTGGGAAGAATTCCTAATAATGGTGTAAGAGAAGGCTATGTGGATTTTTATATTTTAGGGAGACATAAGAGTTTATTTCATGTTTCGGGAATGAGTTGGGTTGGATTCCCCGCCTTTAATAAGAAAATACAAGCATTTCTTTCTTTGTTCTTCTAAGGGAGACATAAGAGATTGTAGGGAGGAATAAGAGAATGTGGGAGGCATTAGAGGATGTCTAGTTAGGAATAACAGTGTTTACGGGTTTTGAGTTTTGTTTTTTATGGCTTTAAGGTGGGCACCTAATCCCATTGGCAAGCATAAGTGATCTCCCCATATATCATTGCTCCATTGCCTTTCCATTTTCAAGCCTTCTATATATGGATAGTTTCATTCTTGTGAATGTTATCTTGTATTTGAATGTGTTTCAAATGGTTGTGAAATTATGTATTTTGATGTGGAAGCATTGTGTCAGTTGTCATGAGTTGTATCAATTCCTTATTGCAGTTTGGTTGGGACTTGGGGGGCAATAAGGAGCATAGATTCTTATCCTTATTGGATTATTGGTTTGGTGGAGAGTGTTTCCTCTCCCCCATTTTTTTTGTTGGGATTAAAGTGAAGAAATGGTGGAGTATTGTTGAAGATTTGGGACTTGGATCATTTTTTGAAATCAAAAGATATCATTCATTCTAGAAACCTTTTGGTAATTCCCACTTAAAGTGGAAGACTAGTAGAATTGCATTTAAAAGAAGAGTTGTATTGTATGTTTTGTTTATCAAGTTGTAATATATTTTTATAAAGAAAAATCCTTGCATTGCAAGAATTGAACTATGATCAAAGAAAAAGAGAGTTCATTTTTATTTGTTGAAGTTGTATTATTGTAAAAACGATAGGAAAACTTGGAAGTTGTAAATTATTGAGAATGTATTCTTAGTAAAACTTAAATGTATAATAGTTGTGTTTTCCTTGAGTAAATGGTCATGGTTTAAATGGAAAGATGCACTAAATTATAATGAGTTACCTTGTTAAAATATTACATTTTTTTGTGTAAAGGAAAACAATGATACGTAGAAGTTGATTAATTATCCTTCTTCTTTTGAGTTGAAAACAATTTTCTTGGAAAAATAATCTTGTAGTTATTTTCTTGTTACTATTGAAATAGAAAATCTTTAAATTTAGTAATTTAAGCATGGAAGGAATAAATGGTTTTTCTTTCAACTACTACCCTTAGACCTATAATTTCCTACTAAGGATAAACTTGAGAACACTCTTGTAAAATTGGTTTTTGGAAAAATTGCGGATTTGATGGTTCAATTTTTGTAAAACAGGACTGCAGCCCTGTGCAAAGTGGTGGTCTCTAAACTACTAGTTTAATCAGACTAGTAGTTTTTGAATCACCACCCAGGTAAGATGACAGTTTTTGAATCATCACATAGGTAGGGAGGTGGTCCCAGGACCATCGACTAGCTTTGGGTGGTGGTTTCATCACTGTCAGTGAGAAATAAAAGAATCCATGACTTTGCATTTTTAAACTTGGTTTAAACTAAATAAGAGGGTATAAAATGTGCAAAAGAAATCAGCACCAAACTATAAGGGAATAAATTCATGATTTAAAACATATAAACCTTTCAATGGGCCTTTAAATGTATCCAATCTCATAGAGTAAATGGAATTAGGGTTTTTCCCAAATAGAGAACCCAAAAATTGAATATGCTAAATAACTACTCCAAACTTAAAGTGGATACCTCTACAATCTTCAAATGGAAGACAGTACAATGATAAATCCATAATCTAAAATAAACTAAGCTTGATTATAGTAAATCCTTTCACGACTCCTTCCTTCCTTTCTCCCATGGCTTCAACTCATCCAACCTAAAAACTAAAGAAATGAAAAGATACCAAATGAGGAGGCCAAGGAAAGAAAACAAATTTAATAAAATTTCATAAGGATGATTAGGGTTAGGCTAGAACTCTAACATCTAGTGGCCACTATTGATTTGATCCAAGGGTTAAGAATCAACCCTAAAAAATTTCAGCGGTAATTATATATCATGGGCTTTTATATAATTTAAATGTATGTGAAAATGGGTGAATGGGGAAAGTTAATACCCTTGTATTTTAAGTTAATTTTGGAACTCATCAAGTATGTTTTAGTAGTTATTTAAATGGACTTTAAGTCCAATAATTAAAGGGAACTAAGGTAACCAAGGATAAGGGTTAAATAGATATATGGGTTTGAATGTTAATCTAACAGGGGGAAAACATTTAACCAAGTAATTTAAGTTATGATTCCTTCCTAGTATAGTGTAATTAAATTGACCTTATAAATGAATTAAGAATATATTCAATTATTTAATATAGACCTTGTTTATCCTTTGTAATGTAGTAATTGATGGTAGGAATTAATTAAATGTTTTATACAGTTTGACATCCTTGCAACCTTTTTGAAACAAATAATAATAATAATTTCCATAACTTTCTAGGTAATTATTTAAGGATTAATGTTGTTTTTGAACATAAAAATTGTGGGAGTTACAAATTTGAATTCCATTACACTCAACTAATTGTCCAAAATTTTAAATTATAGCACCCATTTGTCTTTCAATTGAATCAGCTGAAGCTCTGCCTCCTCTAGGATTTCAAAATTTAGGATTGACAATTCTCATGGCTTCCAGAAGCTTTTCTTTTTTGAAACAATCTTTGATCTCACTAGATTAGCATTGTGAGTTTTTCCAATTTTTTTTGCTTTTTTCAGATATAAGACCATCATATGAATTATTTATAATAATCACTTTTTCACTTTCTTAACCAGCAATATCCACTAATATTTTTAATGTATGCATTTTAATCACTTTCTTATTAACAAAAATACATAGATGATCACATGTATCAAATATAAATGAACAATTGTGGTCCTTTAAATATTTTAGAGATTTCTAGTGACCGAATACATTTTCTTTAAAGAATTCATCATACATATATAGTATGTATAAAGTCTAACACACAATAACCTAATGAAGTCAATTATATATATGAATCGTTCTTGTGCAAGATTTGTTACACAATTCATCTCATGCAACATTGGAAGAATCTCACAAAGTGTTAAAAATGTTTCAAAGTTTGTAAGGTGGTAAATAAGTACCTTTTCCTTGTGAAATTCACTATGGTTGTTATATATGAAACCGGTTAAATATTGATATTCCTAAAAAACTCTACGTTTAGGATCATACATAGATATCTATATAGTATCAACAAATTTAAGAATTTCCTTACCATCTGTGACCCCAAGTGGAAAATTCTTAAACTCAAGATACCTTTACAAATTTCATGACATATAGTTATGCACTTCACATATAAATTATTCAAATTTCTCAACACAGTCAAATGTGCTTACTATCCTATATGCATGACTCATCTTATGAGCCATGCAATGAATATGAATCATGTAAGGAGAAAAATATGTTTGAACATGCACACATAGAAAATTTATGTGATCTTGAATCACTAACGCACCATCTGTACCAATAAAAATCATGTTTCTAGCTATACAATAATTATCCATTCTTGTTATGTCCTTCAAATTGGATATGACTAATTTTGAAAGATTTTTAGTATTACAGTTTTCATGCATTTTATGAACTGATAGTAGATGAGGTGTTTTGGTTTTTTTCTAGAGTGTATATACATCCAAGTAAACCTAGGAATTTTTATCAATAACTTTAGCATCGTCAATTGAAAGGCAAATGAATTTTGCATTCTTGACATTTTATTTCAGATCTTCTTGTTCAATCATCAGTAGAAATTTTACCACCTCCCACTTTTTTCTCTCTGAAAAACACATGAATTTGGAATATTTTGAAAACCATTGAACTTGAATAATTATTTATATTGCAAAAAATATAAAATTAGTCATCCAATTTTCATAATAAAGAATATGGTTTAAAATTGGGTTGTTTTGGCTTTCAAATTTTTGTTTGCATATTTTTCAAAATTTACATTTATGGTTCCTCTTTTTCCTAAAGTTTGTTATTGTATTTTATTTTATTTTGTTACTCATCTTTATATCTAGCATGCATGCATTCATTTGAAGTTTTCCATTTGTTAGTCTTCTTTATTTTTCAATCATTGTTGGTGACTATGTAATACAATTTTCAACAATGTTTCTTTATAGTGTCTAATTAAAACTGCAGTATATGTTCTTTACTGAATTTCCAAGTACAAATAGTACACCTATATTCTTTGGGACTATCATTACCATTATCTTTTTGTAAAACTTCAATAAATGGGTATTTTTATCACAATCTACGTAAAATAACCTTCCAATTTTCCATGATGTTTTCTTCCTTCTGCCTAACTTATATTTTAATAGGTTTTCAGCATTATCATCTTCTACTAGAATATTTTAGTTTGAACATTCATCTCTAAATTGCATTGTGTATTCGAGACAATATTTTATCTCTTGCATGTATGGGTCAAAATAATCTTCATCTATTGAAATAAATTTTTTAGGAGGGTTTATATTTTGGTTTACTACTTCATTTTTAATAATATTAGTGGAACCGAAATGGGTTTCCGTTTTGAAAACAGAT
Organism: Taxus chinensis; assembly: GCA_019776745.2. NCBI lineage: Eukaryota > Viridiplantae > Streptophyta > Pinopsida > Cupressales > Taxaceae > Taxus > Taxus chinensis. The sequence continues at coordinate 433,462,614 of CM034155.1, forward strand.
CTTTTTTACTATTACAAATATATTTATAAAATAAAACTTAACTGTCAAAATAAATGAAAAATGTTGTGATAATCCGTTACAACTTACCATTACCTGTGTTAATGTTTGTAGTGGAAGCAACTTTGGTCTTCTTTTTTGTGGGGTTAAAAAAATTTGTGTACTACCTTTTTCATTTTTATGTTTTCGTTATTTGTTGTTTGTTCAAAGCATCAATTTTACCTATTCATGAAAGTATTAAAATTAAAAAAATGTAATTGACATATAAATAGTTCTAAAATTAGTAAATGCAAGAAAATGAGCACAACAATACTGCATCATGTCATTCCGTATCATAGTGCATGCTACAAACCGGTAGTATCAAGTATGTTACCAGTTCAAAGCATGTAGTATGATGTTAGCTGGTATCATACTACATGCTACCGTCGTATAGCATTCTACATGCTACCGGATGGTAGCATTCTGCATGCTACTTGCTGGTAGCATACAGAATGCTACCGCATATTGCATTCTATGATATGGTAGCGTGCAGTTGCTACTGACCAGCAAGATACCGCATGCTACTGGTTGGAAGCATACTTCATCCTACCAGTCGATAGAATGAATGGCAACATATTATATGCTATGATACAGTAACATGTAGTTCGTATCAGCCAATAAGATACTACATGTTACCGGTTGGTAGAATGCAATATGCTACCGGCTAGCAACATGTAGGATACTATCAGCCAGTACTAATGTCGCATGCAATATGTTGAAATTACCTTGAAAGTAAAAATGTTATATCTGCATATTAATTCTTAGCCTCTTGTGACTAGTCCTCAAATTTTGAAACCAGAAATCCCAAAGGAAAATTTTAGTAATCATTTTTTTAATGAACTAGATGGAAGGTTCAAAATTTTGATGTTTAGAAATTAAAACTATGAATAATGAATGAATTAGTAATACTTAAATATAATATATATATATATGAGATGAATGTGACATATTTTAATTTCATAGTAAGGGTGATTTTGATTATAAGAGACATTTTTCTATGGAATCTCCTTATCAAACTGACCCCTAAAATCAATTTTTACCAAGAAAATTTTAGCGACATAGTCCTTATTTATACTCAAAATTTTTGCCAATTTCAAAGTTTGAAATCTACAATATTCGTGAATCAATGACTATTTGCCACTGAAATTTTCCTTGGGCGAAAAAAAAAATTAATGGTTCACAAGACAACATTATATCTACCTTAAATACTATATCATGCCACAAGGACTCAACTTAACCACGGAAATAACATACATAGCCCTCACAACATAGTACTTGTCACACATGTCCCTAAAAAATAAGCACTCATAGCATAAGTAGACTACAACCACGTGGAATTCCCAAAAGTTACACATATAAAGGTTTCACGTAACTTGAAACAATAACTATAGCTACATAGTCTCAACAAACGTGATCAAAATTGTACCCTCAATGAGGAGAATCAATCCTCGACATCATAAAATTTAATCAGACTCACATGAGTACATAAAAATCATAATACCAACACCACACACCTCCTAAAGCATCACAAAACAACTCCATATACCTCGCAAATCATCACAAAACAACTTTATATACCTCCCAAATCATCACAAAACAACTACATATACCTCCCAAAGCATAACAAAACAACTCCATATACCTCCCAAGATATAAGATAAATATAAATTTTCCTTTTAGTTCTACAAAAGAGGTTGGTCACCCCATGACCCTAAGAATAAAGAATCAAGACAACCCTAACCCAAGTGACATGATAACTTGTGGTTCAACAAACTGCTAGTTATCTATAACTCCTCGAGGTGTACCCCCATATAATGAAGTGGGTGTATAAGTTTAACCACTCAATAGTGAATCCCATGACCCTATTCCAACACATTATGAAATTATAGCTAACATAACAATCCATTTCAAATTCCGAGTGGAAAAAACTCCAAGCCTTGGGCTAGGCTATAAAAAAATTTAAACTTCATACGAAAAATTAAAACTAAGCAAAATAAATGGCTAAATAGCCATAGTTAGTGCAAAAAATATAGGTGTTAGTGCAACAGACAAATAAAATGCCAAAAATATAAGAACATGTGAATAAAGAAAATTTCTTGTTCTAAAAAGAAAAGAGATAATAATCAATTTATGAATAAAATCTGTTTATAAAAAATGCACATTATAATCACTATGTGGCTTTATACGACCACATAATGGGTACTCATTGATTTTATTGCACTCAGATGTCGAGGCTCTTCTTGCAAAATACATGTCAAATAATATAAACATTAAAAATATCTTTATAAATCATCCCTCCATACTCCCACAAGGCTCAACATAGTGTCAACATAGTTTGATGCGGGGTGTTTAGGTTGTCATTCACTGAGCCTATGGTGGTTATGCATACCAAATGAAAAAAAAGTGGGTTTTCAATCTATGTAAGACTCCACTCCCTATCTCATACTTATCTTAAGGGACTGGTCCACTATACAAAAATGCTAGGGTACATATAGGTCATCTATAAGATAACCCTATAGGGATATAGAAAATAGTACAGGTTGCCATCTACTGATTCTAAGGTGTCTGGGAAAAACAATATATATATGGTTCCCATTGGTCAATCTTCCATATATACCATACAAACAGAGGTAGATTTTTAAATATGTGTAAGACTCCATCTCATATCTCGTACTTGACTCAAGTCACAGGTCAATGGTACTCATTTCCTCTATCCAAACATATAATTTTTACTAGTTTCTTCCCTTAGGGTTTGTTAGTTTGTGGTTCACAACATAACAAGTAACCACTATAATAACACCATGGTGATTCATGTACAGTAACCATAATGTCTTACGTATGGTATATATACAGGGTAATACATAATAATCACTTTCACAGGTTACAATAAATCACGTTTCCACACAAAGAAGCAAAGGTGCAATACGATACAATAGGGGTCATATAATCACCATATAACCATAATTCATGACATGAGTCATCACATATTACATAAATTATATGTATTATGAACATAGTGAACAACATTACAACACAAAATCAATTTCAATACAACATGGTGACACATACAATTCATCACAACATGGTGGCGACATCACGATACAATCCAATTCACTATACACATATTTTTTAATGCAACACATAATCACATGTACATATTGCACAATAACGATACACTCCAAAACTCTGTAATTCACAATAAAATTCTTTTCACACACAAAAATGAGGCACATCACACATGAATTCCTCATTGAATCCATGAAAAAGAGATTGAATCTGCTCATCACAAGCACATCAATAGGATAAAAAATACCCAGTAAGTTACATGCGTAACATGTGCATTCTTAATATGCAAATTATAATTTTCGACACATAAACACATATATCACATTACTCTTCACATCTCCACCACCACCATGACAAATAATGAAGAATCCAGTCCATCCCAGAGGTTTGAGAACATGAACCTCTTCTCTGATGCCAAATTCAATGCCCACAATTTACACACAAAAATACAACAGTAAAAATAGTAGAATACATTTTTTTAACATACATTATAGTAGACATGAAACCACAGGAGATCACTTATGAAAACATATAACATGAGATATGTTTGCACAAACATTACCCCACATAGATAACATGAAAAAACGTGATGCACGTGAAGGAAATTTTTGTTCCCATATAACAAGGAACACCATAACGATTCAACTACAATATAAAATTATACATAGGTACTTCCCACAGAATGATGCTTTTATAATTACACATTTATTACAAAGACTTTTCAATATTTAACATTATTTCTAGATAGGATCATAATATGTGAATCATAAGTTTCTTTTCTTATTTTTACTATATTTCCTTTATACATTTTAACATTTACCTTACATTTCATCTCATTAAATAAGGATCATATAGATTATTTCAATTACTTGTTTAATTCATTCACTCATTAATATGATATTTATTTACACACAAGGATACTATGTCTTATCCCTAGCATTCACTTCTATGGGCATGCATCTTGATCTTTTAAAATACCTTTCTTACACGAACAAGTTTAATTCCAAAGGAAATAAAACTTTGCGTTTTTGTTTTAAGGATTTAGGGTTCCATTTCTTCAATTCATTTATAAATTGATAATTGATTTACTTTACAAAATTATTCTATATGAAATAGGTTCCTTATTGAAAAAAATATCATTTAATCACATTACAAGGAATATCATGTTTCACTTTATCTGTGGAATAACCTCTCATGATTGCACTTCTCAAGGAAAAGTGTAAATTATAGTTTTATTATAGTTATGCTCCAACAATTAGTTAAGGATTTGAAGGCACTTAACATGGTAACATACTTATTTAATTTCTAGATTAGGTTTCTTGAGTATTGTTTTACGTTGAACTTAAGAGGGTGTTTCCTAACTAGGTTCATATTCCTTTTGTAATGATTAATTCATCTTCATTCTTTAATATTTCATAAATTCCATCTACAATATTGTTAGCATTTTTCAGTTCATATGAACTGATCATAATATGTAATAAATATTCACAACAACATTCTCTAACTTAATAATTTTATAAAAGGAGCACTTATTTTAAATTAAATTATCCTAAGGTTAAAAATAAAGTAAACAACTCTGATGTTCATTCCAGAAGAACATTGTAAATGAAACCATAAAAAAGATGACAAGTCTAATGCATGCATTTCATTTCAACAATTGAAACAAATATTAATTTAATTCTCTCTGGGTAACACAAAACATATATAATTGATCCCAATCAATCAAATATTATAAGTGCAAGAATAATATGATTGCTTTCATATAATCCCATATTTATATAATAGTAATCATATAAATTGCTTAGTATGTTTATACAACTTAATCATTTAATTGCTAAATTTCAGTCGACTAAAACACTCAAGTAATAACTTATTGATAATAACTTGTACAATATTTATAAGATTGTAGTCATAAAATCCCATTATTATATGGATAAAATCTTATATCTCAATAATATAGTTTATGCAACCTTAGTAGAGAACCCCTTTGTATTGCTTCATCAAGCAATAAAAAACCATTAATACAACATTCTGAATCATTATAATAGTCAAGTAACTCCACTTACATGCACTACACAAAAGTTTCCAATACTTTATCTCTTATAAAATAAAAAGATTACCAAGTAAGGGTCAGTTCCGAAAGAGGTTAATTTGAAAGGGGATAGAAGTTCATACTTCAAATCAATATTTATAAACCAAGTACATATAGACGAACAAAACTAAATTAATACCCCTGTCATCCATTAGAAGACCAATAAGAAGGTAACATTCAATTCTAACTCAACAATCAAGAAATTTTTACACTAACAATAATAAATATAATTACTTAACTCAAACACTAATATGTTCCACTACACTAGCAATGGATGCATACAAACCTCACAGTATTTATAAGAAACAAAGACTTATTTATACTAAGAAGTAAAGGATTTATCAATATTGCAGTCATATAAGTCCTTACTTATATGACTATAATATGATATCATTTACTAAATTAAAAATAGATTCATTAGCTAAACCCTATTACACTACTACAAGCCAAACAAGCCATTTATATAATCCTATAACACATTATAACAGTCAAGTAATTCCATAGACTTCAATTACATATAAGGTTCCCGATAATTTAAGATCATAATGAATAAAACAACTAGTAGATAGGGATTGTTTAGAATTAACTTAATTTGAGAGAAGATTGAAGACCATATCTTAGTGGTAATCCATCAACAGTTATAGAATAAGTTCCTAAAGGTGAAAAAAACTATATCACAAACCATATCATACATATAAGAGTTTAAACATGAAATGACATTCATTTCCAAGTCAATAAGAAGCCATGATATACAAACAACTAAACTACACCATACAAAAATTAAAGAGATGAATCAAAATAACCATGAAAAACTTGAATACATATATTCAAGGATTAACAAAAAATCACATCGACTTCATAGTGTGCAAGTGGAAAAAAATTAAATAATTAATGCATTTGAGTGAATGGTCGAGTTGGAATCGAGCTTAACAAATACATTAAGTCCAAAACTTATCATTCATTCAAAAATGAACTAATTCCTATAGGTTTTGTATGAAAAATTAAATACATAAAAACAAACTGATAAAACCATTAAACTCAATCATTGGATAAGGTTCTTGTGTCAAATTATAAAGGCATTTATTAAAAGAAGATGAATAAAAAACATCGTATTAACTTGAAACTGTACAATATCCTTTAAATGGATCTAGTACTTAGCATTTAACAATCCCATCTTAAATTTCAAAGGCATCCATAATGAAATCGAATACACAAATACCCGAAACATATATTCCATCAATAATGGATTTCATCATAGATTTAAACACAATCACCTAGTAAGGGTAAGAAATCAATAGTCGAGTGTCAAGAAAATCAAACTAGAATCTCAATATACAGTCGCTAGCAAAAAAAATTACATGTTTGCACAAGATAGAGTATATGGACAAAACATATGAACCAATTTATCAAAACTTCCTAAAATGGTAAATACCTAGGTTAGGAATAAAGATGATTTGTATTTCCTTAACCAATTTTATCTAGGTTTGGAACCATTCTTTAAAACTTGAACTAACGCAAAAGATATGGGTTTCAATAACAAAGATACATTACTTCGAAAAATCTCTTGTAATCAATTATAAATGGTATTGTTATCTCTCAAAAGTGCACCCTGTTGAGAGATCACTGAAGGTGTTCTAATCTTGCTCTGTATTTATCACTTTCATAGATACAATGGAAACACCTCAGGTCTGTGGGTATACCTATTGTTGAGGTGAGTCTCCAGTACCAAGGTTAGTTCCTTTTTGATGCATCCTAAACTAATTTTTGGGGATTGTGAGGATAAAAATATGACTGTAACTGAATTGAAAATGAGCTGATACACCAAACTTGTAGAGGGATTTTACTAAGTACATGCACAATTAATTTGAGAATGGATTCTAGATGCACAAACCAATAGTTTTCAGTAGAAAATTAAGGATGTATTGAGGGAATGATTCATGAAAATACAATAACATAAACATGCACACTAATATTATGTAGAAATTACAAAATTTTCAGCAAGGTAAGAGGATTAATCAGGAAATTTGACATTCATAAGAAATATTGAGATATACACACCACTGCAAATAATTGGAAAGATAGAAATCAGTTCTCATTCAAGGGGCAAAACTGGAAAAATTTGCTTCAGCACTCCTATTTCAAAAATGTCATTCTTGTTCCTTGTAATTACACACAATATATTCCAAGATTAGTCACCTATGCCATCCTAAAAATAGGATAAAATTTGTACTCACCAAGGCATGCTAATTCTACCGCTTTATCATAAATAAATAAAGGAATAAAAATAGACATGCTAATACAATGAGGCATTTAATAGCCTTGATTAAAAAAATACATTCAGTGAAACTGTGGTTGACTTATCTATTTTTAATAAAGTAAGATGAATAATTTGGCTAGTAATATCCCATTCTTGTTGTCTAATTTAGCTTCAATGTGCATGCAATCTCTATCTTCTAGTGCTTGATGTGACACTTCCAATTTGATACACTTGTAATTATAAATTTAGAACTTTTTAATTATGCTCCTTGGATGCACGTGTAAAAAATAATCTCCCTGTGTGATAAACAATAATTCTTTTATTTGCAGTAATTTTCAAAATGTTTACCCATGCATTTCATCCATTGTGGGGACCACCTCTAAGATTTGATCTTGACAGTTGTTTGTCACCTTTCCTAACACATGCAATACATTATTCTCATGTAAGTATAATATGCTTGTGTTGTCATCAATTTCCATGTGGGAGCCACCATTGATTTACACATGTCCTCCATGATGTGATTATCTTTTTGAATTTGGCATATATGATCCATTTTAATAAATATGTTGACTTCTTGATTATTCTGATATAGACTAAGGTTTTATTTACCTATGTCACTCCCTTTGAATAAAATTTGCACTTATGTGAAAATATAGGTCATGGGACCCCTTTACATAATCATGTGATAAAAATTATGTTGACCCTTTTTGAATCACAAGGTATATACAAAGTCGATAAGGTTCTCCTTTGTTTCTTTTAAACATTACATTAATCAATCAAATATTAATGATTTTATTTCTCAGCATATATGATCTATTTTTTCCATACTTGACTTTTTTTACTGTGACAATATTATTTAGTCATTTTTTACTATAGTAATGGGTAATATTGTGAACTTTTAAATTTTTTGTGTAATGATAACCTTAAAAGGAGCTTGTCCTCTCCTCATGATAGCTCAACCCTTTCGATGATTTTTTCAGTGAAAGTGCTAACATTGAGTTAGCTAGGTTTTCCTATGGCTTGACACGTGCATGATTTTGAACTCCGTTTGAGCTATGAGCCACTATGGTGGAGTTTGCATTGAATCTCTTGTATTGATATCAAATATTTATTTAAGTACTTGTATGGTCTGAACCGTCAATTTTCAAAGCATCTTAATTTGTATTGATTTTGGGCTTAATTTATCCTTCAACAGATTCATGGCCATTTGATCATGGTACTTTGATTATCTAGAACCATTTATTTGTTAACTCCAATTGATAAGGTAGTTCGTATTGGGTTAGAATAAAGCATCGTTGATTGTTGTACTATGAGATCTCATCCATCGATCCTTAACTCTTTATGATTTAGTTTGAGTGAAAAGTCTAGACAAGCTTATCATTTTTCATTTCCATTTTCTCTCCTCAGCACCCAAGCCATGCCAAATTTTCTTTCACCACCATTTTTATGCATTTTGGGCTTAAAATTTGGTTCATTTTGAGAAATTTAGGAGCTTTTGTCTCTTATTTGTTGTTTATGATAAGGTTTTTGTAGTCGTGAGATGATATTTTCAGCTCTAGAAATTATAATTCCTTAGATTTCTTGATCCTCTTTACTTCTCTTCTTCATTTATGAAACTTCTGAAGCTCTGGATCTTGGTCATTTTCGATGAATATTCCTAAATTCTATGGTTGTAATTGATGAGACCCTTTTGAGATATGTAAACTATCCAATCCTTGTGGGTGGTTGTTTCTCCTTGTCATTTCTTCAACACGGTCACCATTCTTGATCGTTTCCAAGCTTGAGCTCTAGTTCATAGCTGAGATGGGTATGGATTATTTCCTCCCTTTGGATTTGATATGATGTTTTTCTTTGATGTTGAAGGTTTAAGACATTGTGGGCTTAGTTTCGTGATATTCTGAGTTGCTATGGTTGTCATTATATTTCAATGGAGATTCCTTCTGCTAAGAACAACATAGATCTCTTGTTTCTTGTCATAAATTATTGTCTCTTTAATATCTGCCATTTTGAAGGTAAGACCCTAGGTGACTCTAGAAGTTATTTATTTTCTTTCCTCTTCATTGGGTATTTACATTGCATATCGAAAAAGAAAATATTGCTTTGGTTTACTCTATTTTTTTTTGGATATTTACAAAAATGCAAAATTCTTTCAAGGAAGCTTGAATATAATATTTTCATGCATTTTCCCATTCTTAATACAAATGGGTATTTCCATTTTTCTTAAATATCACTAAATCAAGAACTTATCCTTGAGATTTTAACTCTGTATCTTTTCAGACCTAATATTTTCATCATGAAACAAGGATTTATTGCTCACGATTGGGGTTTTTGAAGGCAAGATTGTATTGTCGAGCCCAACTCCATTGTAGTGAACATTGTTTCATTGTTTCATCTTATTATTTTGTAATATACCTCAAGTTATTTTCTAGTTAATATTAATCATTAACTGCATCATATCTTTTAATGGTTAAACTGATTTGAGCTTGCTTTGGTGGTTCTACCTGTGCATTTCCATTATGACCCTTCTGTGAAATTAGATTTAGCTTTTATGTGTACTTTGATGAAGAATGTTTTGCAAATATGTTCTTCTTGTTCATATAAAATTTGTTATTCTTTTTGCATTCTTGATTCAACCCAAATTTGGGTTTGTAAGAAAATTAAGTATCAGAAACTTGAGTGCTTATTGTGTCATGACTGAAAAATAGATGCTCTACCATTTTTAATCCTTGTGAGTTTTGTTTTACATTTTCTCTAATTTTCTTGGAATGAGTTGTGTGTATTAATTATATTATTTCCTTTACACAAGCTATTGTCTATTAGAATGGCTTGTTGGATGTACGAGAGCTCCATGTTGGTATTGTGCATATTTATCTTTTTATTCTTGTAGTGTATTCTCTAGAATTGAAAATGGTACAACTCGCTTAATTTATTATAATGTTATAAAGCATTAGTTTTCATTTATATTCATGTACGTGATTGATTTAAATAATAAAACATTGATTTCTTGTCCATCTTATGAGATAATGGAGCTTCTTCATTGTTGTGAGCATTTGCAATCTAGTGAATGTTACTTAGTTATATCATCATATCCCATTCTGTAAACAATGCACAATTTTTATGACCGAAGGTTGGAAGTGCCTCTGTGAAACTTTATTTATTCGAAGTATGATTTCCTCAAGATTATATTATGTTCTTTCATTCCCAGAAAGCTTGGAGCTTCTAATTATGCACTTGTATTCATATGATCCTTGAATGAACTCTTGAAATTGTTATGAATACATAATAAATTATGTACCTATTCTCTAAAATATGCACTCTAAAACTTGAAAAGTGTACTTTTAATTTGAATATATGTATTCTAAAACTTTGTGGTTTTGTTGTAACCTTGGAAGATGGGCTTGTTTTCATTTACATTTAACAATGCTTCAAAATCTGTGTTGATAGTTGTTGTTCTTTGATGATGCCTTTGGAATATTATACTTTAATCTATAGCATGGCATGAATCTAACATGTGAATTTTGTATCTTTTACAACTTAATTAATGCATGGAGGAATTTTGTACGATTATGCATTCTACCACATACTTTTGTAGATTTGTATTATTCTTTGATGGCTTAAGCATGACTATAATAAATTCTTCAATCAAAAAAATATTAAAATTGAGTCACATTGTTCGTTGTACTTTGTTTCTAAACCAACAACTATGTAGATCTTGTATGAAAATTTTAATCAGGTCATTCTTCCTCTTAGCTGTAAAATATGGGATGGCTCAAGATCATTGAATGTGTCATTTATGTTCAAATATGTTTTACTAAGAATGTTGCATTCTATTCCTTTTCTGCTCACTATGTTGAATTTCCACCCTTGATTACCTTTAGCATGCTTTTATTTATCTTGATCACTTTTTACTATTATTTTGAGCTTATACCTTTTAGTTATACATCTTCTTTCAGCTTCTTTCTTTTTCTAGAACAACTCATAAATTTGTACCATGTAGATTCCTGAAGCTATGAGTACCTTGACATAGTTTTGTACTTATATTCTTGAGAAATTTTAATGATGAATAATTTATTCTAGTATAGTAATCATTCATGTTAAATGTTTTTTCTTTCTTCATCTACTACATGTACTTTCACACTTTAGAAAAAGGTTAGGAAATAGTTAGGCTTTTGGCTTCTCTTATGTTGTATAGTCTTTCTTTCTCTTTCCTTTTGCTATCATGATTTTTGGAATCACATGTGCTAATGTACTGATTTATCAATTTTGTATTTATCTCTAATGTACATGTACTTATGACTCTTGATGTCAACTGATTCATTTGCATGAAACTATTATCATAAGTATACATATTAAACCCTAAGTTAAATGTCTTACGACAATTTTCTTTCTATTTCTCAGGGATGATGATGGAACTGAATGATCCAGAAGAAGAGGATGAAGAATCTAAATCTTTATGAAGACCACCAGAAGACTCGAAGGAAATGATGGGTTTTCTCTATATTATTTTTCTTTCACCTTTATGTACATGCATCTCTTACTTCAATGGTTATGAGTTACATCACATGGATTGTGTGGTAAATAATGTACTTCTTCATGAATAAATAACATTTAATTTCTGTACTCGAGTTGTATACTTATTTTTTGTTTCAGCTTCATGATATGTATATTAATTGTATAACCTAATAAACAACTCAAAACATAATTAAATATATTTATATGTAGAAGTAATACATTTTGAAATACCTGTAAATTAATAATGAAATCTCTTTCTTATAAACTACAGCTCCATTTTCTGTTCCAAAATTTAATATTTCACCTAAAATGTAATTCCTACCGTCATCAAGTAAATGCATTAGTCATTTGGGGCTTCTATGTTTTCTTGCTGAAGACTAACATGGAATGACAGGCTATGTGAGGTGTTATATTTTGTAATAGCATACATAGATACAAATTAAATGTAGCTAATCAATTACTCCAACTAAAAACATAATAAAATAGTAATGCACTCCCCTTGTTAGGTTCACTTTATCAATTCCATCCATCGTAACGAAGTTTTGAGTTGCCCATTTTTACACAAGTGTAAAAATTGTCAACATTTTTGGCAATCTCTCTAGAAATTTATCTACTATCTTGTAGACCATTTCCTTGCTTCTATCCATTGTGCATGGAGTTAAAGCATATAACCAAAATTGCCTTTCTGAAAAAACAAACTAAAGATGGGAAAGGATCTAGAAACTAGTTCACAAGCACAAGTGTAGTTTTTGAGTTGAAAAATAGTGCAATGTGTGAAAAATATTATTTAAAGGGAAATCCTTCTCTAACCAAACACTTTCAGATTTTCAATAAAAATGTTTAAGAAACATACCATTCATAGGAATGAGAAGTTCCTCTCCATTTAGCTTTGAAAGTTGAACTGCATCGTGCTCTTTACAAGCTATAATCATGTAAGGACCACTCCAGATTGTATCAAAATTTATGTGATTTCTTGGCTTTGCATGATTAACATCCCATTTTCACAAAATGTCTCCTTCATTGAAGACTCTGAACTTAGCCTTACTATCAAAAACTTTATTTATCTTATTTTTATTCTTTTCCATGTTCAGATGAGCTTTGTTTATCATCTCTTGTAACTCCATTAACTCTAGATAACGAACCTACAATGGTTCATTCGTAAGTAATTCCAATTGATGTAGAAAATCCAATGCAGGAAACTCAATTGAGATGAGCATTCTTTCCTCTCTTCCATAAAAAAAAATGTAAGGTAAATTACCAAATTATATTTTAGGAGTCACACTGTCAGTCCAAAGTGTTAAATTTAACATTAGATGCCAAGCTCTTTAAATGTCTTTGAGTGTTCTTCTGATGATCCTGAAAATATTTTTATTAGTAATTTCAGCTAATCTATTACCTTGTGAGTAATAAATAGATGATGAACTTAAATAAATTTTGTGCTTGATAGCCCAATTTGATATTTTTTCAAAATTAAATGCTAAGGCATTATTTGAAATGATAGTTGTTGGAACACCAAATCCACAAACTATACCTTTGTAACAAAATAGTATTGAAGTTTAATTAGCTTCTTTTAAGGTTATTGCTTCAATCCATCACATAAAGTAATCTATAGTAGTCAAGATCCACTTGTGTCCTTGTGACGAAGGTGGATTTATCATTCCATTAAATTCGAGACCCCACTACCTAAATGATTGGTCCACTGAAATAGGCTACAGGGGAAGTGAAGGTAAACATTCCTTTCCAACAAAGAAAGCACATTTATTACACTTTCTGATCCATTTGAAGAAGTCCTTGAATATGTTGGGCCAATAGTAACCAAATTTCATAATTTTTAAGGTTGTAGTACACGATGAAAAGTGACCTCTTGTAGGTCTTTCATGAAATTTGGATAATAATTGTTAAAGTCTATCATAATCAATACATCACAAAAAAAATCCATTTATATATCTTGTAAATAACACACCATAAACGAAAACATAAGGTACAACTTATAACTTGAAATATCTTCATTTTTTCTTTTCCATACCTTCTGGATAAGTACGGTACTATAGGTAATTAACTAAATCATTCATCCATCTTGATTCCTGAACTTCTTGACTAAGTTCGGGTTGCTGATTTTTTGGTTGTACCATGGTATCTTACTACTGATAGGTAAATTCAACATGTTGTTTTGGATCTTCAGATATTGCAGCATGTTATTTTTCCATATCAATAAATATATTCTCACACAATCCTTTTCCTCAAATTATTTTTACAACACAAATATCAACATCATATTCCATAACCTTCATAATCCATCCTTCTCTCTTCTCATTCAACTCCTTATTCTATAAGAATGCTTTAACACTTGGATGACAAACTAATAGATGAATACCATTATTAAAAAGCATGTACTTGAAATTTTTCAATCCTCTAACTATTGAAAGTACTTGTTTTTCAAGAAAGGTGTAACTTATCTTGTAGTCATGCAAAATTTGTCCAAAGAAAGTAATTGGTTGCTCAGTGTTTTCATCATTAACCTAACTTAAAATAGCTGAAATAGTCTCAGCTCCTGCAAGTGCATACATTGTAAAATATTTAGCAAAATTTGTATTTACAATAGTAGAAGCCTATAAAATGGCTGAATTTATGACTTCAAATTTTTTTCTCCCTTCGCTGGTCCAAGACAAAGTCTTATCTTTTTTTAACATGGTTGTTAATGGCTTGACTAACGCTACAAAATATGGAGGAAATATTTCAACAAAGTTGATTTTTCTGAGAATTTTTTTTAATGATTTCTTATTATGAGGCAAGGAGAGATATGAAATATCTTGAATTTTGAAAGTATCAATAGCTAAACCTTGTTTAGAAACAATATGAACAATCAATTTACCTTGATGCACTGAAAAAATATATTTTTTGGGATTCAATGAAATTCCAAACTGTCTGCAAAAATGAAAAGTATGCCTTAAATGCATTAGATGTTCATCATAATTCTATGAAAATTCAATGACATCATCTAAGTAAACTAATATGTATTTATTTAATAAGATGTGAAAATCCATGTCCATTGCACATTGAAATGGTACACCGGCATTGGAAAGTCCAAAAGGAATTCTTTTATAAGTGTAAGTGATCCACTTCATGGTGAAAGCTATTTTGTATCTGTCTTCTTCATGCACAAGGATCTGATTGTATCCACAGTAACCAGCCAAAAGAGACAATCTGTTTGAACCTAAAATTGTTGTTAAAATATGATCCATATTGGGCAATAGATAATGATCTTTTAATAAAGCTTTATTAAGGTATTTAAAATCCACACACAACCTAATTTCTCCATTATTTTTTTGAATATGAACAATATTAGCCACCCAACTTGAATGCTTATCTGGAAAGGTAATACCTAATTCAATAAAATTAGACAACTCTTTTCTCATTTGGCTCAATATTTAGATTTACTAGTCTTTTCTTCTGCCTAACTTACTTGGAATATGGTTGTAAATATATTGTATGCTGAGATAAAAATCACATCAAATCCTCTCAGATCTTGGTATTTCAAAGAAAAAACATCTCTCAATTATTTACATAATTTGATAAATGACTATTTTTCATCTCAGGAACATACCTTTATAGCAAATAATTTCTTCTCATTTTTCACCAATATTTCTTTCTAGTTATATGTGTGGGTTGAAATCTTTCATTTCTCTTTTATTTACTGATCATCAGAACTGAAAATGTTTTCTCGTGTAACCTATTCTTGAGGTAACTTTTTTGTCTTAAACTGAACAATCTGGTCACTATAGAAGTGCTGCAGTTTTTCCTGATTTACTGCAGAAAATTCAACTTCTTGTTGCAAAAACCTACAAATATGTTCATCATCTTCGAAAACTTGAAAATTTTCTTCATTATTAGGTATTGAAGGTCTAATAATCAGCTTTATATGTGGCATTACTTTACTATTTTTTATTTGTTCTAGTACATCAAATCTAGCACCAACTTCTGCAAGTATGTATGCATGTTTATTTTCATCTCTTGGGACAAATTGAATATTAATAGCATCCAAATCATCCAATAAGTCTGAAACTCTATGTTTGTAAAATTTCAGCAATGAATTCTTACACATATTAAAGTTTTTCACTTGATTAATAACTAACTTTGAATCACCAAAAACTTGTAAGGTACTGATACCTCTCTTTGTAGCCCATTACAAGCCATGAATTAATGCTTAGTATTGAACTACATTACAAGTACAAGAAAACTACAAACTTAAGGTTGAAAATTACCTTTCGTTTGAAAGGGAAGTAAGCATTAAACATGCACCTTGTCCTTTCTCATTTTAAGCTCCATCAAAGTGAAGCTTCCATAGACCTTTTTTTGATTTTTCTATTTTACACAACAAGGGGATTGGTGCATTTTCTTCATGCAAGAAATAAACACCACAAAAATATTCTTCTTCTTCTTTGAAAATCCCATGAGCATGTTCTTCTTGAGTCTTTTCATCTTTAAACAGTTTAGAAACACCATCTAGTGTAGAAACATGTGCTCTAAAATAAAAATTAGATTGATCTAATGGTACATAATTTGTTGTAGTGTTTGAAGCATGAGGCTCAATATGAAATATACCCAAAGGATCTAAATTTACCATAAATTTGGTTCCATACCTTGTAGTAAAGAACAAAATAAACCAATTTGCAGAGAAATAACCTCTTATTTTTACTCTAAAGTCTCATTATAAAAATAAGGTAAACTAGGGAGCTAAATCCACAACAGTTACTATTATCCAAATTTTCCCATCAGGAAAAATTGATCAAACATGACCTTGCATAGGAGAAATGGATAGATTGGTTAGATCATGTGAGCTCACATCCAATTTTGAAAATCAGGTTATAGGGAGGATCGTCAATGAAATGGAGGGTCAGAAAATCAATGGCTGAGAAAACATCAAAGAAGATCAAAGCTCAAGAGGAAAAGAAATGGAGAAAGGATGAAAGTTTTTAGTTTTGCATATTGTGGAACTTTGGAGAAAATAAGGTGAAAAATGGTCAGTAATGTCTGAAACCCAAAATCCTGAAAGTCTAAACTTTTAGAATTTCGAGTTTTGAGATTTCAGAAATCTCAGGCACAAACATGAAAAAAGTGAGGAAAAAACCTAAAATCTAAAATTATGAAAGTCTACATTTTTTTACTTTCAAGTTGCAGAGTTTCAGAGGTACGAAATTTGATGTTTTAGAGGTCTCTGATAGAAAAATCAGAAAAGTGAGAAAAAGTTCTAAAATCCCGAAAGTCTGAATCCTAAAAGGGTTCCTATTTCGAAAGTTAGCGTAGGTTTTGGGGTCAATGCAGTGGAATATTTTTGTTTTGGAGTTTCAGAATTTCAAGTTTCGTGGTTTCAAAACTCTCAAGGAAATTCAAGCAATGAATAGTGCAACATGTCTGAAAAGGTAAAATGTTTGAAGGTCCCAAATTTTGGACTTTTGGGTTTCAGACTTTTGGATTTTCAAGGTTCGGATTTTCGGAACTCTCAAGCCACAAAATGAAAAAATCTCAACTCAACGTCAAAAATCCCAAATTCCAAAAGTCCAAATTTTCAGACTTTCATACTTTCAGGTTTTGGATTTCAGAACTCTCAGTCCAACATTTTTACAGAATGACACCTCGACCTTCATATGGCCATAAATTTTGATTGGAATCTTGGATTTGTATAAGAAAGTAATTTTTAGAAGGATCTTGGCATCTTTAAATTAGTGAGACTAAGTTCCTACAAATAAAAAATATAGTTCGCCATTTTTTTAGGTGCCCCAGGTTTCTCACCTACCACCATAATGAAGTATGGTCTTCCTGTCTTTTCCAATAAAAACTAGTACATGGAGGCATGGGTTTTATCATGGCACGCATCACTGTTGCAAAAGAATTCAATGTATTTTGAGGGTGGTTGAAGTTGAATTTCAGATTTCTTCTATTTCCTTCTCTAATTCTTCCTATATATTTTAAGGAGGGGAAGTTTTCTATTGTTGGACAATTTTGCCTCGTAACCTCCCTTCTTATCTTATCTACAAGTAAATTCATAGAGTTCAAACCTCCCATTTAAAATTGTAATGCAATTTTTTTCCTCTTGGCCATTGTAATGGACTATATCAAATTTGTGTAGCAATAAATAAGTCCGTGGATGATTTCAACCCTCTCTTATGTTCATTGTATATTCATGATCTCTCTTTCCAATCCTAGTTATCTATACATGGTGGTTGTATTGCACTTTTAATGGTTTGTGTTTAACTGTAAATCATGTGTTTAACATTCCTTTGGTGCATCACCTCTATTAATTTAGTTTTGTTTTCTTGCATCTTCTTAACTCTATCTCATTAGAAAGTTAGAGTAGGTTTTAGATTAGATCCTCTGTAAATTGTATGTGTGTACCTGAATAGAGGAAAAGGAACTGACTTTCTCTGGAGAGCATTCCTGATTGTAAATTCCCACACTTTGGGAGAAGCTCCATGTTATGCAATCACATTGAGATTCTTATCCAATCGAGTTTTAGACATTCAAGGGTGCTATGATTAAACATCAACATCCACATCTTGCAAAATAATAACATTGGGGCAAGCATGTAAGGTTACCGACAGATTTCTGATAATACAACTTGTGTTTGTTGCTGTCCCATCTAACTGTAACACGCTGTTTTTTGCAGGCTCATACTGTAGGCCAATTTCTCTTGTAATTTCTTTTGGCATAACTTTTCTACTTCCATAACTATCAACCATGCATTTATGAACTAAATGATCTCTAATAATCAGAGATAAATAAAATGGTGGTGGATTTTTGATATCGTGAGTATTTAAGAATTTTCGAACCATCCATTTAACTTCTTTAATGCAGTCTTCCTCCATTGTTCTAAAGACCATGTCTACTTTATAGGCTTCTATGTTTGTTCTTTTTATGAAATTTCTAGCTTAGTAAGTTCATGAGAAAGTACATCTTGTTGCCCTGTAATACTTAGAGTATCCCATAGTGGAATATTAATATTATGCTTCTTCATTACATCAACAATGTTAAAAGAAGCAACTGTTTTTGAAATAGCTTCTACCATTTTAGCATAAGCCTTAGAAAAAACTGACTCTGCTTCAATAACTTTTAAAATCTAAGGTATGAAGAGTCTTTTGGGATTAGGGTGTAGCTATTTTTGTTGGTCCTTTAAAGCTAGATTGCTTGTTGTTTATTGAGGAATAGCAAAATTGTTATCTATTATTTGACATGTAGTTGATGTTTTATCAGTGTCAGTAGACAAAAAAAGTCTATTTTGTTGTTTTTATCTTTCTTGAGACTTTTGATGGGACGTAGATGTGACTGCAATAAAATATTCCTCTCTAAAGCTTACAAAATTTTGTTCTCATGATTTCTGAATATGAGCTTCTTACTGCTCGCCCTCAATTGGAGGCATGAATAATGTTTAAGGTTGAGGTTGTGCAACAAGGCTTATATTCAGGAATGGATTTGGACAATTTTTAGCTAAGTGAGGTTTATTACAAGGTTCAAAAAATTCTTCTAAAACCATGTTAATTGGAACAAGAGCGCTAGATGAGCTAGGGGCTTTTGGGTCAAACTACATTGTCTGATATGGCTGTCTATAATTCTACTTTTGTTGATAAGGTTGTGTTTGCTGATTTTGCTGATAAGGAGCTTGATAGGACCTTGTAGGATGATCCAATTTGTTTTCAATTAATGTCAATTTGTTACCCATAGTCTCTAGAGACTTCAATACATCATCTGATGGAGCTAAGACAATACGCTCTATAATGGTGATATGTTGCAGAATACGTAATGAATCTGCTATAAGAGGCATTGAAGGCCTAGGTGTCAATTTACCATCTTGAATAAGGTTGTTTTCAACCCTAATGGCAATATCATAAGCTTCTAGGAGATTATTTCCTCTTATAGTTGAAATCTCTAAGATAATAAAGAAAAGCATGGTCAGCTTGACGCTTAACACTAGGTGGAATTATTTCCCATGTTTGCAAAAAATGGATATTGAAACTAGCCATAAATTCATGAGGGTATCTTTTAATTTTAGTCATCTACTCTATGAGGGATAAATGATCAGAATGATCTTGAAATTGCTTGAGTAATTTCTCAGCTAAATTATCCCAAGTTCTTATGCTCCCAATTTCTAAGGTTCTATACCATTGCAAGGCTTGTCCTTTAAAGGATGCAGCTAAAAATCTTAAGGCTACATGTTCATGAGCTATATTATGGACAACAGAAAGGGATGTAACATCTTTGATGTGCTCTTTGGGAGTAATATGATTTTCACCAATGAATGAATGTAAAATTTTCATGACAACATTGGGAATATCATGATAAAATGGAATCACTAAACGGTTTCCATTAGTAAAGGTCACAAAATTCCTAGGTGGTTGAATAGCCATTAGAATAACTAGAAATTTAATAATAAGATTAATGCATGGTGAATGAAGATTATGATGAGGGTTACCAAAACTAGGCCTATTATAAGGTAAGGTATTTCTAATACTTCTTCTTGCAAAATTCGAAGGTAAAGAAATAAATTCAGAAGAAATTCCTCTTACCGATGATCTTGTAATCACTTTATGCATGGAACATGTTACAAAACTGGGATTAAATAATACTTATGGAGGCACTAAATAAATATTCTTGATTTTTAGAATAAATTATTGTAGCTTGTGCTCCAAAATTGACTTTCTTTTACTGTAAATTTGTTGTAAATTGTTGTAATTTGCCTACATATCTATTTTGTTGTCCCACCGGGTGTGCAAAAAATTGTTATCTCTCGAAATTGCACCCTGTTGAGAGATGACTATAGGTTTTCTTAGCTTTCTCTGGATCTCTCACTTTTTTAGATATAATGGAAACACCTCAGGTCTGTGGGTATACCTATTGTTGAGGCGTGTCTTTGGTATCAAGTACGGTTTCTTTTTTATGTATCATAAGCTAATTTTTGGGGGTTTTAAGGGTAAAAAGATGACTGTAACTGAATTAAAAATGGGGTTATACACCAAACTTGTTGAGGGATTTGACTGAGTACATGAAAAATTAAATTGAGAATGGATTCTATATGCACAAACTAATAGCTTTTATTAGAATATTAAGCTCAAACACTTGGTGTATTGAGGAAATGATTCAAAACAATACAGTAAGATAAACATGCACACTAATATTATGCAGAAATTACTAAATTTGTAGCAAGGTAAGACGATTAATTAGTGAATTTGACATTCACAAGAATTAATGAGATATACACACCACTGCAAATAATTAGAAATATAGAAATTGGTTCTCATTCAAGGGGAAAAAATGGAAACACTTTCTTTAGCACTCCTATGTCCAAAAAATCCTTCTTGTGCCTTGCAATTATACAGAATATATAGCAAGATTATTCACCCATTTCGTCCTAAAAATACACAAAGATTTGTACTCGCCCATGCATGTTAATATTACCCCTTTCTCATGAATAAATAAAGGAATAAAAATGGATATACTAATAATTTGAGGTATTTAATAGCCTTGATTAAAAAAATACATTCAGTCCAACTATGGCTGACTTATCTATTTTTAATAAAGTAAGATGAATAATTTGGCTAATAATACAACTTGCTTACTATGTAAGTCTCCTCCAATGTGCATGTTATTTTTTTCTTCTAGTGCTTGATTTGACACTTAAAATTTGATCCACTTAGAATTATAAAATTAGCACTCTTTAATTCTACTCCTTGGATGCACGTGCAAAAAATAATCTCCCTGTGTGAGAAAAAATAATTCTTTTATTTGCAATACTTTTCAAAATATTGACCCAGGCATTTCATCCATTATGGGGACCACCTGCAAGATTTGATGTTGACATTTATTTGTCACCTTTCCTGACACATGCAATACATTATTCTTCTGTAAGTATAATATCCTTGTGTTGTCTTCTATTTCCATGTGGGTTCCACCTTTGATGTATAAATGTCCTCCATAATGCGATTCTCTTTTTAAATTTGGAATTTATGATCTATTTTAATAAGGATGGAAACCTCTTGATTATTTCGATATAGACTAAGTTTTTATTTACCAATGTCACTCCCTTTGAATAAAATTTTACACTTATATGAAAATATAGGTCATGGGACCCCTTTATATAATCACATGATAAAAACTATGTTGACCCATTTTCAATCAAAAGGTACATACATAGTTGATAAGGTTCTCCTTTGTTTCTATTGACCGTGGCATTAATCATTCAAATATTAATGATTTGATTTCTCGGCATATATGATCTATTTTAGCCATAATTAACTTTGTTGACTGTGACAATGCTATTTAATCATTGTTTACTATAGCAATGGGTAATATTCTGAACTTCCACAAATTTTATGTAATGATAACCTTAAATGTATCTGTTGACCAAAATTAGCTCACACTTATTATTGGTCAGCTCACACCACTTTCCCCCTTTTGTGATTCAATATGAATTTTGACATATATTAAGCACTTGAGGTACCTTGAATGCATTTCCATCAGATAGGAAATTTCTTCCCCTTTCTAGAAATATAAATGTCCTTTTAACTCCTCATATTTTGCAAATGGTGGGGCGACAGGCCTTGGAAGGATTTTTTGCCAAAAGCGGGTCAGCGGGCCTGGGAATATTTTTTGCCAATGGGAAAATTGTGGACCACTAGAGTGGAAGGATTTATTTTAGCATTTTTGCACTTTTTGTAAAAGGCACAAGTTATAATTGTGGGCCCACAAGTCCGGGAAGGATTTCTTTTGCTAAGATGAAAATGTGCGCCACCAATCCTGGGGATTTCTTTTTGCCAAATGAGAAGTTGTGGGGTCGTGTAGGAAAGTTTTTCTAAATGTAAATTTGGGCTAGTGGGTCTGCAGGGGTGTTTTGGAACTTTTTCCACTTTTCATAAAATGGTGCATTTTTCAAGTGTAGTCCAGCAATCCCGTGGTAGTTTTCTCGCCAAGTGCAAAGTCACAGATCTGCGGGGGACCCATGTGTCATCTTAGCGTAACTTCAAGGGTCAGATCCAAAATTTGGTTCCCAAAAGAGCATGGGCTCACCATGTGATTAGATTCAGAAAAGGAACAGAGATGTGAAAGCTTCAACATGCCTCATCGGTGTAATCCCATGTGTAGAATCCAAAGCGGGGACCCTAAATAAGTGCATGCTCGCCACGTAGTGAAGGACCGAGAGAGGAGAAAACCCAAATCAGATAAGTATAAAGGAGTGAGCAGAAGGAGCCACATGTGTCTTTAGTGCACTTTCAAGGGAAAAACCCAAAGGCAGTCCCCCAAACGAGTGCAAAGCTGCCATGTGTTCTAGGTCCAAAAAGGGACAGAGTTGGCCATTGAAAAGTGCAAAAGAGTGGAAATACCATGTGTCAGCTTGACACATTTTTAAAAGTGAGGGCCTAAAGAGGAGAATTAAATGAGAACCAACTCTCCACGTGCCTAGGCTCTAACAGAAATCAAATGGTCAGCAGTCCCGAATTGGCTAAGTATAGAAGAACTGGTGGATGGCACCACATGTCTCATCATAAAAAATTTGATGGTATGACCCAAAGTGGACACTCAAACAAGCATTGGCCCTCCACGTGTCCAGAGCCTGAAAAGGTAGAATTTTCCATTGAAATTTCTAAATAGTACAAGGCCGCAAAAGGTGCCACATCTCTCATCAGGCTCAATTTCAAAGGTTCAGCCTGAAAGGATGTCCCCAAATGGGTGCCAACCTACCACGTGGTCAGAGTCTAAAAAGTTAATGTCAGTCATTGAAAAGTACAAAATCCTGTGGAGGCCTCCACGTGTCTCATCCGCAAAACTTCAAAAGAGAAATCTGGGCCAATTTCCAAATGAGTGTGAAGCCTCCGCATGTCTCGAGTGAGGCATAATGTCTCTACCAATAGGATAGACTCAAGCATAATACAAAGGAAACAAGAAAAACTCGTGAAAGTTTCCATGTGTCAGTTTGGCGTAATTTCAAGAGCAAGAGGAAGGGGTTGAATCTTCCACATGCGCGGGGCCACCACGTGGATATATGCGAATAGAATCCAAACTAAGGAAATCTTTAGACAGCCATATCTTTCAGCTGGGAGCTTTATTTTGAGTGGGAAAGGATGTTTCAAAAATCTCTTGGCCCTGAATTCTCATCTGCCACCATTAATGTTTCAGCCCGCCATTCGCGAGGGTGTCAAGTTTCCCACCTACTGTCGTGATGAAGAATGGGCCTCTTTCTTTCCCAATAACGAATAATGACGGGGGCATGGGTGTTGCAGTAAGAATCTTCATTGTGGTATGTGGATTCAATGATATTCCATGAGTTCTTGGATTAGGGTTCAAATTCTTCCATACTTTCGCTATTATTCTTGCTCTATATTGTAAATGAGGGGTATTTTCTAAGGGTTGGTCATCTTTTCTCGGTTGTCCCCTCTCTCTCTCTTTCTTCCTTAGGGTATAATGTGCATTCTAAGCCTCCTCTCATGGTTCTGTAATGGAATTTTTTCCTCTTTTCCACTAATTATGTACTGTGTTAACTTATGGAGAAATAAAATCTATTTTGTGATGCATCTTGTCCATCCATTTCTTATTTTATTATCTCTTCTTACCTCTAATCGTCGTAGGGTATACCGTGAATACTCTAATGTCTATTGTAGGTTTCAAGAGCTATGCTTAATGGGTTTTTAAGTGGTGTTACATGTGAATTTTATCTCTAGTCTGTGATGCATTTGTCCATCCTCTCCATTTCTGGCAGTTGGATTTATGATCAGTCGCTTCCTTTTCTGGTATATCACGACTTAGTGTAGGCTCTCTTTCACTGTCTCTCTCTCTCTCCATGTCTCCTTGGAATGGTTAGATTAGGATAGATAGGTTTTTTCCACACTCAATCAGCTTGTGGCAGGTATTTTAGGAAGTAAGAACCATCCTTTTCTAGAGGGAAATATCAAGTCCGCAAGTCCCACAGCTTGAGCGATGGTCCAATGTTGTGCAAGCACACTGAATGCCCCATTTCAAACTCAAGAAATTTGGGGGTGCTATGCTTTTGCATCAACCGTATCTTTTTCACTCCTTAGGATAGCTCTACCCTTTCGATGATTATGTCGGTGAAGTTTCTAACCTTGAGTTAGCTAATTTTTCCTATGGTTTTACACATGTATTATTATAAAATCTAGTTGAGCTATAAGCGACTGTGGTGGAGTTTGTATTGAATCTCCCATATTGATATCAACTATTAATTGAAGTACTCTCAAGTTTTGAACCATCAATTCTCTAAGCATCTAAGTTTGTATTGATTATGGGCTTAATTGATCCTGTAACCGATTCATGGTCATTTAATCATGGTACTTTACTAGTCTGGAACCGTTGATCTATTAACTCCAGTTGACAAGGTAGTTTGTATTAGGTTACAATCTAGCACTGTTGATTTTTGTACTGTGATATCTCATCCATCGATCCTTAACTCTTGATGAATTAGGCTGAGTGGAAAGGCTTATCGAGATTATCATTTGTCATTTCTATTTTATCTCTTGACTGGAGAAGCCCTGCCAAATTTTCTTTCACCGCCATTGTTCTGCATTTTGGGCTCAAAAATCGGTACATTTTGAGAAATTTATGAGGTCATGTCTCTAATTTGTTGTTTATGATAAGGTTTTTGCAATTGTGAGATGATTTTTAGAGATCTGTAAATTATATTTCTTAAGACTTCTCTACTTGTTTTATGGAACTCCTAAAGATTTGGCTCTTGGTCATTTTCAATGGCTCTACTTGAAGTCTATGGTTTCCATTGATGATCCCCTTTTGAGATCTATAAATTTTGTAATCATTATGGGTGGTTGTTTCTTATTTTTATTGCTTCAACGTGGTTAGCATTCTTGATCATTTCCAATCTCAAGCTCTGGTTCATAGTTGAGATGGGTATGAATTATTTTCTCCCTTTGTCTTTGATTTGAACTTTTCGCTGGATGTTGAAGGTTTCAAACATTATGGGATTTTCATGCTATCTAAGTTGTTATGGTTTCTAATATCTTTTTATGGATCTTTCATCTGCTAAACACAATGAGGAGGTCTAGTATCTAATCATAAATGATTGTCTCATTAATATTGTCCATTTTGAAGGTAACACCCTAGGTGACTCTGGAAGTTCTATTTTTTTTCCACTTCACTAGGTATATACTTTGCATATCGAACAAGAAAATATCACTTTGGTTTGCATTTTTTTTATTGAGATATTTACAAAAATGTAAAATTCTTTAAAGGATGCTCAAATATAAGCTTTTCTTGCATTTTCCCAATGTAAATACAAATGGGTATTCCCATTTTCCTTAAATATCACCGAATCTTGAAATTTTCCTTAGGGTATTATCTCTGTATCTTTTCAGACATGATATTTTGTGCATGAAACAAGGATTTACTACTCACCATTGGGGTTTTTCAAGGAAAGCTTGCATTTTCTAGCCTAGCTCTAATTTAGCGAACCTTGTTTCTTTGTTTCCTCTGATTATTTTGCAATAGACCTCAATTTATTTTTTACTTATTATACATTATTACCTGAATCGTATCTTACAATGCTGCAAGTGATTCAAGCTTACTTTGGTGGTTCTACCAGTGCATTTCTGTTATGACCCTCTTGTGAACTTAGATTTTCTTTTCTGTGTACTTTGATGAAGAATGTTCTACAAATATGTTGTTCTTGTGCATCTGAAATGTGTGATTATTTTTTCATTCTTGATTCAACCCAAATTTGGTTTTGCAGCCAAATTAAGTTTTAGAAACTTGAGTGCTTATTGTATCGTGATTGAAAAATAAACGCTCTACCTTTTTTATTCCTTGTGAGTTTTCTTTTACATTTTCTCTATTTTTTTTAATGAGTTGTGTGTATTATTTTAATGCTTTCCTTTGCACAAGATTGTCTATTAGAATGGATTTGTGGATGGACAGGAGCTCCATGTTGGTATTGTGCAGAAGCATCTTTTTCTTCTTGCAGTCTATTCTCTAACATTGAAAATGGTACAACTTGCTTAATTTCTTATAATGATATAAGGAAACAATTTTCATCTATATTCATGTATGTAATTGATTTAAATAACAAATAACTACTTTGTTTTCCATCTTATTAGATAATGGAGCTTCTTCAATGCTCTTAACATTTGCAATCTGGTGAATGTTTCTTAGATATATCATCATATCCAATTCTATAAACAATGCATCATATTTATGACCGAAGGATGGAAGTGCCTCTGTGAAATTTTATTTATTTGAAGCACGATTGCCCCAGGTTTATATTTTGTTCTTTAATTCTTGGAAATCTTGGAGCTTCTAATTATGCACTTGTATTCATTTAATCCTTGAATGAAGTCTTGAAATTGGTATGAATACATTATAAATTATATACCTATTCTTTAAAATATACACTCTGAAACTTGAAAAATGTACTTGTAATTTGAATATCTATATTCTAAAACTTTGCACTTTTTTGTAACTTTCCAAGATGGGCTTGTTCTTATTTACATTAAACAATGCTTCAAAATATTTGCTGATGGTTGTTGTTATTTAATGATGCCTCTCCAAAACTCTACTTTAATCTATAGCATGGCATGATTCTAACATGTGAATTTTGTATCTTGTATAACCCTTTTAATCCATGGAGGAATTTTGTATGATTTTGTATTCTATAACATACTTTTGTAAATTTGTATTATTCTTTAATTGCTTAAGCATGATTAGCATATATTCTTCCATCAGAAAATTGTTCCAATTAGGTCACATTGTTCATTTCTCTTTGTTTATGAACCATCTATTACGTAGATATTGTATCAAAACTTTGAATTTCACCATTCATCCTCTCTGCTGTAAAATCTGGGAAGGTTCGAGAGCATTAATTGTATCATTTATGTTCAAATATCTTTGACTAAGAATGTTGCATACTTTTCTTTTTCTTCTCACTATTTCTAATTTCCACTCTTGAATCCCTTTAGCATGTTTGTATTTATTTTGATCACTTTTTACTTTTCTTTTAAGCTTATACCTTTCATTTATACATCTTCTATCTACTTGTTTATTTTTCTGGAACAATTCATAAATTTGTAACATGTAGATTGCTGTAGTTATGAGTACTTTGATATAGTTCTATACTTGTATTCTTGAGCAATTTAAATCCTAGATAATTTCTTCTAGTACAATAATCATTCATGTAAAATATTTTTTCCTTCTTCATATGCTACATGTACCTGCACACTTTAGAAAATAGTTAGGCTTTTGGCCTCTCTTATGTTCTATAGCCTTTATTTCTCTTTCCTTTAGTTGTCATGATTCTAGGAATCACATGTGCTATTGTAGGATATTGCTTTATAAATTCTGTATTTTTCTCTGATGTACTGATACTTATGCCTCTTGATTTCAATTGATTCATTTGTATGAAACTATTAGCATAAGTATACAGATTAAATCCTGAGCTCAATGTATGATGAAAATTATGTTTCCTTTTCTCAGGGATGATGATGGAAATGGATGATGTAAAAGAAGAGGGTGAAGAAGCTACAACTGGATGAAGACCAATATAAGGCATGAAGGAAATGATGGGTTTCCTCTATATTATTTTTCTTTCAGATTTTTATACATCCATATATTACTTCAGTAGTTATGAGTTACTTCCCACAACATGTGTGGAAAATATTATACTTCTTCATTAATAAATAACCTTTAATTTTTGTACTTGATTTTTATACATCTTTTTTACTTCAGCTTCATGATATGTGTATGGATTATATAATGAAATAAACAACTCAAACACATAATTAATTGTATTGACATGTAGAAGTAATGATTTTTTGAATGCCTATAAATTAATAATGAACTCTCTTTCTTGTAAAATGCATATTTGTTTATTTTTAAAAAAATTAACATTTCACCTCAACTATAATTCTTGCCTTCATCGTTAGGGGCTTCTGTGTTTCATTGCTAAATACTAATATGAAATGATAGGCTATGTGAGGTGTTACATTTTTTAACAGCACACAGAGCTGCAAATTACATGTAGCTAATCAATTTATGTAACTGAAAACATAATAAAACTATAATGGACTCCCCTACTTAGGTTCGCTTCATCAATTCCATCCATCATAACAAAGTTTCAAGTTTTCCATTTTTTCACAAGTGTAAAAATTATCAATAGGTATCAATTTAACTATTTCAACAAGCATATCAAGGTATTAAAATATTTAAGCTCAGATAAAATACACAATCCATAAATCAAGAAATGCATTGTTTCTTCACAATAATCATTCCCAATTAGGAATATGAAACCTTTTAATTGATACACAACTAGATTGAAAGAAACATTGCACTAAATAAAAAGATATCAAATGGATAATCACAAAACACAAAACCTAGAACAAGCAACACAATCCCATTTCAAGAGCAAAGTTCTTTTCTTAAAAAAAATCAAATAGAGTAAATTATTTAAAGGAGTTAGAGCCTAAAATTCCTGGTAGATCTCCTAAATTTAGTTTTCAAGGTCCCAAAGTCTCTCTCCAAGCTTTCATGAATGTTTCAACAAAATATTGAAATAGATTCCACAGTAAACCACATTGTTTTTCTTTTTTGTAGTGTCCACTCTTGTTTGACATTGATCTCACTAGGATTCTTTTATCTTGTATTGGAACCATAGACATTGTTATCATATTTTATCTTTAGAAATTGATAGATGACCATTACTATATTTTATTAGTCTATTGTATAGACAATATGGAGTTTTTATACTTTTGACATGCTATGAATTAAATGATGGATTACATGCATAGATTGACATATCAATATTTGATGAGGATCTAGAGTTACTACTGTTATCTCCAAATCACAGCACCCTACAGTTTGTAAAAGTGTATGTTCTTGAGATCATAGTGTAATTGGATAACATTTTTACTATCTCTAAGTTGCAGGACTTGATTCTTAAGATAGACCTCTAGAGAAAGTTGGTTATTGCTCCTAAACTACCTCCCATAATCTACTCTAATGCAGGAAAAACTATCTACCATAATATAACTTTCTAAGGGACCAAAAAGAGAGAGTGCATGAAAAAAAATCCTACACTTCTGTGGTGATACACCAAAAAAGGAGAGTGTCAAAGTAGTCTTCTAATGTGTCAAAATTAGAAGCAAAATACAAACTAGAAGGGGTGATAACAGTTCTCCACAATCTAGCAACTGCATTCAAAATAATTATTCATGCACACAGAATGATAATGGAACCCTGAAACAACATAAGATAGACACAATATATATGAAATGAGATTGAATGGTAAAGAGGAATGCAAACAAATAGATCAACGGAAGATACATCCACAAACTTGCATTTATTGCTTCAAAAGTATGCACAATTCAATCTATTACAAGATAAGGGCCTTGATCACCATGAAAGGAGTCTAATACAAGTTCTTGTAGCACATTATCTTCACAAAAGAATTTTCCTAGAGTTTTTCTACTCAAAAACTACCTCCCTTATAATGAGCCCAACACTCAAATTTATATAAATCTAGGAAGAGAGAGAGAAGGGAAAAATGGAAATCCAAAAATATGTCTTCTCACCACTTTCAAGAGGTATTAAATCAATTGAAATGATGTTTTGTTGCTTGTAAAAGGCTCACTATGTTGTCCCATGACTTGCAGTAGTGAGGAATGTCAGCCCATGCTTCATTTAATGCCCCCCAACTACCAAATAAAACATTGTTCTGAACTGGGCACGTTTTCTCCAAAATCACCATCAATAACTTAATAAATAATTAATTTATTTATATCTGTGCATTTTTCTTGGAGCCACGATTCCAACATTACCAATCTTATGCAATTTTGTTGAGAAATAAATAAGATATGGCATTCTGTGTGGAGGTAACTATTTTGGATTTGTTAGGAATTTATGTCATTTGACAGGACTGAGTATTTAGTTGACTAGATTTTGGTATTTAAGTGGTATAGAGGACATCATTTACGTTATGAAAATGCCAATTTTTTGAAAATCATAGCTATAGATTGAAAGTTATGGCATTTTAAAGTTCATGAGTCAAGCGGGAGGCGCAAAAGGGAAACCGAGGGAAGGTGTGTGCATAGGTGCGTGCATGGGAGGAAGGTATGCCTATAGAGGGCATGGAAATAGGGTACATGGGAATTCACCTAAAGAAGGGTGCAAGAGGATGGTGTGAGGGGACATAAAATAAGACACGCATGTAGGAAGAAGGGAAGAAAGTAAGCACGCTGGAGGAAGACATGAAAGGGGCAAATGGAAGGGGAGTAGAATGTAAAGGAAGAAGCAAGAAGGTGCACAAGGGCACGTGGATGGATTACAGTAAGGAAGTGAGGCATGCGGAATGATGCAAGTGTGTGAGAGGAAAACAGAGAGAATACACACACGTAGGTGCACACACCATAGAAAAGAACACATACTTACGAAAGTGAATTATGGAAGAAGAGCTCGAATATCCATTTGAGGAAGGGTGTGTTGTGGAAAGAAGACAAGAGGGCATATGATAGGAAGACCCAAAATTTAACTGATTTGGAATGCTTTTGTAGAGTGGTGCACAAAATAATCGCAAGGCATGGGGAGCATTGCGGAAGGACTTCAGCCTATGCAAATTTCCAAATGAGCAATCCTACATGCACACAACTTGAAATGTAAAGCATCAGAGTCATAATGAAGGTACAATTTATACAAAATAAATAGGATATTTGTTTGGATAACAAATACTTTATAAATGTATTGACACATTGGATTTTTGTCTACAAATTTTGTAAGACAATGGAGTAAGTCTTGTGATCTTATTTCTAATTGATGAATTGATAGAATTGAAATATTTTAAATTGTGAACAATTGGTGAATGAGTTGATTTTAGTGATGGTTTAGTTATGATATTTTATGATGTGAATTGATATGTATATGTTTGTTTTATTGTCCCATTATCGTTAATATGGCCATGAGGTGAAAAGGTATTTATTATCTCTCGAAAGTGTACCCTATAAAGAGATGATTGCATGTGTTCTAAGCTTGCTCTGGATCTTTCTCTCTTTTGTAGATTCAATGGAAAAACCTCAGGTCTATGGGTATACCTATTTTGAGGTGAGTCTCTAGTATCAATTTTGGTTTCTTCTTGATTTACCCAAAACTAATTTTTGGGGTTTTGAGATTAAAAAGATGGCTGTAAATGAATAAAAATAACTGGGGTGATACACCAAACATGTTTAAGGTATTTGACTGAGTACATGCACAGTTGATATGAGAGTGAATTATAGATGCACAAACCAATATTTTTTTAGTAGAATATTAAGTTAAACACTTGATGTATTTAGAAAAATTTCACAACAATATTGTTAAGATACACATCAATAGTAATATCATGAAAAAATTACCATTTGTAAAAGGGTAGGATGATCAACCAGGGAAATTTACATTCATAAAAATTAATAGGACATACAAAAGACTGTAAATTATTGGAAAGTAAGAATATAATTCTCATTCAAAGGGAAAAACTAGAAATATCTGCTTCAGCACTCCTATATCCAATAATTCATCCCCCTTGTGCTTTGCATATGCACACAATATATAGAAAAATTATTCATACCACCCTTCCTGAAAGGAGACTAAAATCGTACTCACCCATGCATCCTCTTTTTATCCTTTATCAAGTAATAAAAATAAGCATGCTAATATAATCAGGCATTAATAGCCTTGTTTACAAAAAAACAACTCAGTCAAACTATAGTTGACTATTCTATTTTTAATAAAAGTGGGGTGAATAATTGACTAATAATAAAATTTTCTTGATGAGAAAGTCTTCTCTAATGCATTTAATTTATGTCTTCTAGTTTATGATGTCGCATCTACAACTTGATCCACTTTCAATTGTAAAAATAGCGCTTTAAATTTCCCCTTGGATGCACATGCAAAAATTAATCTCTCTGCAAGTAAAAATAATTTCTTGTCTCTTATACTTAGAAACATTTTGATCAATTCCACATCACCCATTATGGGGACCTCTGTGAGCACATGTGCAATAATATTTTATTCTTTTTTGTGGAAAATAAGGTAATAGGCCTCCAAAAAGGGATCCTTATACTCTGATGTTGAGCTCTTATTTGTCTTCTAGTGGTCACACGAAGAATACACTTGTGCACACCATAATATTGTTTACCTTCTAAAATCTCCCATTGTGGGGACCATCTCTTATGTGAACACTTTTCTTCCTCATTTATTGATTTGGCATGATACCACAATTATTAATAAACATGGGGTCTATTGCAATATTATACTCAACCAATTTCGGATATCATTGCATACTATGTTCAGCCACATTCTTTATTACCATTCCATTGTGATTTTTGGTCGGTATTTGATTATTTTGACATATTTTATAAGACATTAACCAAGGTCAATGAAATGATCATTTAAATTACGTGGGATGGCCCCCTTAACATGGTGACTCATCCTTTGAGAGTTTTTTATGGAATTTGCTAACCTTGGGTAAGATTGGGATCATAGTCGAGTTATTTATTTTTGATGAAGGTCATGGATCTGCTCTAATTGGTCCTTGGTCTTTGATCTTCTAAACCCTCAGTTAGGGTTTCAACCTAGAATTTAATATGGTCAATGACATTGGGCATGGTTTGCACTTACTTAAAATTTAGAGAACAATTTATGACCATTGATCTGATGTAATTTTTGATATCACACCATTGATCTCTAAGCATTTGTATTTACATTAATTGTGGGTTTTAAATGATCCTACAATTGCTTTGTGATCGCTGATCTCATGTACCCTGATCATTTAGATCATCAATGATTCGAACCCAGGTTAGCATGATGATTTGTCTTCTGATCATTTGATCTGTACTTGGAACTATTGAGCCGTTGATTCTTTGACTCACCTTTAACTTTTTGGAAGTAAGGTTTTGAAAAGTCTTACCGAGCTCATCATTTGGTCATTTCTCTTGCTCATTATGAGTGGTGAAGCCATGGAAAAATTCCTTCAAGAAGCCATTGTTGATCCTTCAAGATCGAATCTTCTACAAATTGATCTTTATGAATATCTATACATCAATTTGTTTATTCTCTTCAATATCTTGGCTACTAATAGTGGAGTTTTGGAGCTCTTTTTATTTGTAGAGAAGGGATTTGTGATTTTTTGTGTTTATATTTTCTAAAGTGGTTTCAATTGACCATCTTTAAAGCTAGTTCTGAAACCTTGTCTACTTTCTTTGTTGGATTTTGAGTTCTATGAGATCTTTCGGAATTGCGATCTCATCATTATTTGGTCATTTCGTGCTCAATATTTAGCTCTTGTGAGGTTTTTGGTCAACAATTTGGATTATCATCAAGCTTTTTTCTCTGTGAAACAACCTTCTATGATGAGGCTTTGGTTCTTGGTCATTTTTCAAAGGCCCTGGTTGGAGTTCATGGCTCTAAGTTATATCTTGTCTACCATTTTCTTGAGTTCTACACAACCAATTTGTTATCTCATCGTTTTAAGTTTGACTATGAAGAATTTAGTGAGCTATGGAAAGAATGCCTTGAGCTTTGTATACTACCTATTATGTTATGCATTACATAGTTTCAATTGTTGAGAATGTAAGACTTCATCTTAGAACTCTGTAACTATCTC
The DNA here is from genome assembly GCA_019776745.2 of Taxus chinensis. Taxonomy (NCBI): domain Eukaryota; kingdom Viridiplantae; phylum Streptophyta; class Pinopsida; order Cupressales; family Taxaceae; genus Taxus; species Taxus chinensis. The sequence continues at coordinate 433,497,207 of CM034155.1, forward strand.
TCCCTTGTTGTTTCAACTTTATTAACACTAACACCTCGAAACCCTTGTGTTTCTTTCCATTTTCTTGTGCAACATGGATCTCTAAGCTTCAAAAATATTTTGGGTCCTCTACTCTTTTTTGAGATATACATGATAAATACTCACTTAAAATTATCCCTGATGGAGAGCAGTAACGTGCTGACCATCCTTCTGGGAAGTTGAGATTTATTTTACTTCATGGCTTGAGCAATGGTTTCATTCTTTATTCTCTTGACGATATTGGCTATTTTGAGAAATCTACCTTTTGAATGTGGAAAATATTTATTGATATTGTTTGATCTTTTCCATCTAATATTAGTTGTTTACTTCACTAGATGAGTTAATATCTACTTTCTATTGCTTGATACTGAATTTTTTAAAGATTTTTCGACCCTGAGGATTAAGTTTTCTTTTTACTCGCTACTTTTATACTCTCTGACTTGTTGTGGAGATTGAAAATGCTTTTTTTTTTAACAACCCATAATGGGTATTAATCTTTCAATCAAAAGTATAAAATTTTTTGAAATTTTTTTATCTCAGTATTACTGTCTAACTTTGATATCATCGAATATGGAATTTTACCTTGAGGGATTAACTTTGGATCTTTTATTTATTGATATTTTTTGCATGAAAAAATAATGTCTGCCATGAATTAGAGCTCGAGCTTGTTTTCTTTAGGCCCTCTACAATCTCTGACTTGGTGCGTTGTGTCCATGAAATGAGCTTTAGCTTTCTGTTTCTACAACTCTTTCTCAGTAAGTAACTTTTAATAATTTCTTTCTAACTAGATGTAGACCTTATTCAATGCTTAGAAATTTATTGTGAAATGTTTTATTCCCATATTTCAACTGTTCTATTGCATACTTGAAGAGAAATAGATATATACGGTATTGTTTCTGAGCCTAAAAATGTTCTTGTAACCTCTAGGCTCTGTAGATCTTACCAATTAAACACTTGATGCATTTTTTTTGTGAATATATCATTTGTTTACTTTTTATGAACAGTAGTTATTCATTATCTTTCATTTCTTGAACCCTTGCAGTTGTATTTTTGTGCTTCATCTCCTCAGCTAGTCTTAAGATATTTACTTAAAATACTATCCATACCCAAACTGGTTTTATATTTCTAAAACTACAGTGGATTCTCGAGATCATTTTAAAGTAAAATCAATTCCTAAATATTTATATGCTTAGACTTTACATGGTAGTTAGAATTTTAAGATCTGTACTTTGATCTCCATGAATCTTATCTTATTTTCTCAGGGAAGTGTATTAAAATCATATAAAAAACTTGTCTTTATGATCTGGTTAACTTCCTCTCTTTTGTAGCTCCATTGTTGCACTGTTATGCTCATGAATATGTTATCTCTGAAAATTTTATAAGAAGACATCATGAACAACTTTCCTTCTTTACTATATTTTTTTTCCACAACAGAAAATTGTGAAGAATTCTTTTATCTCTTTTATTACAATCTGTACGTGCACATCTCAAAAAAGATTAGAAACCTAAGACATTTTGGTCTTTCTTGTATACCATATTACTTTTTTTTGTCCTTTCTGGGTGAATGAGTCATGCTGAAATTATGATCTCTTTGAATTTAATATCTTCACTTGTGCTATGAGATTCTTAGCTAAAACACATGCCTATTGCTTTGAGTAATTACTCCTTACTTGCATTAGTTGTATCTTGTGTGTCCATACTTCTTTGTTAGTTGGTCTTGTAGATGTACATTGAGATGCTTTAATTTTGTATTGCATCTCTTCATTATGAATTAAATTTTGTATCCTTAGTTGTACTGTAATTGAAACTATTCATGAAGTAACCTATATTTATCTAAAACTTTATCTTTGAATATACAATGTATTCTCTCCTTTCTTGTATACTATTTTATTAGTACAGTAGTTTATCTTTTGTCATAGATTTTAAGAATGTATTAGTTGTCAAATAGCATGATGAAAAGATGTAAAATTTCCATTTTACATGGCTAATCCCTATCAAAAATTTCTCAGATTCCCTTTTCTATTCTGTTTCAACTACAATTTTATCTCTTTCTGGAGTTATCACAATCTGTAACACTAAACCTACATTTCTTGTAAGGATTGGTACATGAACATATTTATATATTCAACCTTTAGTTAGAACTGAAATGAATGTACTTTTCTGATTCAAGTTATAGAATGTAATACTTCTGATATATAAACACAACATTTAGTGTTATTTCCTTATTCTTACCCGTACCTGCACATTTAGAAAAACTAGTTACAAAACATTAGGCTTTTTGGCCTCTCTTATGTTCCATAGCTTTTTATTTTTATCTTTTCTCTTTGAAATTATTGTGAGAATCATATGTACTGATGTAGAATATTGTTGTTTGTATGCTATGCATTTATCTTTTTGGTAATCATACCTCTTGATATCAGGAGATTCATTTGCACAAAGATAGACACTAAAAAAACATGATTTAATCCTGAGATCATGACTAATGGTCTCTTTTCCTGTTGTTTTTTAGGTACAATATAATATTGAATGGAAAGGATGAAGATGGAGAAAAATCTAGAGCAGAGATGGAGCAATATGACAAAATAAATATAGCAATGATGGATTTCTTCATCTTCTTTTTCATTTATTTTCATGCACATGCACCTTATATTTTAGTAGTTATGATGTTTACTTGAGTTACATCCCATGGCTTTTGTGGGAAAGATTTGAAGTTCCTTACGAATAAAACATTGAATTTTGAAATTGAGTTTTGTACTTCCTTCTATATTTCAGCTTTGTATATGGATTGTATAATGAATTAAACAACGTAATAACATAATTGAATGTATTTAATCATGAAGAAAATATCTTTAAAATACCTATAACTTTAGTAATGAAATTTTATATTGTTGTAATATGCAACTCTGATTGTTGTTCCAAAACTTAACACTTCATATAGTCTATATTTTTAGTCTTCATCAATATTACACATTTGTCCTTTGGGGCCTTTATGTTTTTTTGCTGAAGAAAAACATAAAATTACAAACTATGTGATCTGTTATGTTTTGTGACAACACACATAGTTGTAAATTACATGTAGTAATTAATTAATCCAATAGAAAAAATATTAAACTGAATAAATCTCCCCTAGCTTAGGTTCACTTCACCAATTCCGTCCATTGTAATGAAGTTTTGAGTTTTCCATTTTTTCATGAGTGCAAAAATTGTCAACGTTTCTGGAAATCCTATGGGGAAATTTGCATGCTATCTTATAGACCAGTGCCTTGTTCTTTTCCATTAGCCATGGAGACCAAAGCATGCACATAAAATATTCCTTCTTGAAGGTCAAACCCTTCCAAAATGAACTTAAACTGTGAAGGATTTGGTAAACCAAATTACATGCACGAATTCCCTTTTTTGTATTGAAAAAAATTACAATGTGCATGAAGCACTTATTGAAAGGGAAATACTACTCTAACTAAACACTATGGGATTTTCAATAATAGTGTTTGAGAAACATACCATCCAAAGGAATGGGGAGTTCCTCTCCATTTAGCCTTGAAATTTGAAAATAATTGTGTTCTTTGCAAGATGAAATCATGTAATAACCAATCCACATTGTATCGAACTCCATGTGGTTTCCTGGCTTTACACGATCAACATCCCATTTCAAAACAATTTCTCCTTCATTAAAGATTCTGAAATAATCTTTCTTATCAAAAAAATTCTTCATATGTTTTTGATTCTATTCCATGTTAAGATGAGATTAATTTCCTAGATCTTATAACTCCATTAATTCTACATAACAAACCTGAAATGGTTCATTCTCAAGTAGCTCAATCTAATGCAACAAATCTAAGGCAAGTAACTCAAATGAAATAGGATTTTTTTCCTCTCTTCCTTAAACATGCTTATATGGTGAGTTGTCAACTGGTCTTTTAGGAGTCACTTTATCAGCCCAAAGTGCTAAATTTAACATTAAATGCCAATCTCTCTGGTTATCTTTGAGTGTTCTTATGAGTATCCTTAAAATATTCTTATTAGTACTTTTAGCTAACCCATTACCTTGTGCATAATAATTAGATGACATAAATAAATTTCGTTCTTAATAGCCCAATATGTTACCTTTGCACCAAGAAATGCTAATGCATTGTCTGAAATGATAGTTGTTGGAACACCAAATTTGCAAACTATACCTTCATAAAAGGATAGTATTGATGTTTCATTAGCATCTTTCAAAGTTATTCCTTAAGTCCATCGTGTAAAGTAATCTGTAGTTTTAAAAATCCACTTGTGTCCTTGTGATGAAGGTGGACTTATCATGCCAATAAAATAAAGACCCCATTGCATAAATGGCTAATCCATTAAAATAGGTTGTAGGGGCAGCGAAGCTAAATATTCTATTCTAACAAATAAAGCACATTTCTTACACTTTCTAATCCATTCAAAATAGTATTTGAATATGATGGGCCAATAGTAACCAAATTTGATAAATTTTAAGGATGTAGTACGTGCTGAAATATTACCTCCTATAGGTCCTTCCTTTATTTCAGATAATAATTGCTGAATTCAATCATAATCAACACATCACAAAAATATTTTGATTATATCTCTTTTAAATATCACACCATTATTGAAAAATATAAGGTACAACTTGTAACCTGAAATATCTTCTTTTTTGTTATCCATACCTTCTGGATATGTGTCATGCTATAGATAGTTAACTAAATCAGTCATCCATCTTGATTCCTGAACTTCTTGAATAAGATCAAGGAGTTGATTTTCTGGTTGCACCATGATATCTGATTGTTGATACATAACTTCATAATGTTTTACTGGATCTTCTGATTTTGTAACTTGTTGTTTTTCCATATCATCAATTATATGCTCACACAAACCTTTACCTTAAATTGTTTTCCCAACATGAATGTCAACATCTTATTCCATAACCTTCATTATCTAGCCTGCTCTCTTCTCACTCAATTATTTATTTAATAAGAAATCATTCACACTTGGATGAGAAACTTGAACATGTATCTTACTGCTAGAAAGCATGTACATAAAATTATTTAGTCCTATGACTATTGAAATTACCTGTTTCTCAAGAAAAGTGTACCTTGTTTCGTAATCATGTAAAATTTGTCCAAAGAAATCAATTGTATGCTCAATAATTTCATCATTAACCTTAGCTAATATGGTTGAAATTGTATCAGCTCCTGTAAGTGCATACATTGTAAAATATTTATCAAAATTACGATTTTCAAGAGTAGGAGCTTGAGAAATGGTTGTTTTAATTACTTCAAACCCTTATCTACCTTCGTTGGTCTAAGAGAAAGTATTCTCTTTCTTTAACATAGTTGTCAATGGTTTAACCAATGTTGTGAAATCTGGAACATCTCTTCTAACAAAGTTGATTTTTCCCAAAAATCTTTGTAATGAATTCTTATGATGAGGTAATGATAGCTATGATATGGCTTCAATTCTGAAAGGGTCAATTGCTAAAACTTTTTTAGAAATAATATGACCAAGCAATTTACCTTGATGTACTGAAAAGATGGACTTTTTGGATTCACTGATATTTCAAACTATTTGCATAAATGAAAATTTTACCTTAAATGTATTAGATGTTCATCGGAATTTTTTGAAAATATGGTAACATCATCAAAATAAACTAGTATACATTTATTTAATAAGCTATGAAAATCCATGTCCATTGCACATTGAAACATTGCAATAGCATTTTCAAGGCCAAAAGGTATTATTTTGTAACCATAAGTACCCCACTTGGTGGTGAAAGTTGTTTTGTACCTATCTTCTTCTCTAACTAGAATTTGATTGTATCCACTCTAACAATCCAATAGAGATAGTCTATCAGAATAAGAAATTGTTCTCAAAATATGATCCATATTGAGCATTGGGTAATGATATTTTAGTGAAGCTTTGTTAAGATATCTAAAATCCACACATAATCTAATTTCTCCATTCTTTTTCCAAACAGAAACAAGATTGACTACCCAACTTGAATTCTTAACTAGAAAAATAATACCTGATTTGATCAACTTAGATAACTCTTTTCTCATTAAAGTATGTATCTTGGGATTAATAAGCCTTTTTTTTTTTTGCCTAATTGGCTTAGAATTTCACTATAATTCAATGGTATGTTGTGCCAAACTTGGATCAAAATATTTTAGATCTTGGTATTTCCATGTGAAAACATCCTCAAATTCCTTACAAAGATTGAGAAAGGAATGCTTCTCAGCTAAGGAACATACCTTCTCGAGAAATAAATTATTTCCATCATCGATTGACATCTCTTCATAGTTGTATGCATGTGTTGACATATTTGTTTTGTCTTTCCTTAACTGATCATCAGTGTTGAAGATGTATTCCAATGTTACCAACCCTTGAGGTAGTTTATTTGTCTTCAATTGAACAATATGATCACCATATAAGTGTTGTAATTTCTCTTGATTTACCATAGAAAATTCAACTTCTTGCTGTAAAAATGTGTAAATTTGTTCATCATTTTCAAAAATATTCCAATTCAAATCATTATTAGGTATAAAAGGCCTGACAATCAGTTTTATGTGATGCTGAATTTTGTTATTTTTAATCTATTCCAGCACTTCAAAATTAGCACCAATTGTTGTGATTCTATCTGCGTGCTTGTTTTTTGTTCTTGGAAAGCACTGGATATTAATAGCATCGAAATATTCAATTAATTTTGAAACTCTATGTCTATAAAATTTCATTAATGGATTCTTATAGACATTTAAATTTATTACTTGATTGATAACTAACTCAAAATCATTGAAAATGTGGAACATGTTAATACATATGTTTCTGTCTCAATGTAAGTCATGAATTAACGCTTTGTATTTAGCTACATACAAGTACGCAAAAATTGGAGACTCAAAGTTGAGAAATACCTTTCATTTGTGGGGAAGTGAGCATAAAACCTTCTCCTTGTCCTTTCTTGTTCTTAGCTCCATCAAAATGAAGCTTCCAAATCCCTTCTATTGCATTCTCTATTTTAGACAGCAAGGGAATTGGTGTGTTTTCCTCGTGCAGGTAATCAGCACCAAACAAATGTTCTTCAACTTCTTTTAAAGGATCATAAACATGTTTTTCAAGTGTCTTTTCATCCATGAACATATTAGAAACATCATCTAGTGTTGAAACATGAGCTATATTAGTGAAATCAGACTGATCTATGGCTACATAATTAGTTAATGTATTTGAAGCATGAGGCTCGATATGAAATTTGGCCAACACTTCAAAATTGATAGTAAATTTTTTCCCATAACATGTAGTAAAGAGAAAAAATGACCAATCTGAAGAAAGATAACGTTGTATTTTTACTGTAAAATCTCGTGATAAACATAAGGCAAACTAAGGAAGAAAATCTGCAACAATTACATCTTGTAAAATGGAAATGTTTGCAAAAGCATGTAATGTTACCTCTAGATTTTTAATGACACCAATTGTATTAGTTACATTCCCATCAATTTTTAACACGCTCTTCTTTGTAGGTACATACTGAAAATCCAAATTTTCTACGATTACTTTTGGCATAACTGTGCTACTTGCACCATTTTCAACCCTGCATTTATAAACAAGATGCTCTCCAATAATTAGAAACAAATAGAATGGTGGTGGTTTCTTGATATCATGAGCATTTAAGAAATTTTTAAAAATCCATTTAACTTCCTTAATGTGGTCTTGTTCCATTGTTTTAAAGACCATGTCTATTTTTTTAACTTCATTTTCTGTTGTTTTTGAATAAATTTACAGCTTTGCAGATTCATGAGAAAGCAACTCTTGCTATCTTGGAATAGTTAGATCATCCCAAATTAAGATATTAACATTATGATTTTTCATTACAACAACAATGTTAAAAGATGCAATAGTTTTAGAAACACATTCCAATGTTTTAGCGTAGGATTTGGTGAAAATTGACTCTGTTTCAGCTACTTTTGATATCTGAGGTATAAAAATATTTCTTCGATTAGGTTGTAATGAATTTTGTTTTTCCTTTTGAATTGGAACTATTGGTATCCAAATTAATTCTCCATTTGAATCTAATCAGTATCACAGATTTAACAAGAAGCCTAGAGATAGATAAATCATCATGTATGTCATTTTGTAGCCTGGGAGGTGATTTTGTTGACTCTTTGTCACTCAGATGTTGGAGAAATGGATAGCACCTTCAAAAGGATTTGATCTATCCTCACTACTTTAGGTTGTGCCTTTCAACTAGGGTGAGAGGACCCATGTTGTAACCTCTGTTGGTGAATGTGAATGAATATATCCTTATTTGTAAAAATTTAAAAGGAAATCTTGAAAAAATATGATCAATGCACCACAATTTAACTCTCACGAGTTGTCACTTCTAAAGAATAGTGATATTTTTAAAACATGATTAAGGTTAATAAATACATTATGGAATCTTGATTTCTTCTGCATATTTTTCTAGTAGAATTTATTCATTTGTGGACATACAGGGAAAATAGGGATAGTTCAGGTAGGATTCATTGTTTTTGAATAATTTTTGGTGCGACATTAAGTAGGATAAACTTGATTTTGCTAGATCTTTGACAACCTTCACAACAATTGGAAAACTAAATGACAGAATGCTTCACAATAGATAAAATATTCCTTCAACCAGAAGGTGTGCATCAATGGAGGCCCAAATTTTCATGGTCTCACACAATATCTAAGAATTTAACACAAAGGCCTGAGCTAAAGATTCAATTAAACATTAAAGATCCCTGGTTCCTAACACCTAAGATACACTCAAAGCCTTACAAGTAATCTCTATCAACAAAATGATAGTAAATTTATTCTAAATTGTTTATCTCAGTACAATATGAAGGCTCTTCTCGTAATGAAATTTCAAATGCCACTAAACTATCATAGGGATAAGATCCTATGTGATTCGGAGGTATTTTAAGACAAGATTGCAATAGGAACAAGAAATACTATTTGCCGACATTCTAAAATGAAGCAGACAAAAAATTTCCCAAGATTAACACAAATTAATTCGAAGTTGATTACATTCATTAGCAAGGAAAGGTTTCTTGAACAATCTCAGAGTTTGTCAATGGTTGTACACTTGCAACCAACTTGACATGATCAAATCTAAAACATAAGATATTAAAAAGTTTATTAGATGGTCTCTTAGGAAGATGGTTTTTCTCAAATTTTCTTGTAAGAATTCAACCCACAAGAATTTTCATGACTAAAGAATGCTTTTTATAACACTAAATTTACATCCAAGCTTTCCCCCTAAGAAAATAATATTCGAGGAACTTTTTTTTTGTACATGTTTGATCATGATTTCAAGAAAACAATGTTTAATAGGTTTGCAACAAAAAGTTGCGAGTTATTCAAAAAGGTGAATCATTGCAAATATATCCATCATTGTTTTAATTGGGAGCACGTTTTCATCCTTCATGCATGCAACCTCCATCATTTCATCCTTTTCCCATTCTTTCCTCTCCAACTTTGCTTTGCATTCAACTTCTCTGGTATATCATGTTTTACCAAGTGCCTAATCAATTCCAACTTCAAAATATCAACCTTTACATTCCTTGTACTCGCAAATAAACCTCTAAATCCATTCAATTGCAATTTGCAAACAAAAAAAAAGGAATTTTATCAATAAATGATGAAAAACAATGCATATTCACATCTCGAAGAGTCTTGGAGCAAAAAAGGAAGCAAAATAAGATGCAATGCACAACAACCATTGATTCTTCCCTTTCTAAACTTTATATTAGATTTGTCCAGGTGGAAAAATATGATTCAAAGTGGGCCTAGGGTTGCTTTTTGTATTTTATGAATTTTGGAGAAAATGCACAATTTTCACATTTTTCCCCGCCCCTCTGCCTTAGAAATATAGGCTCAACACGTGGCTTAATCTGGGCCTTTGATGGAGTCGCAGATCATTTATGAAATTTTACCCTTTTTAAAAAAAAGGCAAATATTCCAATTTTCTTCCGCAAACCCGCCTTTCTCCTTGTAACTTTTGATGTGGGCCCTAGCGGAGTTGTGGGTTATTTCATAACTTTGCTCGTTTTTCACAAAAAGCAAAAAATCTTCCAAACACCTTGGTGACCTACCTTTCTGCTTCTAACATTTGATGTGGGCCCCAACAGAGTTGTGGGTAAATTTATAACTTTTCTCCTTCATACAAAGAGGAAAAAAAATTCAAAATGTTCCGCCAACCCGCTTCCTCACTTATAACTTGAAAAATTGCCACATGTCCTTCTTTGGGGTCAAAGTAAGACTTTTTCCCTACCACTTCATATTTTTTGAATAGCCAATCAGAGACTATTGGGGCTGTAAGGCCAATTTGGTATTTTTTACAAATGTGACCAAACTGGAAAATTTCACTAAAAAGACCCGCTCAGCCGCAACTAATTAAAAATGAACACGTATACACCTTCGAGACAAAAAAGAGAAATTTTCTCCACCTTTGTAAATTTGATCAGCCAATCTAAACTCAACAAGGCCACAGGGCCAAATTGATCTTTTTTCAAACATAGCAAAAAGTTACAAGTTATAAAATAGGCCTAACGTGCCTCATCCAATCAAAAGAGACCACATAGCTGAAGATGCAGAGATATAATTTGATGGGGATAACATGCCCGTCAAACCATAAAATGCAGGGAAATCACCATTTGCACCTAGAATTAAATTTTTTTAAACGAAAAAGAATTTGGAAATGATACAAGGCCCAAATGTGATCCACTAACATGGAAAGGGATCTTCAATAGCATATAAATGAAGAAACAATTTCACACATCCATTCAGGGAAATAAAAAATAAGACAGAGTCTGCAGATTGAAGAATTTTGAGGGGAAACTAGGGCACAATCAAATCAAGCACTAACTTTGGCTCCGACTCAGGGATGGGTACTCCCAGTTACTGCCACAAGAACAACTGACCATGTGCCAAATATCCATTAGGCAACGGAGTCAAAGAAAAAGATTGCAGAGAAAAGCAACAATAACCAAATCCCCCAAGATGAACCGATAAACCAACAAAAAATGGTCACCAGGGGCTAGGACAAACCCAAAAATAGAAAAGCACAAAAGCAAAATTAAACCAAAATACTATACACTATACAATGGTGTGCACCCTGATTTAGAGAAAACAATCCAATAAAATTTTCAAATGCCTTCGATTCTGGATATGACCATGCTAAGTAGTTCTGATATGGCTTTAACAACTGGTCATATGATTTTTTTTATTTTCCATCCAAGTTTCCATCCAAACACATTTTTTAGGCTTATCCCTTGTTCCTAGGCCAAGGTTTTCAACATCTCTTGAGGCTGCATCAAACATCAAATTCCCAGGAAAATCAACCTACTCAGGATATCTACATTGATCAATTTCATATTCCTTGAAAACAATATTTCTCACGAAGTTATCAATATCAATTTCTACATGCAATACTTCATAAGCAACATTGTCGGGGTCCTCAATGAGATATAACATTTCCTTATCACTAGGTAACTTCACAAGGCTTATATTAATTGGTATTGTGGCATAAGACATGTCCATTTACACACTCCCACCCACACTAGCAACCCATTTTCTTGATAACAAAATTCCCCATTTGGCAGGGCAATCAATAATAACAACATCTAGTTTTAAGTTATTTCCTGGGTATGTTGTCAATTGCACTACTAAGGCTTTCAAACATCCAACTACCAGCACCTCTCTTGAATCCATTACAGTACTTTTCCCATAATCTACTATTACTTTGAGATTTAACTCATTCATGACCTCAAGAGACATTACATTACATGAGGCTCCTAAATCAAACATACAATTATGTAACAACCTATCGTCAATAATAAAAGTAGTAAAAAATGGATCCACTTTCAACTGAGACTCAACCAAAGAAGTTCCCAAATAAACCATAGGTGGTTCACCCAATTCCTCCAATGCTTGTGGTCTTTATAATTCTACAATGACAGGAGGAACCTCTACATTGGTTACATTTTTACCCTAGGTGACCTTTTCTTCCTTAAGCCCTAAATACTCAAACACCCTCCTCTTATTATCAAGGATTCCAAGAAATTCAACAATAGGAACAGAAATCTTGATCTGACTCAAGAATTGGGCTATGTCATAAGGAACATATTTGGGTAAGGAAGTATTGGGAGAAAGGTTTAAAAATTCATCTGATGGCACAGGATTTTTCATAGTCTGAGCATCGGGAGGAACACAAGTCTTACTTTGGTGACAAAGCCTTTTTCAGATGCATCTTTATTAAGGGTTTCCTTAAGGATACTAGTAAGAATTGGAATTTTTGATTTGGACTAAAGACCCTCCCTTGAAAACTTTACTCCTGGTATTTAATTTCTTTTCATGGCCAACTACTACATTCATTAACAATTGTCTATCCTCTTCTGAAGGAATTCCTCCATTATACTTCTTAATCAATAATGCCCTTAAGTAATCAAAATCATTATTAGGAAATTGAAAATCTTGTACCATATCAATCTCAAAAGCATTAATGGAAGGAAGATGCAATATCCATATAATGTAATCCCATAATTTTTCAATAGTTATGGCACTCATCAACTTAGTTGAGGTTGCTCCTTACTGTGAACATGTAGAGAAATCCATCGTGCATGCATCATCATATGTCTCATCATCATCAACTCAATTTTCAACAAAACATGGAGAATGTGGCAAGAAACAACTATCACACCACTCAATTTAATGATCTTCTTCAACAAAAAATCCTCTGGAAGCTAAAGGATTAGGCACCAATCTATTTTCCTAGGGTTAGGGCTGTCTATTTCCTAATCCCACAGGCCCTTTACCACTGCCATCTAATCTATGGTCACCTATGGGATGATTTACAAATATTTATTGACCTTATGGCTTATGATGACCATGGGAATCTTATTTAATCCCCTTCTCTACTATGGAAAGTTTATAGGATATTTCCTTAATAGCGTCGGCCAAATTTTTTCAACCTCCTCAAGATCCATGGACTTACTTGACTGAGGCTTCTTTGGATTGATAAGATTCATACCTTCCCTCTTAAGAGGCTTACCAGCTACTTTGATATTGTTTTCAATTTGGAAATCCATGGTAAAGGCATGCCTCAATGTTGCTAGGTTCTTTTCCCTTAAATAATAGATAGCCTTTTTGTCAAAAGCATCAGAGTATTTTATTAAACAAGAAACATCACTTGGCCTCAGGATCAGAGGTAGCCTATTCAAGGTCTTATTAAACTGAGTATTGAAGTCATGGTCAGATTCATTAGGATTCTTCTTATTATTCTAAAATTCTGATAAAAGAAACCTAGGGTCTATATTATCTCCATACTGCAATCTAAAAAAATTCTTCATTTCTATCCTTGAATTAATGGAGTTGTCTGGAAAATATTTATACTAGTCCCATGCGTCTTCCTCTAGAGTGTGAATAAACAATTCTATGTACATATCCTCAAATTCTATCTCAAATTCTTCCATCATATTGAAAAAAAGCTTTAAGTGTTGATCACCAATAATAGCATTATTTCCTTGAAATTTAGGTAGTCTATATCTAACATCTTGGGGCACAACATTTCGATATCTAGCCATACCTCTAAAATCTATAGAACCAAAAGTATTCACAACAAATAGAGGTTTGGGTGGGGGCTGGGCCATATCATTTTGAGGTGGTGAATTTTTAGGAGATACAAAATGATGAGGAGTGAGGGGTCTTTGGGGCACAGGAATGTAATTCTCAGAATGAATGTTCTCTAAAAAATTTATTTCTTGGAAGATCCTATCAACTTTGGAAAACACAGGGAGAAAATGAGACAAAAACTTTTCAAATACAAATGAAGGCTCCTCTCTAGATGGATAATTCCAATCTACAAAAAGAATACCTGATTCAGAAGCACTTGAGGAAGTATGGAAATCTTCAATGATAGGATGATCAGTTTCCACAATTGATAACTCTTTTATTTATTTCTGATCTCCAATAACTTTCCAGATTCTTCTTCCTTCAAAATTTTTCTTTCCTGATTCTAGAAACAACCTTCTAGTAAGGTCTTTAATGAAGAAAGATATTTTTCCTTCCAGATTTGCAAAGATTAGTGATAAATTTCAATTGACATGGGTAAAGACACTGACATTTATCAAAAATTAATTCAACACGGAGTTGCCACTATGGATTTTCACCTTAGTTGTCCAAATCCACTAAAATTGATCTATCAAGTGTCTGTCAACACTAAATTCATGCAAAGCTTCACAAATCTGACCTTCGTTTACCCGTATTTAAGATTGATGATGTAAACTTAGTGCAAAGACCAACAGAAACTTGAAATATTGCACACATAACTTGTAACTTCACAAATCTTACAGATCTCAACAAAAGATGATGTTTAAATAACGTATTTGCACTTAGATCATGTAATAAACAGTACCAGGGTCGATATGAGAATGCCTTTGAAGAACCCCTATCAATCGTGCCAATCTGGAGTTGTTTCTGCACAAATACATCCCATAGTTTTGATAATACCTAGCAACAATGCCAATATGGTGTTGTTACCACACAAATAAATCTCATAGTTCAAATAATCCCCAGAAATGGCACCAATCTTCTGTTGTTGCTGGAAAAATAAGTCACAGGATTCAAATAATCCCTGGCAATGCTAATGAGTCCCTAGCAATGGCACCAATCTAATTTTGGTATCCAAATTGATTCTCCCTCAGAATCTGAGTAGCATCACATATTTAACAAGAAGCCTAGAGACAGATAAATGATCATCTATGTCATTTTGTAGCCAGGGAGGTGATTCAATTGGATCTTTGTTACTTAGATGTTGGAGAAATGGGTAGCACCTTCAAAAGTATTTGATCTATCCTCACTAATTTAGGTTGTACCTTTCAACCAAGGTTAGAGGACCCATTTTATAACCTTTCTTGGTGAAGGAGAATGAAGATATCATTCTTTGCACAAATTTGAAAGGAAACCTTGAGAAAATATGATCAATTCACCACAATTTAAATCTCATGAGTTGTCACTTATAAAGAATGGTGATATTTTCTAAACAAGGTTAAGGTTACTAAAGACATTATGGAATCCTGATTGCTTCTGCATGTTTTGGTAGTAGAATTTATTCATTTGTGGACATACAGGGAAAACATGGGTAGTTTAGGTAGGATTCATTGTTTTTGAATAAATTTTTGGGTAATTAAGCAGGATAAACTTGATATTGCTAGATCTTTTAGAACCTTCACAACAATTGGAAAACTAAATGATAGAATGCTTCAGAATAGCTAAAATATTCCTTTAACCAGAAGGTGTGCATCAATGGAGGAAAAGATTTTCATGGTTTCACACAATATCCAAGAATTTAACATGAAGGCTCGAGATAAAGACTCATTTAAACATTAAAGACCCTTGGTTCCTCACGCCTAAGATACACTCAAAGGCTTACAAACAATCTTTATCAACAAAATGATAGTAAAGTGATTTTAAATTTTTTATCTCATTACAGGATGAAGGCTTTTCTTGTCATGAAATTACAAATTCCACTAAACTATCACAAGGATGAGATCCTGTGTGATTCGAAGGGATTTTAACACAAGATTGAAATAGGAATAAGAAATACTACTTGTAGACATTCTAAAATAAAGAAGACACAAATTTTCCCAAGATTAACACATATTAATTCGAAGTTGATTAGATTCGGCAACAGGGGAAGGTTTCTTGAACAATCTCAAAGCTTGTTAATGGATGTACACTTCCAACCAAATTGACATGATCAAATCTAAAACATAAGAGATTAACATGTTTCTCATATGGTCTCTCAGGAAGATTGAGTTTCTCAAATTTTCTTGTAAGAATTCAACCCTTAACTATTTGCATGAATAAAGAATGCTTTTTATAACACTAAATTTACATCCAAGCTTCCGCCCCAACAAAAGAATATTCAAGGAACCTTTATTTGCTACATGTTTGATCATGATTTCCAAAAAATGACATTTAACAAATTTACAACAAAAAGTTACTAGGTGTTCAAAAAGGTGAATCATTATAAATATCTCACTCATTGTTTTAACTAGGAGCACATTTTTATCATTCGTGCATGTGCAACCTCCATCATTTCATATTTTTCCCATTCTTTCCTCTGTAACTTTGCTCTGCATCCATCTTCTCTGGTATATAATGTTTTTGCAAGTGCCCGAGCAATTCCAACTTCAAAATATCAACCTTTACATTCCTTAGGCTCATAAATTAAGCTCTAAATCCATTCAATTGCACTTTGTAGACAAAAACGACAAGGAATTTCATGAAAAAACAATGAAAAACAATCTGTATTCACATCTCCAAGAGTCTTGGATAAACAATTATGGAAAAATTAGACGCAATGCATAAGAACCATTGATTTTGCCATTTTTCAACTTTAGATTAGAGCCATCCACATGGAAAAATCTGATTTGAAGTGGGTCTGGGTTTTCCTGTTGTATTTTATGAATTTTTGATAAAATGCACAATTTTCACATTTTTCCCCGCCCCTCCGCCTTTGAAATATAGGCTTAACACGTGGCTTAATCTGGGCCTTTGATGGAGTCGCAGCTCATTTATGTAATTTTACCCTTTTTAACAAAAATGCAAAATTTCCAATTTTCCTCCGCCAATCTGCCTTCCGCTTGTAAATTTTTATGTGGGCCCCAACGGAGTTGTATGATATTTCATAAATTTTCTACTTTTTCAAAAAAAGGAAAAAACATTTAAAATTCCCTGACAACCCACCTCTCCACTTCTAAGTTTTGATGTGATCGCCAACGGAGTTGCGGGTCAATTTATAACTTTTCTCATTCATACAAAGAGGTAAAAAAATTTAAAATGTTTCACTAACCCGCTTCCCTGCTTATAACTCGAAAACTTGCCTTGTGTCCTTCTTCAAGGTCAAAGTAACACATTTTCCTTGCTGCTTCATATTTACTTAATAGCCAATCAGAGACTATCGGGGCCGCGGGGCCAATTTGGTATTTTTTACAGATGTGACCAAAGTGGCAAATTTCATCAAATAGACCCACCGGGCTACAACCAATTAAAAATGAACACGTATACACCTTTGGGGAGGAAAATATAAATTTTCTCTGCCTTTATAAATTTGACCGGCCATTTAAAACTCAACAGGGCCACGGAGCCAAATTTATATTTTTGCAAACATAGAAAAATGTTACAAGTTATAAAGTAGGTCTGACGTTCCTCATCCAATCAAAAGAGACCACATAGCTGAAGATGCTAAGATATAATTTGACAGGGGAAACACACCCGTTAAACCAAAAATATAGAGAAATCACCATTTGCACCTAGAATTGAATTTTTCTTGAAGGAAAAAGATTTTTAAAATGATACAAGGCCCAAATTTTATTGACGAACATGGAGAAGGATCTTCAACAACATACAAATGAAGACAACCTTTCACGCATCTATTCAGTGAAATAGAAAATACGACGAACCCAAAGATTGAAGAATTTTGACGAAAAACTAGGGCATGATCAAATCGAGCACCAACATGAACACTTACTATTTTCTAAGGAACAAAAGTACTATTAGTGGTTTTTATAACTATTTTTTTTGTTTTGTTAGTGATTGTGGGAAGAACATGCCTATTTTTCTATTTTCCACTCTTCTGAACCTTTTCTTGAGCTCTAGTCATAACTACAATAAAATCATCTTCACCAAAACTAACCAAGTTATGTTTAGGTGCTTTCTGAACATGAGTTTCTTATTACCCACCCTTTATTTTAAGAATAAAAAATGTCTCAAGTTGAGGTTTTGTAACAAGTATTATATTCAGTAACATATTTAGGCAACTTGAATTTGAATGAGGTTGATTAAAAGGTTGAAACCATTCTTTTGTAGCCATATTAACTGGGACTAAAGCATTAAATGAACTAGGGGCCTTTCAGTCAAACTGCCTTTGTTGATATTGTTATGTATAGTTCTAATTCTATTGATAAGGATACCTATTTTGTTGGTTTTGCTGATAAGGAGCTTGATAAGGCCTAGTAGGTAATGCAAGTCTATTTTCTATCGAAGCTATCTTGTTTCCTATATTCTGCAAAGCTTTAAACACATCATCTGATGGGACTACAATATTAGGTTATATAATGGTGATAAGATGTGGGATAGGTCCTAAATCTGTAAGAAAAGGCATTGAAGGCCTTGGTGCTAAGTTCCTGGCTTGAATAAGACTATTTTTAGCTTGGATAGCAATATCATAAGCTATTGGGAGAGTTTATCCTCCCATATACTGAATCATAGTTGAAATATTACTGGTTAGGGGTCTAATATAATAAAGAAAATTATGCTCATCTTGAGACTTGACACTTACTGGAGTTTGTTTCGATGTTATAGAAAAATGTTTATTAAAAATGGCCATAAAATCATGAGGAGCTCACTTAATTGTAGACATCTATTCTATGAGGGATAAATGATCTGAATTATTTTAAAATTGTTTTTGAAATTTACCACCTAACTCATCCCAAGTTCTTATGCTTCCAATCTTTAAATTTGTATACCATTTTAAGGCTTTCCCTTTAAAGGATGTAGCTAAAAGTCTTAAAGCTACATATTCATGAGTAATATTATGGACTACACATGGGGTTGAAACATATTTGATATACTTTGTAGCTGTAT
Organism: Taxus chinensis; assembly: GCA_019776745.2. NCBI lineage: Eukaryota > Viridiplantae > Streptophyta > Pinopsida > Cupressales > Taxaceae > Taxus > Taxus chinensis. The sequence continues at coordinate 433,515,882 of CM034155.1, forward strand.
CCTTACTTTAACCAGTGAATGAAGGTAAACTTTTCATGGAAACATTAGGAATATCATGATAAACTGGAACTACTAACACGCTGCCATTAGTAAAGGTCACAAAATTACTAGGTGGTTAAACAGCCATTGGAAAAACTAGTATCTGAACAAAGAAATTGATACATGGTTAAAGAGGATTGGGAGGATGAGGGTTGTTAAAACCAAACCTATTATAAAGTAGGATATTACCAACTCTTCTTCTTCTTGTAAAATTCAAAGGTAAAGAAATAAACTTAGAAGGAATTCCTCTTACCGATGATCTTGTAGTCACCTTAGGCATGGAACATGCTACAAAAATGGTCTTAAATCATCCTTATGGAGTCGACAAATAAAATTTAATCTTTAGAATAAACAATTTGTAGTTTTTTTCCCTAAAAATAACTTATCTCACCGTGAATCATCTATAAATTAGTGTAATCTTCTCATAGATCTGATTCGTGGTCCCGTCGGGTGTTCCAAAAACTATTATCTCTCAAAATTTCACCCTATAGAGAGATGATTATAGGTGTTCTAATATTTCTCTATATCTTTCTATTTTCATAGATACAATGGAAACACCTTAGGTTTGTGGGTATACCTATTTTGAGGTGAGTGTTCGATATCATGACCGGTTCCTTCTTGATGTATCCTAAAATAATTTTTGGGGTTTTAAGGTTAAAAATATGACTATAAATGAATTAAATAAATCTAGGGTGATACACGAAACTTGTTTGAGGTCTTTTACTGAGTACATGCACAGTTGATATGAGAGTGAATTCTGGATGCACAAACCAGTGTTTTTTTTTAGCAGAATTTTAATGCAAACACTTGATTTATTGAGGGAATTTTTTACAAAAATATTGTTAACATACACATGCACACAAATATCATTCAGAAATTACTAAAATTGCAAAATGGTAGGATGATTAACCAAGGAATTTGACATTCATAAGGATTAATAAGACATACACAAGGCTGCAAATTTTAATAAAGGAAGAATATAATTGTCATTCAAAGGGAAAAACCTGAAAAATATGCTTCCTCAATCCTATATCCAAAAAATCCTCCCCCTTGTGCTTTTTCAATGTAGACAAT